>CDHK01000006.1:2058484-2424186 GCA_001048715.1 Penicillium brasilianum | reverse complement strand
CCCCCCCCGGTTGCTCCGTGGAAAAGTGTCTGAGCTTCGTTTCTGATTCCGGCTTCCCACCGATTTGCGGTCAGCACTTCAACCTGTAAGATCTTTCCTTTATCGAACGTGGCCCGACGTATCTTCTCCCAAAAAGAAAAGGCCTCTCACTGCCCGTGGTACCCCCGGCCAACCTCCTTCTCAAGTCGCTTGCTCCACTAACTTGCTTCTGCTTGTCTTCGTGACGCCAGTTATCCTCCTGTGTCGCTCAAGCCATCCCTGCCACCCCCCTCAGGCCAATCCTCCCTTTCCCACTCTACAGTGTTCCCGAATTTCTTCTTCCACCTCACATCCACACACTCCCAACAGCCAACCACCGCCGGCTCCGCTTCCCTTCCATTCCGACCGTGCAGCCTTGACCAATGTCCTCTCCATGTCAAACCCGCCGCCCGTTCCCGAAGACAACTTGCCTGACCCCCTGGTGACACCTGCCACGCCTGCCCATCATGATTGCTCGAAGAGGGCCGAGCGAGCGCGGCCGAACCCACGTCACCACTCTTCGCAGGACCAACACTTGTCCCAGGGGGCTCAACAGGAGCAATCCCCAT
Organism: Penicillium brasilianum; assembly: GCA_001048715.1. NCBI lineage: Eukaryota > Fungi > Ascomycota > Eurotiomycetes > Eurotiales > Aspergillaceae > Penicillium > Penicillium brasilianum. The sequence continues at coordinate 2,423,599 of CDHK01000006.1, read as the reverse complement.
CGCGTGCGGAATCCCCCACAACTACCCATCAATGGTCCCAGCCCGGCTCAACCTTGGCCCTAAAAAGGGCGCCGACGGTCCCGCTGGAGAAATTCCCCCGTTCCGAGACTACTTACAGCCCACAACTGTCCGAGAGAGATAGTATCTTTGCGACGCATTATCTCCCCTCGGACAGCGCCGCAACTACCCCACAATTTCCCCCCCAAATTCCATCCGACAATGAGCGCCAGGTCAACTTGATTCCTGGTCTGGATGATGTGTCTGGGTCTCTAGGTCCTCTCTCCAAGGTCTCTCCCCACCGTTCTCACGTCGACCCTTCCCACATGGAAGTTGACGTCCGCAGACACATCCCATTGCGCTCCTCTTCCCTCTTCTCCCCGGCCGATGTTACCCGTTTGTCTCGGCTGCGCTCGTCTATCTCGTCCACAGACTCAGTGAAAGACAAAGGGGGGCAGACCGGAGTTCAGTCGCGATTGCCCGGGCCATTGGATGTATCAGGTACGAAACCAAGTGGCTCACAAAGTTCCCTGGCTGAACGCAGTCTTCTCCCATCCGTATTAGACGATGTCTCCCAGTCACCACAGTCTCTGACCTCCCCTGCCCCCGGTCAGGACTGGCCGACGGTGAGCTCGGAGGCAGCAGCTCATACTCCACGGGCAGACTCATCTCGGGGCATCGCGCTGGACCGGAGCTCAAACAGAAGTCATCGAGGTCGTGTGGACAGTTCTATTGAAGCAGATCTCAGCAACGTAGAGCCAGCTTCTCACGTTCGCAGCCGTAAGTCTAGTCACTACCTGGGCTTGTTTAAAGAAAACACCACCTCGCCCGACCGCAAACGAAGAGAGGACCGTGCACAACAGCACGATGAGACATCCGAGCAGACCGACCGTACCATGGAAATTGAACACCCGGCCTTACGCCTAATGGCAGAGGAGGATGGGTTGCTTCGGAAAAGCATCTCCCTTCCTTCATTAGCTGACGGACCTACCTTTGACCCTCCACAGTCGGCCGAATTTAGTCGCCAGAAAGAGGATGATGAGCTTGATAAGCGTCGCCCACCAGTTTTGCCGCACAGTCTTTTAGAGGAAATTCGAAACTTCCATCTCACGCCCGGTGGGGGCCGAGGTTCTTCCTTCTCTAAGAGTATCCCGACGCAGTATGCTGAACGTGGTCGAGACTATTTCCAGAAAGAGCCTCACGTTGACCGGTTTTCCGAGTCATTGAGTTCTCTTGAAGAGGAAGAACGTCACGCGTCAGAACGATTCGAGGATGAAGAAGAGGAGAATGAGCAAATTTCGTCTGCTCTATACTTCCCGCACGAACGAATTGCAGTTTCCGAAGGAGTTGAAGGCGCGCAGCCTTTAGTGGCCGACCCCCATGGTGCACACCCGGTGCAGCTCTCCGCTGCGGAGAAGGGCCATGAGCTCATGTTAGTCTCCCAGGGGCGAAGCGCTTCCCCTGAGCAGGAAGTCGGCCATGTGGATATCTCCTTCCGATCTAAAACGGAAAGTAAGACGCTTTACGGCGAGCTTGGAGACATTCGACATCCCCCTGAAGGCGTGCCGGAGAAGCCTCTAACTACGATTTCCGAGCGCACGTATGAGTCTACTTGCGAATCCGAAGCCCCGTCAGCGGACGAAAGTGGGTTATCCGTTCACGACGAATCGAGTCTGACTGATGACGCGGAGTTGACGCCAACGGCAACTCCGACTCAGCGCTCTCGGTTTACCCCTAAACCCAAGCGCAAGACTCCTGCTCCTCTGGGAGCAGTGGAGCTCAAGCCTTACCGGCATCAGGTTGGCGGTCATACCACCGTTTTCCGTTTCTCTAGACGTGCTGTTTGCAAGCAGTTGAATAATCGAGAAAATGAATTTTATGAACGCATTGAAAGAAGACATCCCGACATGCTAGTGTTTCTCCCAAGGTATGTACTCTCCGTGGCACCTGAATCTATGTCCTTTGAGAAACAACTGATTTTGACAATTTCAGATACATCGGGGTTCTCAATGTAACATTCTCGAAGACTTCCAAGCGCCCCAAGAATCGTCCGGACCAAGCTCATGACGCATCCGAGGCAATTCATACTAACGGGACCGCGTCGAAATCCCAAGCCCTCGAAGCTCCCGAGCCCCAGCGGATTGTAAGCCAGAAGCAAGTGACTGGCGTAATTCCTAAAGTCATCCTTGAGAATAATAGGCATATCATACCAGCTGATCTTTTCTCTCGAACCCACCGACCGCGCCTGATAGATGATACAATGCTGGGGCGACCTCGCTCGGCCGACGGCTTGGGCAAGCTATCGACCGAATCCGATCCATCCCTGAGAAAACGGAACAAGATTTGGGGAGCAACCACGGTCAACAGACAGCTGCAAGAGCAAGTTCTGCGGGAAGTCTTCAGCCCACCAGCGATTCATCAGCATCGACGTCATGCCCGCGGGCACCTTCAGCTACCCCGAGCTTCTTCTGATATCTCTCGTCGCCGCGGAAATTTGTCGGAAGATCACACGGCCAGCAGCCGCCCCTCTCCCCTCACCAAGATGGATGCTCCCCAAAGTCCCGCATTGAACATCATATCACACTCCGCCGAGGGCCAGACTCTTTCATCGTCTGCCTCTACTGCCCTGGAAGAGAATCGCAATCGACTCGAAAGGGTGAAAACGCAAGAACAGCCGAATCGGTCGAACTCTCTCAACAGAGGCCAGCAGGTACGACGGCGTCACTCGGGGGGTGGCCTCCAACGACGAGGAAGTCTCAACTCCCACAACACTGGCGATCTCATGTTTTTCGATGATGAAGGTTATGGTGGCGATAAAGAGGATGAAATCTTCTCGATGGAGGGCGATGCCCTGGTTTCCCCCACGGAGCCCTCAGCGATGAAGAGTTCATCCTCTCCCTCTTCGGAGAGTACGTCGATCAGTGAGCAATATTCTACGGGTTTACCAATTCGAGGATCTCCTGAGACTCCACGCACTACGGTCAAGGATGACGACGAAGACGTCGGCACCCATCTTCCTAGCAATCCCAAGGAGGCCCAAATGAGGAAGGATGAACGTGTTCAATTTTTCCTTCTCCTGGAAGACCTCACGGCGGGTATGAACAAACCATGCGTTCTTGACCTCAAAATGGGTACTCGGCAATATGGTATTGAGGCAACTGAGAAGAAAAAGAAATCTCAGAGGCGCAAATGTCAGTCGACAACCTCACAGCAACTTGGTGTTCGTCTTTGTGGTATGCAAGCCTGGAACGTCAAGAAACAAGAGTACATCTTCGAAGACAAATACTTTGGTCGAGACTTGAAGTCTGGCCGGGAATTCCAGGATGCCCTTACCAGATTCCTCTTTGATGGGGTCAGCTACACCAGTGTCGCTAAGAAGATACCGATAATCCTTGAGAAACTATCTCTCTTGGAGCATATGATCCGGAAGCTGGATCGTTACCGCCTCTATGCCAGCAGTCTATTGATTTTGTACGATGGGGAGCAGGCGACACCCCCGCAAACTCCTAGTCAACCAGGCGAACCACGTCCGCCCCGCGGTCGGGCATCCGAGGATGGCCATAACAATTTTGACGTTCAGCTCAAGATCGTTGATTTTGCCAATTGCGTGACTGGCGAAGATGAACTTCCACCAGACACGCCCTGTCCACCCCAACATCCTCAAGACATTGATCGGGGATACCTGCGTGGTCTTCGAACTTTACGAATGTATTTCCAACGGATCATGAGAGAGATCACACAAGACGAGTTTGTTGAACGAGGCGAGGGCGAAGCACTTGCGCTCGGTTCCCAACCCGCCGTCCGTGAATCTTCCTCTGATCAGTTTTGGGATGAGAACGTGATGGAGCTCGATGCGGGTGAAGTTAGCTTCTAAGTTCCCCGATCCCACGATCTATGTCTCCATTCTTCTTCTGCTTTTTCTACGTCCATCTCACTTGTTTTATGATTCGGCACTTTCCTCCAGTTTATGGCGTTTGGGGGATAGACAATGTGTCCCATATCTGGAATTCCCCTTCTGATTTCTGCTCGACTTTATATGTTTCCTTCACATTCTTGTCCTTCGATTAACGAGGAACCTACGAATAACGACCCCCACGGATGCTTCGATGACCCCCTTATCAATGCCTGAAATGCATTTAGAATCCCGGCTGGCATTTTTCTGAACGCTTCTTTTTCCCGTTTCTTCTTCATCTTTCTCTCGATCTTCTTCAAACTTCGGTTCTCCCGACTACGTGTACCCCACTAGTCGTCTGTGATTCCCCCTTTCATAACTCGGTTCACTTCTCGGTCTTGTTTTATTGATAATACCCGGCCATCGGGCTATCGGTTGATCTTCTAGCAATCCGCGGGGCTGGCGCCAGGTTTCCGGTGTTGTACATGATAATCGTTAGGATTAGAAATTAAATCAATTACTTATTACTTGATTCTTCATTCTCTGCATCGGATTGACTCAAGCGAGCGAGGAAAATGACGTTGTCTGCAAGGAGGAGCAAAGTATGTAGTATGCGCTTCAATTATCAGGCTTGAGCTTCTTAGGCTGGTATCTAGATATATGATTGAGTCAACTACTCGGAGGTTCCCAGTTACCACATAGCATAGTTGGGCAGGACTCTAATGTTATCGTCTAAACCAAGATTCCGGATCTAACTTGCGATATCCTTCTTTACCTCGTCAAGTCAGGTTTTCACTTTTATCAGATTGGGCAATCGGGCAGCTCCGCAATGATGCAACCTCGGTCAGTATCACGTGATAACTGATAAGCAAGCCCCCAGCTTTCGATACTCCGCTCCACCCTGAGTCAGGCTAAGCTGAGCTGTCGGGTACAACTCATTCCCCTCATTCCTTACTCCCTCCGCATTTCTCATTTACCTTGCATTCCCAAAATTTTACTTCTTATAGAATGACCAAACTCTGAGTCCTGAATCACGTAGGGTGGACGATCAACAAAGAAGCAACTGATCCACCCAGCTGACCGGAGGCGGAGCAAGCTGCGAGAAGCTATCCGACTCACGCCTCATTGAGAGATACCCCAGGGCTCCCGATCTGTACACTCATCCCTATATAGTCGGCTTTTCAAGCGCCGACTATCACTGTCAGCACACATCATGTCTGGCTCCAACGGCCAAACACACCAGCACATCGACAAGCGGGATTTCGACGCGCACCGACCTTTGTTGCTGGCTTCGGATCAGGAAGCCTCGAATGAAGAGAGGGTTCCAGATTCGGCTCGGTCACGACCGATCTCTCACTACTCACGCCACTCCAGGGATAGCGGACGGGGAGGGAGCGATGATGGGCTATTGAGCGATGTGGTTGAGGGAATAGTTGAGCGGGATCGACGGAAAATGCAGAAGGAGGTGATTCGCATGATAAGCTTTGCTTGGGGAGTTGTTACCTGGTATGAATATAGTCACGATTTGCGACACTTGCATGCTAACCCTCGTCACCGTTAGTCTTGGAGCGGGAAGTATTACCGCCTTTTCGCTATACGGCCATCTCCTCCTTACACGACTTCGATATACCCAGCTCCAAGTCAATGCAGTATCGATTGCCGCCGAGATTGCTATGTACTTACTCGTCCCGCTATTCGGCTATCTTTGCGATCGATACAGTCCATCGCCGCTAGCTTTATTCTCAGGACTTCTCTTCGGAGTGGGATATCTGCTTGCTGCGCTGACGTATAGGAGCGGACCTCCCGTTGACGTTGGCGGCTCCGGCTGGCCGTTTTGGGTGATGATAGTGGCATTTATTGCCATTGGCATGGGCACCAGTTGCATGTATCTGGCAGCCGTGGCAACGTGCGCCAAGAACTACGGCAGGGGGAAACACAAGGGAATCATGCTGGCTATTCCCATTGCAGCGTTCGGTCTGAGCGGCATGTGGCAGAGTCAGCTTGGAACGTATGTTCTGCATGAGACAAATGCGGACGGCAGCCGCGGCGACGTGGATGTGTTTCGGTACTTCATGTTCCTGGCGATCCTATTGCTAGTGATTGGGTTTATAGGCACATTTGCGTTGCAAATCGTTGATGGTGGTGAGGAGAAGTATATTGATGAGACTGTTGAAGAGCTGGAGCGAAGCGGATTGCTTGAGGAAAGCGAATTCTTCCGGCCGCGACATGAGGTCAGAGCCGCTGCTGAGTATGGAACTTTTGCTGGTGATGACGACGACCGTTCTATCACTCTCTCCGAGGAGGAGCGGGAGCAGCAACGACTTGAGAAAGAGAGGGAAGAGGAAGAGCGTCAGAAGAAGAACTGGTTGCTCAATTATGAAACCCGCATCTTTCTTCAAGATCCTACAATGTGGTGGTTGGCCGCCGGTTTCTTCTTGGTGACTGGACCAGGGGAGTCATACATCAATAATGTGAGTATCTTGCAATCTACTACTCCACAACTAATTACTTACATATGCTCTTTAGCTCGGGACTATCATTCCCACCTTGACTCCTCCTTCCTACGAGGCAGATGCTTCGCCTCCCGCTGGTCTTCCTTCAACCCATGTCACTACCGTTGCCTTGACTTCAACAATTGCCCGCCTTCTCACCGGCTCTCTATCAGACTTCTTCGCACCCCCCGCTACACATCTCTTCCCGCCTATCCCTGAGGGTGCCCGGCGCCGATCTACCACTCCATCCGACAGCCGCCTAACGATCTCCAGGATGGCCTTCCTCCTCCCTTCAGCCTTCCTACTCTCAATTGGCTACTTGATTCTGTCAACACCAATTCCCCTTCAGGAACCAGCCATCTTCCATCTCACAACCGCCTTGGTCGGCTTCGGCTATGGTAGTGCGTTCTCTCTGACGCCAATTATAATTTCGGTGGTATGGGGCGTGGAGAATTTTGCTACGAATTGGGGTATCGTTGCTATGATGCCTGCCCTCGGTGCTGCACTTTGGGGCGTGGTCTACTCCACTGCCTACCAGAATGCAATTGATGCAGGTGCTGGTTTCGGCTCCTCTGATGGTCAGTGCCATGGCTGGAGGTGCTATGGACTGTGGGCTGTGGGTTGCACTGTCAGTGTCTGGGTTGCTATTCTGGTTTGGGCAGCTGCTTGGAGGGGCTGGAAACGGAGAGGAGTCGTTGTTTGAGTGGTATATTCTCTATACTTTCGGGATCTTAGTGCTGGCGTTTACTATGATGCATTTCTTGGCGACGGAGTATTTGGGAGTGTAATGAGCGATAATGCATTTGGGTATTTCTTTGAATTGGAGTATTCTATACAATCATCACATCACCGCTTTGTCGATGCATGTGTGATGCCCAAGGCCCTGTCCTAGTTCTTCTGTTCATGAACCTCTGTCATCGTCGTTTCTTCCGCGTCTCTCTGGTCCTCAACGGACTTGAGAAAGTCCACGGTGGGTGTATCAAACTTCCTATCGATATCCTCAAGCTCCAGACGACTGGTCTCTGGAATGAAGAAGAACCCGAAGAGAATGGCCACAGCCGAGAGGGAGCCATAGATAAAGCCCAATTTGCCACCAAGATAAATATGTCCTGGGGTATCAGCCGTCTCCATATACGGGTAGGAGAATGTCACGGCAAATCTACCAAAGCTCAAGTCAGTACCATTTTCCGCAAGCGATCCGAAGACAAAATAAAGGAAAAGGGCTGAATGCATACTCAGTAATAAGCTTCATGAAATAGGCGATCTGCAAAGTCATCTCTCGCAAAGGAGACGATGGAAGTTCTGCACCAAGCACATAAACAAGAGGCGCCCAGCCAAGAGACCAACTAAAGCTGTATAGGATCAACATGGCCACGATTCCTTGTTTAGCCGATACGTCACTCGCGTCTGCAGTTCCCAAGGCACCCATTGTCATCAATGCTGCTGTTTGCATGGTCGAACTGACATGGAACATTGTCCTAATAGATAGAAGTCAGCATTCACTTCCCTTGCCCGGGAAGCATTTAGGATGTGACGATGTGATGGATACTAGCATACCGGCGTCCAACGCGATCAATAAGAGATCCCGAGATAACAATAGCCCCAATATCAATGGCATTAATGCCGAGACTCACGCTGAATGCGTTAATCGACTTTAGCTGCTTTACAAACAGAGTACCATATTGCGAAGCAAAAGCCTGGCCAGTAGCTTGCTGGAAGAAATTCGCAGCAACGACCACAAACGTGCGTTGTCGGTTCTGCGGCGTGAAAAGATCACGAAAGCGCTTCTTCTCGAGTTGGTGGGAAACCTTTTCAGACATGATCTCAAACTCCTCTCGTATCGTCTCCTCGGGTGTATCCTTGGGCTTGAGTCTAGTCAAAGACGCAAGAGCTTCGGCATGTCGACTACGGAGAAGAAGCCATCGCGGGGATTCGGGAATGAACCAGATCGACCAGCTGATCATAAATGGGACGATGAGGATAAGACCAAAGGGGATTCGCCAGGCCGCATTTGAAGATATGGAGGATGTTCCACGAGTGATCGAGGTGACCACGAGACCGCCGACTTTGATGCTAAGCCAGTACAAGACTCCCATTCCACCACGGACCTTTGCTGGGGCTAGTTCGGTCAACGTTGTTGGAATCACCGCCATCTGCATACCAAGGTAGATGTCTAAGGGATAAATGTTAGCCAATGACCTCGGAGTACGGGGAATTTCCTCACAATGCAGAGCTCTGCCAGCTTGTATTTGGGCGTCCTTTCGAGAGCTTATCACCACTGAGGCACTTCCTAGAGCATATAGACTCATGACAGATATGCACATTCGTCGTCCATACTTATTACTGATATACCCACCGAGAAGCACGCCTATTTTATAATGCAGATTAGAAATTCAAGCCCAGAGCAAGCGTATGCAAGAAACCAATTCAGTAGCAACACACCGATAATCTGCCCACCAGCTTTCAGACTGTTATACAAGGACGTGAACAAAGGGTGCAGTTTCCACGTATGGGTCTTTTCGTTATAATAGCCGAATTGTCGGTCAAATGCGTCCATTGCCTGACAGGAGGCAAACGCTTGATCGCTGAAGCCATAGTTGAAAGCAGAAATGACAAGCAGGCTTGTTGAGAGAACGAGCATAGGACTCAACGTCTCTCTAAAGAAAGCCATGTTGTCGCCGAAACAACACCAGAATTGTGGGTGAAGCGCGAACTTTGGTTTATCAATCAAATCAATCAAATCAATCAGATAAAAATCAGATGGCGAGGAACGTGGAAGGACGGCTGGCCGTAGCCGACGGCCTTCACTCGGCTTCTCTATGGGTCCACAAACGGAGCGATACGGGGCAGGAAACCCCCTCAATCATACGCTGCTAGGGTACCGTTCCTTGCCCTACAGCCCTACGGAGGGCTAAGCTTTGCCAGGCAAGCTTAGCCGGGTGTACGGCAAATGACCGCGTCGCTGGAAGCGCTAGATGATCCACCAGATCCACATCTTCAACGAGAATTTACCGATCAGGCAACGACATTACAGGGCTGTTGTTGGGAAATTCGAATGGGCAGGAGCAAGTCGACTTCAATTCCTCACGCTTTCAAACAGTCTTAATCCTATCGAATCGAGTTTGGGATGCGACTAATTTGTGTTGCATTTAATGATAACGATGGCTTGTAATACATTATAATTCCATCCAATAAAGAGCGCCCATCACTTCTGCTCGGCTCGCACAAATTGCGGCTTATAGCGGGCTACAAGTAGCCGGTACAATACCGGCACAAGTCGTAGCCGATGCAACAGCCGAGTCTTCCGTAAGGGGTAAAGCAGACTAACACAACTCGGTCTCGGAATAGCAAACGTGGTGATCTCATCGAGGAGAACACTGATAGCAGGAGCGCAGCCGATATTGGTCGTGCCGTTACAAGTTGTACAGTGAAGTGCCTAAATCTGACCATCGCAAACCTTACATTGTGCCAGCCCAATACATGGTGCATGGTTTATGTGGCTTGAAACTGGAACGATCTTTCCAATAAAGGTTTGGAAACCTTCAAAATGTAGTGAGATATGGAATTTGCAAAGGGAGAAACCAGGATTAATGTTCGTAACGACGTAAGGGCTTACACCATAAAGCCCAAGAGATGTATGTACTATCGTTGTCTCCCGTCAACAGACAAGGACAATTGGACTGCGACCAAGATACCTAAAACAGCCATCACCTGTCCTGTGATTGCACTGCACTGCACTGAAAAAAAATGCACAATAAATATCAACTCTGATATCACCAAATCTTGCTAAATGTCTGTGGAGGTTGGGTCCAGCCCAGTGAAGACTTTGTACAATCGCTTGCTGGCTGCCGGGCCCACGCGAGCATCAGACAAAGCTCCATTCTTATTTGCGCTTTTCTAAAGGAGGAACTTGTTAGAAAGCTGGGGACATAGAAAATGGTGGATAACGCGATTGGCAACATACCTTAACGTCCTCCAGCATTGTTGGCCCATGTATTTGCATACCGCGAATCAAGTCGGTAACACAAGAGTATCGCGATGATATACCGTATGCCATTGGGGCAGTGACTCGATTCACTTCCTGGAGCATCTTCACAAAAACATCAAGTTTGTCTTCGCCAGGCTTGACCTGGCCACTTTCCATGCAGAAATTCGAGTCATGTGCATCCATTCGTTCCCACCGATAGAGTGTCGTAGAAATATGCTCCGTAAAGTTCTTGATCCATTCCGCGGACTCTAGGGCCGCGGCAGTGTGGTGAATCAAACATGAATGTGTCACTTGTAATGCGAGGAGAGCATCTTCAATCGTGTCATCATCAACAGGTGGAGTAGTCTCTGGTTTGCGTTTCGGTTTCCTGCCTCGACGGGGCGGTGCAGGTACTTGACTCGAAGCTGCCTCTGGTTCAGGTTCGTATTGACTCAACACCTCGGCTACATATGCCCTGTTGCGAGAATTACTGTTTTTGCGCATCCAAGCTGTGAGCCCTTCAACGAGGTAAATGACCGTATATCCGGGGTAGGCGCTCTTGATCTTCAAGACATGCGCTTCCAATGGCTCTCTTTCCTCGCCGGGTGGAGAGTCAATGACCATTTCAACAAAGTCTTGCGCGGTAACCAAGCAGAGCACATGTTTCTCTTCCAAGATGTGGAATGCAGCGGGTTCCCAATAACCGGCTTCTTTGTTGTATCTGGCATTCATCTTTCGCCGCCACTTGACAATGTTCGGAATTGGGCCGCTGAAGAATTGATACTCGACTTTTAGACGCTTCATGAACTCGACGGCTTGATTGCCAACACTCGTTTCTTCGAACGAACACGAAATGTCCAGGATCATCTCTTCGGTAGAATCCTTTCTATCCACTTTAAGCTTATTGACTTCAGCAATGTCCGCAACCAGTCGCTTCTCCTTGGCCTTTTCCTCCTTCAGTTTCTGTTTTCGCTCTTTCTCAAGTTGGCGTTCGAGATCTCGTTGCGCTTTAGCGTCAGCCCGAGCCTGTGCCCTGGCCTCCTTCTCTTCGGTGGTGAGCTTGCCAGATTTCTTCGCCTTTTGTCGCGGCTCAGCAGGCCCGTCCAGATCATCAGAGAAATCTCCAATCGCCGAAGGATCCATGGTGGCTTCTTTGCGTTTGCTAGGGCGAGATCCAGCCTTGTTGTTAGATCGGGAGTTTGTTCCCTTGGTTGCGGCTTTCAGGGTAGATAATAAGGCAGCAGTCTTGCTGGAGAACCCCGATTTGGAAGCGGAAACACCCGGTCCCGAGAGTGCAAACGAGTCATCGAAATCGTCAAGCCCAAAGGGGTCACTGAACTCCTGTATTTCATCCTGCCTTCCACCTCTTGTACTTTCGTTGCCAATTGATTTCCAAAGATCGTCATCGTCATCGTCTAGCGTGATCACTTCGGACTGTGTGTGGTTTGGTCTCGACCAGGTGGAGTTTTGTTTCTTGGAAGGTTCCGGTGCAGATGATGTGAAAACGATAGGATCGGATTCTTCGGCATCGCGTCCCTGGCACTTCTTCTGCGCTCTGGGATTTGACGGTGGCAGGCTGAAATCGTCGTCCGAGAAGGAGAACACAGGTGGATCTGGCCGTGGTGACCTCATGTTCACGACGCTTTGCCTGGGAGGCGAGCGCTTTTCGTTGCTGACTCGGCGTTTCTTCGCAGGCTTGTCGAGAAAGTCGTCGGACATGGCAGAAACATCGACAAAACTGGACGAAGTCAGCCTCGAGTTGGCTGGCAGCCCAACCGCAGCCTGCCGTGACTTGGCCGGCACATGCTGAAATCTAGGCCCCTCAGGGAGGGGTGGATCTGAGGAGATGAGGTCAATGACCTCGGGCATGTTGGATGGATGCCAGCGACACGAGGGGCGCGATGCGGGACAAACGCGACGTCACGAAGTCATGTGACCCTTATCGGGTATACAACCAGGAGATACTGTAGCAAAGAGACGATGAAATGAAAAGTGGAGGAAATAGAGAGAAAAGGGGTATTATTGTAATAATCAGTTAAAATATACGCTGCGAAGCAAAAAAGGAACCACGACTGCAAGGAAAGACCCAGAAACGGCGAGCGCGACCAATATTTGTTGCCATCCGTGGAAAGGACGCCTGTCAACCGACAGCATAGTCGAGATTTCATCTTCCAGTCGATCCTCCAGGGCAGTGAGTGAAAACTCTCGCTCTGCTCTTGCTTTACCAGCCGCCGCTATCCGGTCGACTTCTATCTGTGACATGCCATAGAGAACCTTGTCCATGACAGCGGTCCATTCCTCAACCGCGAGGGCGTCACGGAGCCAGCCCGTTTCACCTTCAACAATAGTCTCCAATGGACCACCGGTGTTGGATGCCAGCACAGGAAGCCCTGCAAGCATAGCCTCAACTGGTACGATACCAAAGTGCTCGTTGATCGGAGTGTATAGCAGAAGTTTTGACTGGGCAAGCAATGTGTTCTTAAATGCTGTCGGGACAGAGAGGAGGAACAGGACATTGATATCGTCGGGAATTGAGAGCGCTGAGACCACCGTCTTCGTCGTCGCAGTGCGTAAGCCTAGGTCCTTCGCGAGATTGTCGAGCTCTTGGTGATATTGGACGTTTTCTTGGACACGATTGTCATAGCCGCCTGGTTGGAAATGTTAATTCAATTTCCAAAGAACGAATGAAAACTGTCCGACAAAAGTATGGAGTGGCCTTACCAGCAATCACCAATCTTGTTCCTTTCCTCTTTCCCTCACCCAGGCCATTGTAAGCACGAATCGCCAGACCCATATCTTTCTTTCGCTCGAAGCGATTGATGCTCAGCAATATTTTCTTTCCAGTCCAAAGAGCCTCTTCCGGCTCTTCCGCCAGTGCTTTTGTTCCAGCATTCGTATCAACACATGGGTAAACCACTTCCACATCCCCAAGCTTGTCGGCCCCAAAAACGCCGTGAAGCACTCCACGCGAGAAGTGCGAGTTGGCAACGACCCGATCCGACGCACTCATGGCCCATCCCTCAAACCAATCAAAGGGGAACCGGTACAAAGCCTTTGCTAGTCGTAAGAGGGAGCCACCTTCGTTTCGCCGTGCAAGCAATTGATCAGGGAAATGGCAGTAGAAGAGTATCCGTTGGCGTCGGGATTTGCGGGGTCGAGCAAAGCTCTTTAGGATAGGTACACATGCTGGCAGTTGGTCGACAATGAAGATATCATCTTGGTCTTCTTCCCCAGGGGCAGATTGGTCTTGCGCTGTTGATTTTCCCCTCGACTCAAGCTCCGTCAACAGGGATGCGGTCAGGTGGAGCTGGCGCAGCGATGCCATGAGGATATGGAATCTCCCAAAGAAATGGGCCGGGAAGATTGTATTCCCGCGCACACGGACATCGAGGGTGCCATCGCGCGCCTCATCAAAGCAATGCGTCTTGTCGCGATGGGAGGTGTAGATTGTCACTCGGTGGCCGCGGTTCTGCAGGGCCAGCGCAACGTCGATGATGAGCCGTTCCGCACCACCAATGCCTAGATCAGGATGGATGATGATGACATTGGAGGGTGCAAGGCCCGGCATGGTGGGCAATTACCTAGAAGGCGGGATGTTGGAGTGCTTGTGTTGAGAGCTATCGATTGTCAATCGCGTCCCGCGAAAGCTCCGATAAAGACACGTGGGGGGTACGTCATCACATGACGCCCGTATGCACCTTTGTCCATAATTATGTGGCAATCGGACTTCTATTTAGTCTGTCAAGAGTACTATATTACAATTCTCCATTAATGGCATGTATGCTTAGCGGTCCAATTGTGTTTAACGCATGGATCCCATAGTTCTATCCTGTGGTGCCGTGTTCAAAGACTGACCACTCGGATCGCAGCCTGCTCCATCTACCGATGGATATAGATTGTACCGGTTTCAATGGACAACTAATCTGAACATTTCCTTAAACCAATTAGTACGCGAGTGTCGAACGATAATGTCAAGTATACAGATTGTATCATCCATAGCATGCAAAGATGGAAAATAAGAATACAGCACAGGCAGGGATTATACTTTCAACGCCATAATCCGGGGATTCAAGACCTGCGGGCCCGTCCGCGCCACCGGCTAAGTACGACGGGCTCGATGCCGTTTTACCGACCGTGCTAGCTCGGTCTTCTTTGCGGTGGGCGACCCATGCTCAACAAAAAGTTGATTGTTTCTAATCTTTCTGTTTATAGACCGGACTACATGTAGTCCCCAGGTCACTATCATGGCAGACGAAGAGGGTATTCGAACATCTTACGACCATGCTGCTCCTGGGCGAGCTGTACAAGCACTCGTCGTACAAGATGAGCTACCTCCACCAACCAAACTGTGAGATTTACCCAGGGCTATGACCACAAATTCTTTTTCTGTAGCCAACTACTGTGGGACGTAGTACTAACATGTTCATATAGGCGACAGTGCATGATCGTCGCGGCAGGCTTCGTGGTCATGTTCATGACCTGTGCGATTATCTTCGCCTACGGTGTATACCAAGCTATCTACGAAGAAATGGCCAAACAACCACATACCCCATTTACCGGTGCATCATCTTCGATCATCAGTTTGATCGGAACCCTGTCTATCGCCGTCATGTCCATGGGCGGGCCCTTCGCCATGACATGGGCGAAACTATACGGTCCACAACCCGTCATCATGTGCGGCGGCGTTGTATTCGGACTTGGTTGTATCCTTGCCAGTCTAAGCGAGTATGTCTGGGAATTCGCCCTGACACAAGGCATCCTTGTAGGTATTGGTACTTGCATGGCCTACGTACCGACCATGTCTGTCGCGCCAACGTGGTTCGACAAGCGGCGGGGTCTGGCGATGGGGATCGTCATTTCGGGCTCGGCTTGTGGTGGAATGATATGGCCTCCCGTTCTACGAGCTATCACTTCTCACATCGGATTTCGGAATGCATTGCGTATCTCGGGTTGTCTTGTCATTCTTTTCGTTCCTATCGCGGCCTTTACTTTGCGCTGGGAGCCGAACTTCAAGGCCAAGGTTCGAGGCCAGACGGCTGGAATTTCCAGGAAGACGGGCTGGATCAATGTTCCACTGGTGAATTGGCGAGTGGCCAAGTCTAAGAAGTTTGTTTCGCAGGCTTTGGGTTGTTTCCTACAGTCGTCTGGATATGCGACACCTCTTTTCTTCTACGCTGCCTTTGCACGGTCACTTGGATATAGTGAGAGCATGGCGGACAATTTTATTACGATTAGCAACGCGGCTAATTTCGTTTCTCGAATTGTCATCGGATACATGGCTGACAAGTACGGTCGCTTGAACGTGCTTTTCCTGACAACCATTATGAGCTCGATCGCCGTCTTTGCCTTCTGGCTTCCTGCCACCTTCGCAAATAACGCAATCTCTGGACCTGCGGCGGATGTGCTTTTTATCTTGTTTGCTATCGTGTATGGCTGCTTCGGAAGTGCATACATCTCGCTATTCCCGGCAAGTCTGATCGAGCTATTTGGTGTTCAACATTTCACGTCAGTGAACGGGGCATTGTATCTTATTCGAGGAGTGGGTGCCTTGCTTGGCACACCTTTGACTGGACTGTTGTTACCCGGACAGTCTGCATTGTCGGCACCTTTCAATTACGAAAGGGCGACTATTACCGTTGGGGTGTTGCTCTTCGCTGCTAGTGTAGCCACGCTATGGGTGAGAATCGAGGGTGCAGCTGGGAAGGCTTGGACATGGAAGCTATGAGCCCTGCAACAACTTGGAATGCACGATTCTGTAGCAAGACAATGAGAATCCTATGCGGCAGATCAGATCGCATTCTTTAACATGTCTGGTCTCGTACCCTCATATGACCCGCCTTTATGATCTACCGTTGAAAGGGCCTGTGGTGGCAAACCCCAACAGCATCTGAATTCCGCTTTCAGTCTCAAGCCCAGAAGACCCTTGATAGAAAAGGGAAGGCGACATAACTTATACATGCATTCACGAAGGAAACCAATGGATATAGCGAGAATGAATTTGGAACAAGCCATGAACGAGGTCACCACAACTATTGAAAGAAGGAACCATTTAAGCCTAAGCACTCATCAATCTAGGGACATCCAACACAGAGAAGAAAATGTACAATTGAGAAAATTCAGACGCGAGTTGAGAATCTACCAGTCATAAAAGCAGCGAGGGTTGTCGTTGCAAGCGCGAGAAGACAACCACACAAAATCGAAAATATGTAATAAGAAAGAAGGGGTGAAAAGGGGACTGTGCATCGAGAGAGTAGACGGTGGTTTACTATGGCACAGAGCAGAAAGGCAGAAGAGGTATCGAAGAATCGACGACGAAAAGAAAGAAGAAAGCAGGTACATGTCATAATACAGGTAATGGGGTGGGATCAAGGGCTTGTGTTGGAGATATTTAGGTAAGGCAGGGGGCATAATCGAATCACAGATAATCGGATCAAAAAGAAGAAGGGGAAAGAAAAAAGGGTATGAAACAAGTAGAAGCAGAGAAGAAAAGTGTACATATCCAGGTGTGAGAGCGGTAATGACAGGCGTTAAGGTTAAGATAAAAAACACATCACGCTTTTTTCAAGGGGCGAGTATGTGAGAGACAGGCAAAGGGGGCGAGTGGCTCGGCTTAGAAGCAGTTAAGGGTGCTCTTCTTCTTCTTTTTATTGAGGGCATTCATGCGCTCCTCCAGCTGAGCACGAGCAGCCTCAGCTTCTTTGCGGGCACTACGCTCCTCCTCGACAGCCTGGAGAGACAGGCGAGCAGAGTTGCGCTCCTTGCGAAGAGTGGAGAGCTCGTCCTCGAGACCCCAAGCCTTTTTCTTCCAGTTCTCACAATCGTTCTTGACCTTGTTACTCTGGGCCTCGAGGTCGCCAAGGGCTTCTTCGAGGGTGGCAGTCAACTGCTTCTCAGCATACAGGTGCTTTTCGATGGTACGGATGCGAGCCTCCTGGTCCTCAACGATCTGCGCATTGACCAGCTCCTTGCTAGCATGGCGAGAGCTGGGAGGGGACACGCTGCCGGAGCCATTGGCGGCAGAAGCGATGGTTGGGAGAGGAGGAAGGGGAATGGCGGGAGGAGGCGAAGGCAAAGAAGCTGCCGATGAGCTCTTGCGGAGATTGGAAGTGAGTGAGCTGCTGCGGTCGTGGGAACCATCGGAAGTTCCGTTCTTAAGTTGAAGCTCAAGCTGCTCAATGCGCATGCGGTAGGTCTCGATATCCCTCTCGAGAATAACGATCCTAGCCTTGGCATCCTCGAGAGCCTGGTCACGCTCCTGTTGGATGACAGAAAGACGGTTGTGGTGCTGGTCGAAGCTGTTGGTGATCTGCTCCTCAAGCTCCTCAACCAGGCGCACACTCTTCTGCTTCTCCACGGTGATCTCTTCAACGAGAGCCTCCTTCTTCTTGACCTGCTCATCCTTCTGGCGAAGAGTGTCCTCCAGGGTGGCAACCAAGAGAGCCAGCTCATTAACCTTGGCTTCCTGGGTGGCATTCTTCTTGTTCAGTTCTTCAATATCACCGGCAGCCTCAAGCTGCTTGCGGAGATCCTCATTGGTATCCATGAGCTCAGCGTATTTCTCAGAGAAGTGCTGCTTTTGGGCCAAGACATCTTGAATTTGGTCAGTGAGCGTGGCACTGGTGACATCGGACTTGAGGAGCGACGAGACGGCTGTGAGCAAATGCACCAGCTCATCGCGGGAATCAGCGATCTCCTTCTGCAGGTTTGCCATCGTCTTGTCGTGCTCGGCATCCTTCTCAGCGAGACGAGACTCTTGTTCAGCTTGAACTGCGGCTCGGGTCCGTTCCTCAAGCTCGGCAAGTTCACGCTTGTGAGATTCCTGGAGTGAGTCCAAGCCACCTTTCTGGGAGTCGATAGCCGATCTGTGAGTAGCAATCTCCTGCTCAAGTTCGGTGATGCGAGTCATATCGCCCGGTGTATTGTCAAGTTCAGTGGCGGAAGACTTTGCAAGCAGTTGCTGCTGAAGATCCGCGTGGGACTTCTCCAGGGTGGCGATCGTATTGACATGGGTGGAGATCGTGGTCTTGTGCTCCTCAATATCCCTCTGAAGACCATTCACCAGCTCCTGCTGCTTGACGCGCTCAGCCTCAAGGACCTGTGCGGCAGCCTCTTTGTCGGAAGATGTCTCGCTGGTACCAGAGCGCTCTGAGCGCATGGCCTCCACAGCGACCAGGGAAGACTCCAGCTCCGCAAGAGTAGTGGCGAGCTGCTGCTCAGAGGCCTGCAGAGACTCGAGCGCAGACTGGTGCTTGCCCTTCCACTCCGTCAGTTCACCCTCCAGAGCATCAATCTTCTTGTCCTGCTCCTCAGCGCCGGCGTCCAAAGCCTTGGCCGCGACCTCCTGGCTCTTCAACAGGGCGTTCAGATTCTCGATCTCGGCCAGAAGTTGCTTCTCTCGAGCTTCGTGGGCTGTCCGAAGCTCCTGGATTTGATTCTCCTGGCTTACGACTTGGTCACGAAGTTGCGTGACAAGTGCCATGTCGACAGACGAAGCACCTGACAAGCTCGATCGCTCACGAGTGAGACCAGAAATAATAGTTGCCTTCATCTCCATCTCCTTCTTGACGCTCTGATTCTCGGCTTCCAGGGACTGGAGACGCTCCATGCGGGAGGAAAGCTCGTGCATGGTGGCATCTAGGTTAGCCTCGAAGTGTTGGTAGACATCGGGCTTGCCGGAAAGCTCTTCGTTGGCAATAGTCCGCAGCGCGGTGAGAGAACGGTGAGCGCGGTCGACACCCGACAAGAGGTTCTGGCTGGTCATGCGGCGGATCATCTTGAAGCCAGGGGTGGAAGGAGGGCTGGGCTTGTGGCGCTGGGCTTCGGCCTCGGCCTTGAGCTTCTCCACAAGGGCGAGGATCTCCTCGTGCTCAGTCTGGAGCTCGGCGTATTTCTGGGACATCCGGTCAGCATCGGCCTGGTGCTCAGCAAGCACCTTGCGCATCTTCTCAGCTTCTTCGGCATCGACAGAAGCAATGACAGAAGAGGCAATAGGGGTGACAGGCGTGGAAATCTCGTCGTGCTTGGAGTCTTCAGAAAGCCCGCGCAAAGCAGGCGACTCCCCGGCCGAGGATAATTCCGAAGAGAGTGATTGCGAGAATGAGTGTTGTGCTCCAGACTTCAAAGTCGGAGCGGTCGCGTCTTCTAAAAAAGACACAGGACGCGAGGGTTCGTTCTGAACTGGCGGAGCTGGGTGACGAGCTTCATCAAGCTTGTCCTGTTGGATTTCAGCGAGCGCCTTCAGGGCCTCCTCATACTTGGCCTCGAGCATCTCATAGTCACTTAGGGTGTTCTCATGGCTGAGGCGAAGCTCGAAGAGTTCTTGGGTAACAGTCTCCAGCTTGTCAACGACAAACTTGGACTGGGCGGGGCTGGCAACGGGCTCCTCACGCACGGCTTCGGCACGGAGGGCCTGGAGCTGGCTGGTCACGTTTTCAAGAACCTTGAGATCCTCACCCGGTTCCTCGGTGGCCTTTTCGACCTCTTCAACAGATTCTTCCTCCTCCTCTTCGAGAATAGGCTCGGTCAAGCCCTCGTCGGATTCGGGAATCGCAGTTTCCGCAGCCTCGTTCAGAACATCCAAGGACGGAGTGTGCTTGTGGTGGGAAGTCTTGACCGGGAGAGGGACGTGAGAAACATCGGCGCCGTTGGTGTGCAGCTCCTCGTCCTCATCGCCGTTCTGATGCTGGTGACGGGTATCGAGGTCATGTAGGAGGTTGTCCAGAGCTCCCAGGCCTCGCTGGCGCTGAATAACATGCTCCAGTCGAATCACCTCGCGCTGCATCAACTCCATGTCCTGATCAGACTCGGCAAGACGGTCTTCCAAAGTCGAGATGTACTCTTCACAGCCGACTTCATTTTCGCGAGCACGGCTGAGCTCCTTACGCAGCTCAGCAACGATGGTGGCATGCCTCTCCTCTCCAGTCGAGGCACCGTCCAATTTGGATTCCAGCTCGTGGAGATAAGTCTCAGTACTGGCCTCGCGGTCCAACAGCTTTTGCAGACGCGATTGGAGTTGCGCATTCACAGTCTCAACATAGGTGCATTTGGTCTCACGCTCCAAAAGGGTGCTCTCCGTGGTGGCCAGGGAAGCTCGAGTGTCAGACAGGGACGATTCCAAGGCCTGGATGGTCTTCTCGTACTCAACAACAACCTGCTCCACAGATTCGGCAAAAGATTTCGATCGCTGGATTCTCTCAATAGAACTCTTGCCCAAGTCATCGGGGTGAGCCTCATGTTCTCCGTTGGTGGTCGAGTCATTGGCAAGTTGTGAGATGAGCTTAGTGTGGCGCTGGCTGAGTGCATTATAGCTTTCCTGCGCATCAAGCAGCTGGTTCTGCAACTGAATTTCCCGCTCGTTCTTGCGCTCGCTCCGTTCCGTAGACGCCACATCCCGGCGCTCGGAGCCTTCTGAGTTGCGAATTTGCTGACGGAGGAAGGCCACCTCGGCCTTTAAGCGATCGATCAAAGCCTGCTTATCGCCATCGTCGGCAATCTGCTGGATGCGAGGCTTGCTTTGAATTGCCCGTGCTCGTTGTGCGTACTGGATGGTATTTAGAGTCTCACTCAGATGAAATTCGGCAGGAGTGACACAGGCAATCATGTATGTGATTGCGTTGCCACCAAGGGAATCTTGCAGAAGGCGGGTAAGTTTTGAGTCGCGATAAGACACATGGGAGCCAGATTGGCGAGATGAGAGCTGTGAGATGACCTTGCCCAGGGCGGCCAGACCAGCATTGATGGAAATACCCTCCTTGGCACGTTCGCCGGAAGCACCGGTGTTCTTGAGACGTTCACTGCCAGCCAAGTCCACAAAGTGAAGCTTGCTATCCACAGTGACGGACTCGCCACTGGAGAAAGAATCCACTGGCATGGACATGCGCTTTTCCTTGGGGGACATCGGTTGCGTGGAGGTCTTGCGCTGGACGAGGTTCAAGCTGAACACGGCGTGCGAACGAGAAGACTTCGCGTTAATCGCAGTCGAGTCGGTTTGGCGAATAGTTGAGCCATGGTTCAGAGCTCCAATAAGGTCTTCGAACGAGCTGATGTTGACCTGGTGGAGACCGGTCAGGAGAATGCGACCCTTGGCGTCCTCGCGGATCGTGACAGAGCTGCGATCAGTGGCGGACACCGAGTCGGGAAGAAGCAAGTCGCGAAGTTGTTCGTTATAAATCTAGACAGGAAACGTCAGCTTACGGATTCAATGACCATGCAATGTAGCAATTTGAGATATACCTCAACGTAAGTGGCCTTCAATTGCCAATTTTTTTCCACGGGTGCTCGTGAAAGGCTCGAGGCCGAGCTCATGGAGTATCGTTGCGGGGTTCGAAGACCAGTTGAGCTGGAGCCATTGCGGGCGTGTTTCGGCCCATCGAGTTTCTCGAACAAGGCCTGCGCAGCGCGAGGAATAATGCCTGGTTTGTGATAATACAATCAGCCAAGTCGCTCCCCAGAGACGTCTCTTTCTTGCTAGACTTTTGCAAACTCACCCATCGCGCTAGAGTTTCCCTGCTCATTGGGCCCGGACGTTCCCATCGTATATGACTTTCCCGCACCAGACTGACCATACGCCAATATGGAAACGTTGTAACCCTGGACGAACGAGTTGACGCTATCATTTAAATATTCCCAAATGCCATCCTGCTCCACTGTCTCGGGGAAAACGCGATCAAAAACAAACAATTTGCGACCTTGGGGAACATCGACGGCAACGCTGGTTGGACTTGTGACGTGAACCATGGACCGTTGGAATCGCTGGGGAATTAATTCGTATCCGGGGTCGGTGGGCTTGAGAGGTGGTCGCACTCGGACAGCTATCGCGCCAGTCAGTTGATTGTTACCCAATTCTTCCATTTGTGTTGCCATGGTTTTCTTTTCGAGTGGTACTGCCGTCAGCCGTGCGGCCGCCGTCGGTGCGCGCACAGCGGGCGGAATCTCGGGAGTATTTGAAAAGAGGACGTACCAACTTTGACCGCAGTCTTGCCATCCTCGTCTGAGGCACGACTTCCGCCATGCCGACTGCTCATGCTCATGCGACTATTGCTGCGCGGCGTGCGCATCAGGGCGCTGATGGGCCGTGGGGCGGGTCCCGTTGGTGACGCTGGCGGTGAGACGGTCATTCTCCCCAGGAGAAGCCACGCGGGGTGGGAAACAAGGGGATGTTGAACGAAGACGTCAGAGAAGATTGGGTTGTTCGTCGGCGATGTTAAGGAGTCGCGATCATCAGGAGTAACAGAGACAGGGGATTGTCTAGAATGTGGAGAGAGCCGCGAGGATTAGTGTTTAGAACCAGAACCCCTTAATTTTTTTTTGGCGGAAGAAAAAAAGACACTTGGGAAACGCCTTGAAAATCGGTCGCACCACAGCAACACCGAAGATGACCGGGAAGAGGATGAAGGAAGACGTACCTGGATGGTTCAGACGGTCCTCTCTCACAAAGAAACAATCAATTGCCAGAAATGAGATCCCCGGTCAGGCAGGAGAGGGAGGGCAAGGAGGTGTAAAAGCACCGCGCAACGTCTGGAGAAGGCCGTGCACGGGCTAACTCCAGGTGGAATAGCTCCGATTAAGATGAAGGAGGATTCGGTGTGGTTGATGATGGGAGGTGGAGACTGAGAGACGAAGGGGACAAGTGGGTTGGGGGTCGAGAGGGGGGCCAGAAAACAGTGGTTGAATGGATGAATGGGGGATAGATTGCCAATGGAGTGATTTGTCCAGAACCGAGCGGAGAGGAGCGAGAAAAGAAGTAAAAAGGAGAGAGAGAGAGACAGAGAGAGAAGACAGTTAGAGTTTGGGAGGAAGAAACGGAGAGTTGTGTGTATACCAAGTTTGGGTTGGCTCTTTGCCGCAGTGTTCCAATGGGAGGAGCAGTCTGGTTCAGGGGAAACCTTTCACCAATCCAGGGCCTTACTACAGGAACGGCAGTGTAGTGAATACTCCGTCTTAACTATGGAACAAACTACAGAGTACATCCACTACTATACTAACTACTGGCCGAGGACTATTCCCGTACTACTTCCACTACTTCGGTCGCCACCTCGGTTCGCCAGGCACTACCGAACTTATAAGGCCCCTAGGCTTGGAAACCCCCTACCGTCCACACTCCGTCAATGGTCCAGGTTCGAGGGAGGTGAGGGGGGTAGGAAGACATGTACTAATACTATGTACGGGGTACCTACTGATACGATGTCCTCGATAGTTACCAGAAGCTGTACTCCGTAGATGTAAGCAGTTGATGCACCTGGAATGTTCAACGGCTCGGCCCCACGGGAGTTCCACGGTTCTTCATTAACCACGCGTCCCAGGAATCTGTCTAGAACATTAAAACGCCGTACTTTTGCTCTCCATGCTACACGACGGCTGACAGTTGAAACAACCGATGACCCAGCCCATGCATCAAGTGGATAGACTCGATACCGCCACCAGGAACCGGTTCTCCAGCATGGTTTGCGTGCTTCTGTGCAGTGTACAGTGCGTGATTCAGATTCGTACTTTAGGTTATTAATACCAACGGTGCATGAGTCTGGTCGCTCGGAGACCGTTCTGCATCCTCGACGCAATTATAATTGTACAATCCTCCGTTTCATACCGCGTATGTTCCTCGGGCCCCTTTTTGACCGCTCTCGCGAGTATCGACACCCCGTCTACTCCCTACTACTCCCACCGTTCTCACGGCACCAGGGTGCATGAAGGAGACCTTGCGAATGTCGATCGCTTCGCTTCCATCGTTCAGTCGAGATGAAAACCACGGGCTAGCCTAAGGACCAGGACGGGCCAGCCGACCAATGCAGTAATTCTCCCCTCTGATCCTAGGGGCTCCACCCGTCCAGCCCGTCGCGATCTTCATTTTGGGCAACGGTGCCTGACAGGGAGGCTGAGACCTCCTTAACTAACGAGGCAAACCCCAAGGGTGAATTCGGCGCCATATCTCAATTCGACTCGCTCAGTGGCCACAGTTCATCATTGATCATGATCATACCGCGGTGGCATGTTAGCAAGTTGTTCGATCGTAGTCGGGGATGAAATTGAAATGAACCCCAGGCCTCTCCTTTCCCACTCCAATCTTATGCACGTGGCCAGCCCGGCCAACAGCAACCACTACTATCTTTTCATCCAGCTCAAAATTGAGATTCAGATGTCCTGCATAAGATCCCGATAGAACTGCAATATTAATCACGTTCAACTTTGCGAAATACGGGCTTGCTCGATCGCCAGCCGACCACTCCAATTATTAAATACAAAAGAGCTCATATATGTACTGTACATACAGTACGGTAGGGGGGCCGAGCTTACGCCCGTATGGCGCTTGATCGACGCGTTCGTTATCAAACGTGGTGTGCCACGAACTTTGTTTGTTGTACGGACGTAAAGGATCTCACCTTCAATAATGATCAATGTACAATGCATAGCCCTGCGGACCCATGATAAAATGAGGTATCCCTTGCACAGCCTATCGACATTAACAAGTGGAGTACGTCTCGACTTTGGTCTCGTGCGAGGCAAGGTTGCTGCACTTGTGTTTTGTAGGGCTTATTGGGCTATGAAGGATGTCTCGTTGATCGATCTTCATTTTGTTCGACTCCACTGTGCTTTTCGACCGAGCCGAGACCGAACCCATCTTTAGGCGTCGTCGTGCATTGGAGTTCAACTATGTTTACTCCGTCCAGTCCCATTCTTGACGATAAAGCTTGTGGACTGATAGGACGGGAGGGAATATTCTCGCATAATGAGCGTTAAGTATCCAATTTGTCAGGCATATATACGGAGCGAGGTTTCTCCATTCCGATTTCAGTTTCTAATCCACCACGTTCCTGCTAGTAGCACGAACAAATCAATCAACCCGATCAACTATATAAAATGACTCGGCCCCAGAGACCCAGCTCGTACTTCCTCCGCATCGCACCCAGGCCCGTGCTGATTCTCTTCCGGACGAGCCGGGCCTCGAGTAGCCGTATTGGCCAGGCTCACCATTAATTTCAGGTTTCGAGCTTGGTTCATTCTCCGGCAGGAGCACTCACATCGCCGTTGCCATCTGCCATCGGGTTTCGGGAGTCAACCGTTGGTTTTTTGCGCATGACGATCGACACAACGAGATAGTGTAGGTCTCGATCGCAGCGCTTTCAAGTGACAGTTACTATGCTAAGAAATTTGCCGACATACGTTCCTTGGTTTGAAACAAAACAAAATTCTAGTTCGGAACGGGCGCGAGCTGGTGACCCACCGCGCGACGTTTTTTAATTTTAGATTGTCATTACTCAGTCACTATTATTGGCTACACAGACATCCTGAATGGCAGTCGAATTTAGTAAGTAAGCAAAGCACAAGCAACTGTTTTTTAATTTGAGGACTGTCAAAATACTAGCTTTGACGTGCTCTGTCTGGTAGAACTTAATTCAAAAGACATGAATAGTTTCTATCCGTACCTGTGTTCGCTATATATTTCTGCAACCTCTCCATCCAAAGTCCCTCTGTCACTACCACCAACGACTCGTAGAACTGACGTTGACATCCAGGGAAATTGGGAATCGGCTATTGGCGAGGGCAGGTCCCCCAGACTACGAGAAGGACCATTACTTTCTCATCTAATGAGCATAACTAGTGGGGACGTAGTACGGCGGACGATAGAAGCAAGTTGCTCAAAACCCATTTCATTAGGCAAGAAGACGGGCAGAATATTTTGCTAAGGCTAATTACTGCAGATCTGGTTTTTTCTATACGCCTGTCAAGCGTAGGCCTAGTAACGTGGACCGTCTATAAGACCGTCCAGAAGACCGTCCAGAAGACCGTCCAGAAGACCGTCCAGAAGACCGTCCAGAAGACCGTCCAGAAGACCGTCCAGAAGACCGTCCAGAAGACCGTATAGGAGACCGTTAATGAAACTATCTAGGAACCGTCTAGGCACCCCTTAGGTCTCTTCGAGAAAGGCACAAATTACCTAGACCGATTTCCCCTTAAGCGCTAGGGCTGCAGTCTCCTCCTTATATAAATCGAGAGGGATTCGAGGTCTTATCTTATAGGGGCGAAGACCCTACGCCGGCGATAGGTGCAGAGAGATTGGTAGAGAGAGATTACCAGGGGTAAGATCTATTAATTCATGCAGTCGTTTCGAATTGGCCTACTTTGCCTAATTAGGATGTCTATAAAGGCCTTAGGAACAAGGCCTCAGGGCAAAGGCGGTTAATAAGGCGGTAGACAATCTTACTAAAATAGGGTTTTGAGCAACTTGCTTCTATCGGCCGCCGTAGACGTAGAAACTCTTAGCCAGATCCCGGGCAAGCAGAAGCCGACTCTACATTTATACACATCTGATCTTGAGATTTGAAGATGTCACCACAGTCAAAATGCGTGCTGGATCATTTGTTACAATATACATGCATCATGTCAACATTTGAATGGAATAGTAACGTGTGTCAACTTGGATTTCATCATGTGTCTTGAGTGAACTATCCAATCGCCTCATCGGACACTCAACTCTGCCATAATCCAATCTCCTACTACCTACAAATTCCAGGAAGTCAGGCTCACGATTTCAAACCAGATGGATCCAACCACCCAAGGTATCCTAGCCATGTTTTCTACAGTTCGTGAGACCGACCTTCCACAGAGAGAGGACCCTTCTTCACCATGATGGTGAGAACCTCGTACAGCACATCCGCCGCCGCCCTGCAGGCCAAACGGTTAGATTAGCCCCTGTAATGCCGACTGCTAAAAATCTAATAAAGAACGGAACTTACATTGTCGAAAGCTCCGCATTGGTATCATACGCCGGTGCAACCTCAACAATGTCGGCACCGATAAAGTTCAACCCATCGAGACCGCGGATAATCGTCCGCAGCTCACGAGTGGACCAACCTCCAGTCTCGGGGGTACCGGTAGCCGGGGCAACTGTTTACCAAGTATCAGTGATTAACGAGCCAGAAGCTAGATTCAGAGGTTGAAAGTTAGTCGACGAATGACATACAGGCAGGGTCAAGGGTGTCAATGTCGATTGATAGGTAGACGGGGTTCTCCGTGCCGACGCGATCCCTGATCTTCTTGATGATACCGTCGGTCCCGATCGTGTCTATCTCTCGGGCTTCGACGATCTCAAACCCACAATATCCGTCGTTCTCATAGTCTGAAGGCCCGGAGAGCGTTGTGCGGATTCCGGCGTGTATATTAGTGTCGTTCCTCAGCAGACCTTCCATAGCGGCGTGGTAGAAGTAAGTGCCATGATTGATCGCAGCGACCTGGCTGGGCGAGCCACCGAAGACCTTAGGTTTCCACGTGTCACTGAGTAATAGCTAATCAGTGTCTTGATATCGTCATTCAACATCAGGTTTTGCTTACAGATGGCTGTCGAAGTGAATCACGGTGACAGGCCCGTAGGCTTTATTGATGCTCCGTAGCAAGGGCAAAGTAATAGTATGGTCACCTCCAAGAGTGATAACGCGAGGAAGAGTCTTCCCTGCCCGGGAGAGTCCTGGTTTATGGGCATCGGTAAACGGTTTGCGCATTAGAACACTATTATGGCCTTCCTCAATCTGCTGAATAGCCCAGGCATTGTCGTACCTATAAGGGAGAAAGGTCTGTCAGTTCTGAAATTCTTTTTGTATCTCCGAGACTGAATGAGGCCACATACGAGGTCACTGGAACATCACCACAGTCAAGCACCTTCAGATTGCTAACGAATGGGTTCGCCTGAAGCGGCACATTGTAGCCTCCGCTGTTGTATGATGGTTAGAATCTCAGACCGATTGATGGAACTCGGATTCCAGTAGACAAATACCTACTAGAGATTGAGGCGGCGCGAGCCTTGTCTGATACCACTCGGTCCAAAGCGAGCACCGGGTCTATACGAAGTACCAGTATCAAAGGGAGCCCCTATAGCAATATGAGATTTTGAGGGATTTATCAAGGCGCAGGCGGACTGAGGATATATTCACCTAGGAAGGCAATGTCGTAGCTTTCATCCTCGCTGGAGAGGCATGGGAAGTAAGGGAGACGACCAAAGGTTGAGATACCGGAGAAAACCGAGTCGGCCTAGAGTTGTTGTGACAGGTCGTTAGATACTCTTTCTCAATTTGAATCGAGTATTATTTCACCAAAGACGCTTACCTGCGTGCCGCCATCTCCTGGTAGCGTGTTGTACCAGAGTCCTTTATGTGGTCCGGACATTGGAGCTTGTCCATGGTCTCCATGCGCCGCTGAAAGCACGGAGAAAAGGAGAAGGCCAAGAGTAGTAGTAATCATGATTGCCCGACGAACAACTTTAGAAGCGAATAAACTGAAAGCCTCACGGTGACAAAATATAGAAACTTTAGACTGTAGTGAGCAGTCGTGCTTGAGATATATATGCACAGTATTGCGGTGAACCCCAGATTCTGTTGAACCTACCTACTGCGCATGATGTTAGGTACTTACTCGAGGTTTGCTCAGTATTACGATACCGTACCTGGCATTGCCCTGTCTCCCCTCTTTACCCCAATCGAGCAACTGATCTGAAAGCCAGATCGGCACAGTATCGTGGAAACACCCTGATTGCTTGACCAGCCGTTTACTCATGGAATTGTATCACTATCTAGTCGATTCTATCCTCTCTATCTTACTTCCCAATTGGGATACCAAACTGGCCAGCACATTGCGGGGTTCGCGGCTTAGGTATGTAAGCCCTTATGCACGGCCACACAGAGTTAGAGATTAAACCAAAAAAAAACACATTCAAAGTCCCAAACGGGAAGTCCGGGGGAGAGGGAAAATATCTATCAGTATGGGGAGAAAAAGATAAGCGTCTGTTTGAGGTTGGTCTTTGACGTGGCTTATCGCGGCGTCGTCATTGGCGGGAGTAAGTATGTAGATCGCAGCCCCGCGGAGGACACCACGCTTCACAGACATTAAGCTTCTACTGGGAAAATTGCATAATTCGTGGACGGGCTAGAACTTTGATTCAGCCAAGTAGTTATTTCCCTAGATTACTTTCCTCCGTTTCATTCGTTCTTAACTTGAGAGGCGTGAATACTCCAGGATTCGAGGTCAATCTACTGATAAGACCTATGCCGACTTATATAGGCTCTTCCAACTGTTTGAGAGTTAGAGCTTATACGCGATTGGAATAGATATAGACTCAGTATTCCAGGTTAGAGAGATTGGACTTGGTAATTCTATCGAGGCACGCTTCTGAACCTCCTCATTTTACAAGGCTAGGCCTTGCCGAACCTATAATCCTTACATTTGGTCCACGGACAGCAACTGAGAAAGCGTGAACTATGAGTGCAGAAAAAGAAATAGAGAAATCCTCACAGAGCAATGGTCTCGACCTCTCGTCTGAGAGGATCCAGACTTCGATCAAGAAAGGTGATACTCACCTTGTCTACGATGCAGGGGCCAAGACAGATGGGACCAAAGCGCATCCGCAACCGACCAATGACCCGTTAGATCCTTTAAACTGGTCGACTATGCAAAAACATGTTATACTAGCAATTGTAATGCTGAAGTGAGTTTTTCGATCTTGTTGTTCATGAGAGATTTTATGCGCTAGACGTGTCGTGCAACCTAGAACAAGAATGGCCTGGAACATCGGCTGACATCAAACTTATTGCCTTCAGATACTTTCTCTTCACGTATCTTACAACTACGACAGTGCCTTCCTTCACGGAGATTCAAGATCAATTTCAGATCAGTTATTCGCAAGTGAATTGGACCGTCGCTATACCCGCCCTCGGCCTATCCATTGGTCCTCTAATGTGGTCTTCTTTGAGTGACATATACGGTCGTCGGTTAATATTCTTGGTTGGAACTACCATAGCCTTGGTCTCAACAATCGGCGCAGCTACCGCTGATAGCTACTCTGGATACATGGCTGCCCGATTTTTCCAGGGGCTTGGTGTCAGCCCTGCCTCAACTGTTGGCATGGCTGTTGGTGAGTTCTGTTAGATAAGTTTTTAGAGCGTACTTGCTAACCATATGGCAGTGAATGATATATTCTTTGACTACGAGCGAGGACAGAAGCTTGGGTTGTGGGTGCTGGCGATTGACTCTGGACTTCTCCTCGGACCGACCCGTAGGTCCCTCCCTCACTTTACTTGTTGGGGGATCAATCATACTAACAGACACAATTCGCTAGTGGGTGGCTTTATGAATCTGGTCAGCTCCGCATGGATAAACTGGTTCAATGCAATTCTATTTGCCGTTCTCTTGGTACTGGAGCTTTTCTTCATGCCCGAGACGCTGTATCCTCGACAGAAAATGCTGCTTTATCAAAGCAGTACTGTGACCAATAGCATCACCTCCATCGCTGTTCAAAAACAGGAAACAGAGGGAACGGAGCCGCCCGCACGCGAGATGCTCTCTAGAGAATTCCCTTCAGACCTGCGCCGGACAAAAACTCTACCTTTCGTTAACTTACGTCCGATCCCTGGCATGAGGCATCCTAAGCCCTGGGACTCTGTGACCCGCTTTTTCATCACCTTCAAGTTCCCTACTGTTTCTATCGCGGTGATCGGATATTGTTTCCTTTGGTATTGGTGGGTTCTATCAGTCATCACAATGGTGCCAGCTGCATATGCGAATTATACACCACTCATACAAGGGCTGTTGTTCCTTGGCTTGCTCCTAGGTACTATAGTCTCAGAAATCTTTTGCTCTGGGCGACTGAGTGACTACATTGTTGAGAGGTTGGCAAAAAAGCGAGACGATACTCGCGTTGCAGAGATGCGTTTATGGCTGGCGTACCCGGCTATCTTGGTTACTGCAGGTAAGTTTGACAGGCAAAGCTGTTTGTAAGACTTGGCTAATCCTGTAGTTGGTTCAATCTTGTGGGGTATTAGCATTGATCAAAATTACCACTGGATGATTGGACAGGTTGCATTCTTCCTCTGTAAGAGACAATTTCAATAGAGGTACTCTGGTTGAGAAGGCTAACGAGGAGACAGTTGCCGCAGGGATACAAATCGGCAATACTGTTACCAGCACTTATATTGTCGACAATTATCCTTTACAATCAATGAGTGTCATAACTTTCTATGCTGTTTTCCTCAATTTGAGTGCATTTATCAACCCGGTGAGTCAAGCCAAGAAATTGTCAAGGTTACAACCGCTTGCTGATCATGATATGCGGCTAGTTTTTCATTGCTCCTTGGCAAGCTTCAGTCGGCTGGACTTGGACCTTCACCGCGCAAGGCTTAATCGTTCTATTAGGAGGAGCCGTACTTTTTGGATTTCTACACAGATTCGGAGGGTTTATGAGGAGTAAGGGGCCACAACCATCCTGGGTTAACCCGGAATATGACATAGTCGTGGAAGTCCAAGCTGAATGATTAATGTCAATTTAAGAAATATGCTGCAGACGACACAGTCTACTCTCAATTAAATGCCCCAAATGAAGCTCTCATTGATTGTCTGCAGATATAGAAGCAAATTGGAGAGTGTTGTGTGTGTGACCGCGTTATCAGACGCATGCTGCCTCGGCCCCTACGCGTGGACAAATTATCTAGCACAATTCGCGAAGACTTTAAAAGGTGGACCTCGCGCAAAGAAGAAATTTTAATCTTACGAGTACAATTTAATAAGCCAAGGAACTTTTAGCAGTGAAGACTGGCCTTATCTCTTGATATACTGACCTGGGGTAGATGCGCTGGCTAAATTGTATCGAAGTGGGACGAATTGGAATCGCAGGAGAATGATGCTCAAACCATACCTTGCCAACCAATAATATGCTTACATTCGTGGGACTTGCATATCGACAATCATGACCAATCGGTAAAGGTATCTTGCCCTTCAATCAACCTTCCTAGTTGGGATAATAGCTGGAGAAAGAGAAACCCCGCGGCATCCTGCATCATTATGATAACGTAAAGTCAATTGTGCTGCAAACTACAAGGCAATCTTGATATCTGTTCACGTAATTGATAAGCTACCAGACCCGATGTAGCTTATCAAGGCACAGTAGTGCTTCCACCCAGCTGCATTCGGTTGAATGCAGAGCGTCATCGGTAGGAGGGAAGCCCCCCCCACCTATATCTCACGAGATACTCCGCAGTTCAACCTCCGATGTACGGCGTGTTTACAACCTCCCACTATTGAGAAGCCTGATAGTCTTAGTATCATAGGCACTGGTCCAAATTCTCTGTTATTACAAGTGGGCTGCACTTGAGCTGAGATACTTAGCCGACCACTATAGCGTCAGATAGTATTGTGCGCACCTTTTTCCAGCTGAAACTCTTTGATACACTGTAAGATTGCGCATTAAAGGTCTTGTATCCTACCCGATATGATCTTTGCGTTCTAACTAACATTTCAACCAGCTTCTGCATCAGATTATCTCGATTGAAGCCAGTATGCCTCCCGCTTACGAGAATGTCAACCCACCCGATATTGATGACGAATTCAACGAGGCCACCGACACGCCCCCAAACGAATATACTTCACTTCTCCCTAAACCTGTTGATCCGGAAGATGCGACTCAGATAGATTGTGTCTGGCAAGGAGGCGATCACAAAGTGACGCGGGTGAAACAATTATTGACAGAATTCTGGAAGTTGACGACAAGCTCCGTTCCCGTTATTCTAGCCTATACCCTGCAGATGAGTCTTCAAACAGCCACAGTTGTCATTATCGGACATTCATCTCCCATGAACTTGGCAGTCAGTGCTTTTTCAATGATGTTTGCCTTGGTCACTGGCTGGATGATTGCGCTCGGCGGTACAACTGCTCTGGACACTCTTGCTTCATCCACATTTACTGGAAGCGGAAACAAACATGATCTCGGGGTTCTACTTCAAAGGGCTTTCCTGGTACTGGGTCTCCTCTACATTCCTGTGTGTATATTATGGGCCTGTTCAAATTCGTTTTTCCAAGCCCTTGGCCAGGACCCTGAGCTGTCCTACCAAACATCTCGATTCTTGACTGCTCTGATCCCCGGCGGTTTGGGGTACATTTACTTCGAAACTATGAAGAAGTTTCTCCAGGCTCAAGGTGAGAGATCTATTGGCTGCTGCTGTTGATCATTGAGTGTTCGCCTAACTTACTACGACACAGGAATCATGAGAGCCGGAACTTACGTCTTGATGATCACCTCGCCACTAAATGCAGGACTATGTTACTGCCTTTGTTACAAGCTGGACATCGGACTTCTGGCTGGTCCCATAGCTGCAAGTATCTCATACTGGATGTCTTTCTTTCTCTTAGTATTATATGCTCGATTCATCGCCGGTTCTGAGTGCTGGGGTGGATGGACGTGGGCAGCCTTTGAAAACCTGGGGACATTCGCAAAACTGGCTATTTTGGGATTCTTCCACGTCGGCACCGAATGGTGGGCATTTGAGATCGTCGCCTTAGTAGCCGGTCGACTAGGAACGATTCCACTTGCTGCGCAAAGCGTTATTATGACCGCGGATGGAATTCTCAATACAATCCCGTTCGGTCTTGGGGTCGCAACTTCATCTCGCCTCGGTAATCTGCTGGGTTTACGGAACGCAAAGGGCGCATCAATAACCGCCCACTCATCGGCTGCTCTCTCCGTGATATATGGCGCCCTGGTGCTCACAATCCTGATGGGCACTCGGTCTCACTTTGCCAAGATTTTCAACAATGATCCACGAGTCGTTGAATTGACAGCCGAAATCATGCCGTTTGTTGCGCTGTTTCAGATTGCGGATGGTCTGAATGGAAGCTGTGGTGGAAGTCTTCGAGGAATGGGTCGACAGCACTTGGGTGCTGCAGTTAATCTTGTCAGCTATTACTGCTTTGCATTACCTTTGGGGATATACCTGGCATTTCATGGCTGGGGACTTAAGGGCCTTTGGGTAGGACAGTGCGTTGCATTATATTGTGCAGGAACTTTGGAGTGGATTCTCGTTGCCTTAACAAATTGGGAATCGCAGGTGCAAAGAGCCTTCAAGAGGATGGATGTGAGCCACTAACTTATTATCCAAGACTCAAAGATCTTCTCATTGTCGCCATAAGGTTGGAATAAGCCATGTTTCTGATAAAGGAGCTCATAGCGTCAGTTCATAGATTTGGTTGTTTCCTACGCTAGGTACAGCGATTCTGTAGAACTTAGTCGACTCTTTATTTTCCTTTTCTAAACCAGTTTGTCTGTTCTTCTTTGAGAGCGCCAGAGCCTGAAAATGGCCATTCAAGAAGAAAACAACCAAGAAGGATTGTTAAAGAAATTAAAACTTCAAGCATCCTAGTTCTACGATAACAGTCTTGTCTTGCTGACCGAATGTCGGTGATACACCATTCAATTTATCACCGAAACTCAAACTCTAGCAATGAGTTAAATGAGCCAGCTTCAGCTCCAGACGTGACTCCTTTCAAAAAGAATCTTGGACTAGCTTCCTCGAATAGTCTAACAAAATCACTTACAGTCCGTTCTCGGGCATTATGAGCAGCGAGCATGAACTGATCTTCGATTCTGTGTGTTTGTTAGACATAATTCAACCAATGAGAACTTAAAAGAAGGGGGCCGCACAGTATCATCTTGTTTGTCAAGGCATTAATTCGCTTTGCTGGTGGATCTGGAAGGATTCCTTCACTAATGAAGACCTTTGCACCCGGCCTGAGCGCGGGAAGAAGCGCCTCGAGAATGGCGACGGAATCCGCGTCACTCCAATCGTGGAGAATGTGTCGAAATATATAACCGTCCGCAACGACTGGCTGTTCCTCAAAGAAATTGTGCTGCTCGAAAGTGATTCGTGACCGCATGCTCGAGTCTGGTGAACGAAGTACAAGCTTTCTGCCCATATTCAACGCGTCGGTGTTGTTGTCTTGAATTATGAATTGAGCATTGGGTGCCAAGGGCGCAATAGTCAGGACGGTATGGCCAGATGAGCCGCCAACCTTTGACTTTAAGTCACCACAGAATTCGAAGAAAGGACCCAAATTGGGCACGATGAATTTCACTTACATCGATGATGGTCTTGGATCCCAGGCTGGACCAGTCCCAAGCAGCCCCAAGTTTATCGGTCGACCACAAAGGGGTGTTGACACGACCCATCAAATATTCGTGGTATTTCCTATTGAGCACCTTTGAGTGTGCAAAATATTGGAACAAATTCTCCTCCGTTCGATAAGCCAGGTTGAAAGCAGTTTCGGGCACCTTGTCAGTTGATTCATCCGTTTGCAAGAGCATTGTTTCAGGAATTTTCATCAATATATTCTGCAGGAACTCGGTACCAAAGTGGACAATGTTTCTTAAGTGAATATTGTTCGCTAAGGCAGCAGAAGCAGCAGAATGGGCGATGCGACCGGGCTCGGTTTCGCGAAAGAGTCCATTGGCGATGCCGTAGCGCACACCACGAGTCAAGGCATCCTCTGGCAGTCGAGTGGCTTTGGACAGCTCGGGCAGAGATATGGTTGAGTGGATTGGAACGTGCTGTGGAACTTCGAAACGCGTCAGAAGGTCAAGATTCGCTGCGTCTGTGGCCTTGCAGTTGAGTTAGTAAGACCGCACCTGCCTCAATACCACGTCTCTAACTCACCGACCACGCAAGACTGAGAACATGGTCTGCAGGACCCATGGTCAAATGAATCAAGTCTTTTGCAGCCTGAATAAGCCCATTACGAAGACCCAAAGGTGTTACGCTGGACAGATCCGATTTGACAGGGTCATCAAGGCTCGGAGTGATTCCATTCTCCTTTGCGATAGCGGCAAGCTCCGTTGCACTCGCATAGATCGTGGATGCCAGCGACTCCAATGTTGACTGTGCCATTTTGGTGATATTTTCTGTCTAGAGTAGTAATCTGATATGCCCTCTGAGGACTCACCGAACTCTTAAATCAGTCTTCTTATTATCATGAAGGTTGTCTCTACAATTTTCAAACGCTCTTAATTCTTCCCGATTGAACTATCCAAGTTTGCCGCCCACCAGTCTGCCAGATCGGCGAGTTGATCACTATCACTCGGCGAGAAGGTTGAAATATAGAGAAAATCGGCGACTATCCGCAATACGCCGGGGTATTCCCTGTTTGGCGATACTCAATTTCCAACGGCCACATTTCCACCTGGAGAAATAATGCCCAATCGGTTTTACTGATAATAACCGAATCAAAATGAGATACTATCGATTTAATTCCGTCAAACATAAATCATGAAATAAAATAGTTAAGCAATCAAAAATACCAGACAGGCAGCTTGGTTGGTATTCAGCATACCTCGGCTTCAAGGAACATGAATTTTTGAAACGAAGTTTCTCGACGTACCACTATGGGGAAGTTTTCAAGGAGTGATCTTACATCTAGTGGAAACGTCTGAAATCAGTCGTGCTAAAGCTTCTTGAGCTCATCTACTTAAAAACTCCTATCCGCAGTAACGGTGGATTGCTCCTTGAAATCATAATAGCGTGTGCGTGGGCTATGGAAAAAAGTAGAATCCTGCTCAAGCACTTTCATCTGCCAATGCTTCTGCCCTGGATTTACTGTTTGGATCCAAATACGGCTTTTCGCCGATACCAACCGCCCGGTGACCAAAGCGCTCCCCTAGCCCTTCATAGTCAAATGTGGCAGTGTGGAAAGCTGATCGATTGTCCCAAATGGCTGGTCCACCAGTTAGAAAATTTGGATATCATTAAAAAGGGAAGACACATACCGATATCGTTTTGATTCCGCCATTTGAACCTCACCTGAATGTCATGGTTCTCAAGGATAGTGTTGTAAAATTTCTTCAAGAGCTCCTCTGATTCAATTGAACTGAGCTCATTGATTTGCTTGGGGAATGGTCCAACCGCGTAGATGCTCTTCCAACCAGTAACCGGGTTAGTGCGTACAACGGGGTGGACGGTGGCCAGCTCTTCCCCAATGTTGAGGGAATTCCCTCTTGGCTCAGTATAGATCTTGATGTTCTCAGGATCCGCCTTAGCAGCGGCAATGAAACCAGAACCACTATAAGTAGCTGTCAGGGTCTCAAAAAACTTTTGGTATGCGGGTGAGAACCTGTCGTAAAGTTCATAGCCAGATGCCCAAAGGGTGTCGCCGCCGGTCTTTGGCAACTGGGTCAAGCGAAGCGAAGTGTAATCAGCCGGCACGGGCTCGAACTGGATATCGGAATGCCATTGAGCCGAGTCGTAACGACGCGGGTTGGACTGGTTTGCGTGGCGAAACATTTTCTTTCGGGCAAGTGAGCTAATGGTGCTCACCTGCGCGTCTGAGACTCCAAACTCGCTGGTGTTGTTAAGCACTGGGTGGATGTGCAATGTCGAGTCAGCTGGTTTTCCAGCTAGCTGACCTAGCCGATGAACTAGTTGCTTCTGCAGATCATCCGTAAGGTTGTCTTGGGCACGGAAGAAGACAACACCCCGCTGGGAGACTGTAGAAAACTTGTCAGAGGTAAAATTTAGCATAGATGGCAGGGACATCGTACTAGTAATAGCAAGATCCTGGATGAGCTCGTCTGAATTTGGGGCATTCAGAAGGTCATCAACAATATTAACATTGAAAAATTCACGACCGATTGCAGGTGTCGTGTCCTCGGAATCGAATCTATCCAGGGCCCCATTGAAGCGCAATGGAGGCGGATATTGTACCTGCTCAGCGAGGCTGCCAGCCCCAGGGCGCAAAGGAAGCGCAGGGTCGGGTACTCGAGGTGCCATGAAGTTGCGTTTTAGTAACAAAGGATAAAAGAATATGCCTCAAATTGACCAGAGTATTGTTTGAGCCAGCGAAATTAAGTGCTTGGTCCTACGTTATAAGTACCTTTGCCCTCACTCCATCTTGATCCGATAAATCACGTCATCTGTAGTGGAACTTGCATCTTAACCTACTAGCGTGTCAAACACAAAAGGTGCGGGGTCATTCATGATACACCTGTAGAGCCTCAAGATCATTTCCCGACATCCCTGAGCCAAATGGAAGAATTTATTTCATCATTTTGCGAGGTCCAAGATCGTTCTTCAGGACATATAAGGTCCGCGCTCTCGATAGGAGCAATCAAAACCATCAAATTCTCGGAGCTTTTTGGGAAAAAAATTCGGGTTCGGGATCTAAACCTACTCCATTGATATAGATCACGAAATATGACACTCAAATCACAACAGCCGTTTACCCGGGATCCGGGAGCCGATCGAACAATGTGCACGGTGCCGTTATGAGATGGATCCGCGCTCTCTGTCTTCCATGAATAAGCCAATTACAGAATGTCCAACGCGTAATCTGATCGTAGTAAAAAGGGAAGTCGCTTAACCTAGGCCCCTCGACTTTCATAAATCGAGACCAGCCACAGAAGCATATTCTCAGACAAGATGTGCCGAATTAGCCGGATAATTCTCACACTTACTGGCCATTCCGAGGCGCAAAGAAATATCCCTGCCAAGAATTTGAAAAACTAAAAAGATTCTCGCGAAGCCAAGCAACCGCCAGTGATACATTTGAGACTGGGAAGGGCAGTCTCTGGGAAGAGGTATCTTGGAGCTTTCGGTTGACTTCATACTCGCGGAGTTTGGCCCCAGTGACTTCAAGTACATCGTAACTAGGGTGAAGATCAGATTTCATTAGTGATGGTCTATCTTGAATTGAGTAAGATTATGGATTATTCAAATTCTCACCTGAAGTCATGCCCCAGACGCTCGTGAAATGTTCTTGGAACATCTAGCGGAAGATCTTAGCGGATTCCGACCGGTTGATCTATAGGGAAAGTCTTCGGGATGGAACTTACCAGCGCCTGGATGGTCCGCATACTTTTGAAGTTCTTCCTGTATCTCCTCTTCTTTCCCCACTCGTACGCTTGACATCGTCTGTACTCGGGAGACGCGAAACTTGCGCACATTTTCAAACAATGATAAACGAGCAGGCATTTCGTCCGGTGATACGTAATTGTGGAATAGTATTCGAAGTGCCCCAGCATCTTCGATGGCTTGATTGGCACCTTGTCCACTGAAAGGCAA
Source organism: Penicillium brasilianum (assembly GCA_001048715.1). Lineage (NCBI taxonomy): Eukaryota > Fungi > Ascomycota > Eurotiomycetes > Eurotiales > Aspergillaceae > Penicillium > Penicillium brasilianum. Next base: position 2,384,398 of record CDHK01000006.1, on the reverse strand, counting down.
CATCTGTGTATGCATTATTAGTACAGACCAACAATCAAACGAGTGCCACACGCACTGGATGTGCAGCATCTCCAATTAAAAGAAGCTTTCCTCGAGACCAACGTCGCAGCGGACGGAAAACCTTAAGGGGCCATTTGGTCACCTTCGGAGCTTTGCTATGAGTGTATAATTTAGCTCTCAGTGTATGAAGATTTGATAATTATCATACCTGATTACCCGCATCAGTCCTGGATGAAAGTGACTGAACTTTGACAGAAGTGACTGCATTGGATCTAAAATCTTGTAAGTCTTTCTATATGGTAGTTAGATGGAACATCATTAGTTAGTCAACGCGCTTACCGTCATCATCGGTTTGAAGGTTATTCTGGATTCCCACAAAGTTCTGCATTTCACCACTTGGGAATGTAAGTCAAGTATTTCAGCTGGAGTACTCAGACTGTCATAATTACTTACTTTTGACAGTCATACCACACCATATGTTCTGCTGTAATATGATTCGAAACATCTGCCAGAATTGAGGGACCATGCCCTTTCTTTGCAAGTAAATCGAGGAAGTCGGGGTCATCAGACAGTGCATCTGTTGGAATTTGAAACCTGAACGCGGTATAACTGGTAGAAATTGGCACATCAGGTTGCCCATCCAGTACGCCCGATTTCAATATGGAATGAAGGCCATCGGCACCGATAATAAGGTCTGCCGTATGGATGGATCCGTCTTCCAAATGAACAGTCCCCGCAAAGGGATCAGCAGAGCAGACTTTGGCCCCTAGGCGTATAGAGACATTCGAAAGCCCTGGAATTGGAGTAGTGGCACATCGAAAAAGCTCCTCGTGAAGGTCCGCCCGCTGCATTGTATACAGGGGGGCCCCAAATGTTGTCTCCACAGGCGTAGCACTAACACTATCAATTCTTTCAAAGTCTTTCCCATCGCGAAGCTCAAAAGTAGACTTTGGCTTACTACGGGCGTTCTCAAAGGAAAATCCCAGTGTAGATAGAACTCGTACTCCATTAGGAGCAACGACAAGCGCAGCGCCGACCTCGCTAAGGAAATGGGACTTCTCAAATATCTGACACACGGTGAGACCAATTCTTCAAAACGCTAGTACTCGTACTCACCTCGACATGATGCCCAGCTTGGTGAAAAGCCGTGGCCGCACTTAACCCTCCAATACCAGCGCCAACAATAATGACTTTGAGAGGCATGTTTGCACCTTGAATTGTGAAGTTGATGGATTGGAATCGCGCGAGGGGGTACCCATCAATATTAGTACCATCGTAGTCAGAAAACTCGCCGGAGCCCCACATCAGACTTACGAAACACGGATCTTATTATTGGGGTTGACCAGGTAAGAGTGTTTTTTTCTTGGCCTTTAAATTGGCGACAATGGTATCGGACGGCAAATATTTGTTTGGCTTCTGGGGACATACTTCCACTTTGTACCTCGGTTTACGGATTTCGGAAATATCAGGTAAAGATTACGTGTAGACCGGGCAATGCCAAAGCCGATCTGATGTCCGTCTACCCCGGCTTCATATCAAAGGGGTGCCAGAGCTCAGCAATTATAGATTCCAACTACATAGCAAAGACTATCACCTGAAGTTCTAGTTTCATGAGTAGCTTCTAATCGAACATGTCTGTGAAATATATATCTAAGAAAGTTTCAATGCACCTGCAATGGCATCGCTGAGAGAGTTTGCCTTCCAAATGACACCCAGTTAGTAAGATTCGAAAGATTGTGTAATGTATCACTCACATTGAGAGCCTGAATCATGCTGAAATGATTGCCTTTCGTTGTTTTGATCTCCAAATCAAATTCAGGTAGAAGCTTGTCCCAGCCCATCGCATCCAGAGGACCAGCTCGTCGAAAAAGCCACTCTACAATGGCATCATCATAGTTCAGATCTGTGGCCTTCGGTGAATAGTCCATCGTCTTCTCAAGGCCATCTGTTGCCCAAATAATCGTGACCTGCGTGAATGAATTCTTCTTAAGTGGACGAGGTGTGTATTCACCGACAGCGGCTATTGTTTCCAGGAAATGCTGCCTGACCTCACTACCTTGGGTCAAACTCTCTGACAGCAGATCCAGAACCTGATGGGGCATTGGTCCAAACCGTAAGCGACAAGGTGAATCGATGAGTATCAGTGAAGCTACTTTTTCTCCAGCCTCAAGGATTTGACGAGCAGCTTCGAAGGCGTACATGCCCCCGGCCGACCAGCCACCCAAGATGTAAGGGCCGCGAGGTTGGACCTGTCGGACAATTTCAACCATTCTGGAAGCCATGAAAGGAATATCTGTTTGAACGCTGTTCTTCTCGTAAAACAAGGGACTATTCAGTCCACAGATTCGGAGGTCCTTTGAGATCCGACGGAGCTTGGTGTATGCTGTGGCAAGGCCACTTCCATCGGGAAAGAGAAAAAGCGTCTTACTAGTTGAGTGACTATCGCCTTGGAGAGTGATGGAAGCTGGGAGTGACCGATCTTGAGGTTTTCCTTGCTGCGGGCTTTGGATAACTCTTTGTGATTCGAATTCTGGAGATCCAAACAGCTGATTCAAGGAGTTGTGGAGGTCCTTCGCAGAAGAGGTGTCAAAAAGTCCGGATGGAATCTCAATTCCAATCCTCTCACTCAATGCCCCCGCAATAGAGATTGCCATCATCGAGTCTAGTCCAAGTGACGATAAGTCTTCTGTGGCTCGGATTTCTTGCGTATCTACGCCCATCTCATCCGCGATAATGGAGTAGACTTCCGAGAGACGTGAATCGGGTGGAGTGCTGGGAAGGGTTTGGGTCCGAGTTGAGGAACAAGATATCATGGATTCGCCGCTCTCGGAAACAGGAGTAGGCGGTCCAGGTGACTGATCCGGCAGGTATTTGATTATGTAGTCTTTGAGATCGTAGAACGTGGACACTTCTGTAAACGTAGATGATGGTAGCTGGACTCGGAGTACCTCATGAATCTTGGACAAGATAGTCATTGACAACAGAGAGTCCACTCCTAGCTCCTGAAAGCTACTTTGGTCTGTCAAATCCTCGAGTGCGATACCAATCTGTTGTGCGAGAAGTTTTCTGACATCGTCGACGATAGATCGTGCGTTCACCTCGCGCAGCGGTGGCAAATTGAGACTTCTTTGTTTTTTTCCACTTGTCAAAGGAAGTGCCGAGGGCTTTCTCGAAGAAGAAAACTTGTCTGATGGAGAACTAAGAACCCTTTCTAACACGGCACGGGGAACTCTCTGGAATTTGACTTCTGCACACCGCGCGATCATTCGTTCTCCCTGGAAGATTGAGACATCACCCGCAAAGACTGTGCCTGTTTCTGAGAACATCCTCACATGGGCCTTATATGAGATATCCGTGCGTAGATCCTCGCCAATTTGGTAGGAGCCAATCCCATGAGAGATGTAGGTAAATTCTCTGGGGTCAACCTTTCCGATTGCATTCATAACAAAGCCTGCAATCTGAGCGAGGTTGTCCAGCCACAAAGGAGAGCAAAAGAAGGCTCCCGCATTGTCGTGGTGTAGAGAGAGCGAAGCGACCGCTTCCAATTTCTCCGCATCAACAAGGACTTCCCGCATGCCTTGATAGCGTTGATCGTAATGAACCACCATGGAAAAAAGATCATAAATCATATCATGGGAGAGACGACTCGAACCTCCTCTGATGACGCCTTCTTCGAGGTTGCGAATTCTCTCCAGTATGAGGTATGAACTTTTATTCCACTCTCTCAGCCAGGAACTACTATCTCCAAGCTCCATCTCGCAAGACGCATAGCTTTCAAGTTCTTGGCTTTGTTCATTTGAGGTCCCCACTTGCAAATGCATGGACCCTGTCTGGGTGTTAGCGCGTGAAATAATTCGGAACATCCGGGGACTGGTTGGTCTCTCGACAGGTATTGTAATTGGCTTTGTCATTTGTAGATTGAGGACTTTAATGCCAGAACCTGGACAATCGAACCTAAAATGGCTTCGAAGATAGTCTGCCACCGTCAGGGCAATATCCATAAAGACTCCCTGTGTAGTTTAAAGGCTCAATCAGCAAGTGGACCAGCTCAATATGAATAAAATAGCCTTATGTGGAAGTATGTGCAAGGACAGAAGGAGGCAAGTGGGACTGTTGACTTACCGACGGACATAACGCGATTCCATTGAGGACATGGCCTGCAATTAACCCATGAAGGACCGGATCCGTCAGATCAGACTCAAACACAACAGACACCAGTGCACCGTCTAAGGTTGAAGATAGCATATTTTGAACCGTCGTTGTCATCTTCGGCCCCCTTTGCGGTGCCTTGGAGTGACTACCATCGTGGTGCCGTTGCAAAAGCCAGTCGTTTCGATACTCAATCCAATACTCTCTCTCGTCAAAAGCGTAGGTGGGAAGGCGGAGTAACTTCGGAGTGCCATCAAAGCTGCCGTGGTAGCTTTTCCAGTTGACGGAAATACCACCATCACTCAACGAGGCCAAGGTCTTGCAAATAGTCGAAAGTGGAGGTTCCTTTCGATGAAGAGTAGAAAAGAGTCGGCTTGTGGTTTGTAGAGTGGAAGCTACCATACTAAGACAGAGAGGATGAGGGCCAATTTCAAGGAATGCGGAGTCAGAAGTAATGAGGTTCTCTGATAGCCCAACTTGAATTGCTCGAACAAACTCTACCGGGTCTCGCGCATGGCGTGCCAGGTAAGATGGGTCGAGCTCATCAAGGTCGGTCAACCTTCTTCCCAGCAAGGTCGACAGAATCGGAATTTGAGGCGTTTGGAAAGAGACATTGCTTGCCTCGCATTTGAAAGGGGCCAGAATTGGCTCGATCTGGGACGAATGGAAGGCAAAAGGAACATTCAGAAGATTGCACCGCAGGCCATGGGATTTCAACAGTCTCTCTGCCTCGTGAATGCTCACAACCGGACCACTGAGCACAATATCCGTCGGACTATTGAAACACGACACCTCTAAGTCGTTGAATTGACTGGCAAGAATACTTCGGATATGATCCAGACCTCGATTGACCGCCAACATGCCATGCGTGGAGGATGCGCATAAGCTTTGCAGCAGAGTTGCGCGTCGACCCACCAGATATAACGTATCACTCGCTGACAAAACTCCCGCAGCGAAAAGAGCGGCGTACTCACCCAGACTGTGCCCGATGACAGCCGCGGGCTTGATGTTCCACGAAGACCAAAGTGTAAAAAGTGCCATTTGCAAGGCGACTTGGCCCAGCTGCGACTGTACAGATTGTAGTTTATTCATGTCCTCGCCTCCATTGATAATGGCATCAATAAAGGGTGGGAATCCAAGTTCAGTTGCGACTCGTTCCAGTCTGGTCAAGTGGGACCTGAATGATGAATTAAGCTCGAAGATCTGCTTCCCCACACCCGCGAACAAAGACCCCTGCCCAGTGAACACGAAGATCGGGTTGGAAATTCTATTCGGGAAATCCTTGCCTTGTTCACCGGCTCTTGCTGCGAGTTGGCGTTTTGCCTCCGAGGACGTTGAAGCAACGATCGAAACACGCAGTGGATATTGTACTTTCCTCGCTGTGGTAGAATACGCAAGATCTCTCATCGGCGTGTCGGGGTGGTTCTCAAGAAAAGTGACCAAGTTCATCAAATTTTTCGACAGCGATGTCACCGATTTGGCAGTAACGCTGATGACATGGTCACACACAGGAGCCACCAGCTCGGAACCGCGTGGGGAGAAAGTCTCGCCTTCTTCGAGAACAAAGCTAGAATTGCCTCCAGCAGCACCAAAGTTGTTGATCAAAACCCTGCGCTTTCTGTCAGGATTGGGCGGAAACGCAGTGAGCTCTTTTGCAATCTTCACGTTCCGTTCTTCCAAAGGAGGAAAGTTTCGGTTTATTCTGCCGCTTTTGATTCCAATATGGGGTGGAATCTGAGACTTCTCAAACAGTAGAAGTGCTTTGATCAAGGCTGCAATTCCAGAGGCAGACTCGCCATGGCCAATGTTTGCTTTGATTGAGCCAACATATAAAGGCCTATCAGGTGGACGACTTGAGTGGCTAGGAGCCAGGACCTTCAGAACCGAAGCCATTTCGGTTGAATCTCCAAGCTGAGTACCAGTCCCATGTAGCTCCACATAGTCGATGTCTGTAGGCTTGACTGCAGCTTGACGAAGGACTTTTCGGAAGAGTGATTCCTGTGCCCCAGCGTGGGGCTGCGTGATAGACGCCGCATAAGCAGAGTAGTTTGTGCCCGCTGCCAAGATAACACCAAGGACATTATCATTGTCGGCTTTGGCAGCATCGAGACGCTTGAAGACTATACTAGCGACTGTCTCTCCGCGACAGTAGCCATCTGCCTCGTCATCGAATGTTTTGCAAGGACCATCACTCGAGACGAAATGCCCTCGCGAAAGGCCGGCGTACATATCGGGGCTATTGAGGAGCATCATTCCTCCAACAACAGCTGTGTCACATTCATTGCTCCAAATGGATGTGCAGGCAAGATTGATGGCAGTAGCACTGGATGCGCAAGCCGTGTCCACACTCAAGCTTGGACCACCTAAGAATTATCACAGCCAGGTTAGTTTTTGGCCATATTTGGTAGATTTTCTGCGCACATACCTAGCTGGTTTGCACGAGAGACACGTCCCTGTTTTGAATTTGATGAATTAGCCACGTAGGAGACTTGCATGGCATCGTAGGATTGATAATACTCACAGGTCCGAATGCACGAATCACTCCAGAGACATAGTACGTGTCAATTTCCTGGACGACGTTTACATCTTTGTAGTCATCTGTTGTCTGACCATAGAAACTTCCAATCCTTTCCACTTGCGTTGAGGGTGTTTGGCCCGGCACATAGCCTGCAAGCTCCAATGCTTCATACGCCGTGACCAAGGCAAGTCTCTGCTGGGGATCTGTCTGCATAGCCTCTCGGGGGGACATATTGAAGAAACGAGCATCAAAATGCCCCGCATTCTTCATGAAGTTCCCATATTCGGTTGCACTCTTATTTTTGTCTTTTCCATCTTTTGAGACATAAATTGATGGGTCAAATCTTACGCTGGGTATCTGATTACTATTAGCCTTGACTTTCGTCAGTAAAGATTTGGCAATGGATCAAAATTTACCACTCTGTGACAGTCAACGCCATCCGCAAGAATTCTCCAAAGCTCATCCACACTATTTGCATCGGGAAAACGCCCCGACATTCCAATAATTGCAATTGGAGTGTTCGAGCTTCGCGTTGATGGCTCTTGATTTCTTTGAATTGTTGTTTCGCAGAGCCTGACCTTTGCATCAATCATGTCTTGCATGATCGAGGCAAACGATTTTTGTGAATGAACTGGGCCAAAACAATAAATATCCACGTCTGAAACATTCAACGAAGCAAGGTAGGAAGCTGTCCCCTCAACGAGATCTGACCAATTAATAGGTCGGAGTAGTAAATCCTTTAACACATCCCGCAGAATGTCTTCTGATCTCTTACCACTTATCGGATGACCCGAAAATGAAGAAAATAGTGCAGAATTAGACCTCAACTCAGTGCTGGAATCTAAAGTTCTGGACAAGATGGCTAATCCCTTGACCAGGTTCGCAAGATCGAGCTCTTTGTAAAGATGGGAAGCATGATATGGCGCGAATATAGGAATAGGGCGGCCTGCGTGACTGGAATTTCTCAACTTCATAGAATCAGAGATTGCGTTCTTGAGGGAAGCTAGCGTTGTGGGCGGTCCTTGAACTGTAACGGTGCCGTTGAATTCTGCGGTGATATAGGCTTGTTTCCGACTAGAACGGTCCTAATGATCATGTTAATCAAATTCCCTTCGCACCATATGGGCACAATTTACCCATTTCTCGAGTATCGAAACCAGGGTCTCTATCGGCAAGACTTCCTTTTCGATCAAGAGTGCCCACGGATCTTGGGTCCCCTGGACTTCTAGGTCCCCACCCGCAGTAAAAACCAACGAGCCAAGTCGGACTGCAAGACAAACCGTATCGACAGCTATCGGAATAAGTTCAAGAATGTTCTTTGCCAGGCTGACAGCGGCAGCAGATAGTTGGCCTACGCAGAGTCCGATGCAAACACTTTTGCTGCCGGCAGGAAATTCGCGGTGAGGATTGTCCTCGTGCCATCTGTATTCCCACTCAGTTGATGTCAAGCAGTACTGATTGCGAATCAAGTCACTCACCCTATAAAGTGACCCAGCTGTACAATCACCAGGAGGGCAGGTGCTAGGACGCGTAGAGCGGGAAGCTCATTATCTTTGGAGTCCACAATATCGGACAGCCGAGTAAATCGCAAAGCTTCTTGCTGCACATGTTGCGGAAGATAACCAATACTGTCTCGCAGTATGCCCTCTGATAGAGACAAAAACCGTGCAAGTAAAGTGTTTCTTGTCTGAGCTTCAAGTAATCGTGACAAAGACGGAATGATTGGTAGGGTGGTGTCCCCAAAAAAGATAACACTACCGCCGAATTCCATCTTGGATATGCGTAAACTGTTGAGAGTCTACTCCAGAGTTGGAGCGGTTTGATGATGATAGGCACATGATGCATGACCATGATCAAGTGTTATAGCAAAAGAAAGTTTACGGCCTCGGACTGTGGCTTACTTTGCTAGGAGAAGGCGGCTCCACCTCGTCTTCCGATGCGATTCTACTTTGGTCCACCGAGGCCTCCACTGACCGGAGAATTCTCAAAATATTTACCTCAGCGTGATGAACAATAATTATTTACATGATAGTGTGCTGACAAATTTTACTCGCCGGAGCTTAGCCTCTTAGTGTTTGGTTGGTGAGGTAATTTTGGCAACTTGCATGTCCCAAACCTGCTACAGCTAGTTGTTTAGGTGTCAGAATAGAGAAAATGGAACCACAATCCAACGACACGTGCGTGCCTGCTTTTTTCTAAACCACTTTTTGGATGTGTTTAAATTCTCCGTTGTCATGACCACGGCATCATCTCGTAGACTATTGTTCCGAGGTGTTTGATAAGGTCCATGTAATTTTAATTGTAGGTTTCAACTTAAGGAACAACAGCCCTCCTTTCCCGGTTAAGAGGGAATTCGCCGGGAAGCCGGCTTTGTGTCAGCAATAATTCCCATTCGGCACGTAACCACTTAGTAGTTTTGCGCGATAGCGCATTGGATGGTGACTTTTGTCATGATCCGCTGCTTTTTGGCCGTCAGGGATTTAGGAGAGTGCTGACTCGGTGAAAGGAGGTTTAAAACCGGAACATGACTCGACTCAAGACTAACAATGAGAAACGAAACGTTTTTCCCATCATGTTTGCTCTCCTGTTTTTTGTTATAGTAGCCCAGCGAGTAAAAGGCCTTGCATGGCGGCAGCCACAACAAAGGTCAGGCATTGCTAACATATGGGGGAAAATAACATAGGCTGAGAGTTCCAGACCTTGAAAAGAAAAGATAAAAGATCGACGGATGCCTGGTTTCACAGCGGGTATAACATTAAAGTCTATGGAAATATTAATCAATATCATTCTTTGAGAGGTACTTCGTCTGCTCGTATGCGAAAGTGTCCAAGATAATGTTTTGGAGGTAACCAGCACTCCAGAATCCATTGACGTCAAAATATATTACCATATGGGGCGTAAGCTTGAACTTCCGTGAGTGTATCCTAGAGTGATCCGATTGTTTTATTGCAAGGCCCCCAGCCCGAAACTCTGGCTTGTGAAATTGCGAGTCCTTTGAACTTAATGTGATCTTAAGATTAGACACAAGTTGGTTGGCATGCTTCCGGGGATTGCCCCCACCTATATGAGACATTGGGATCAAAGCGTTCAAGGTAAACCTCAAAATTTCATTGTCATCTCTCTATGAACTACATAAAGACCATCTAGAGATCGGCTTTTACACTAACTTCATTCCCGAATTGGTCTCCGCAACGCTGCCGGTAACATTGGTGTCCTTCATTAGCCACAAAAAGGCTTCCGCAACTTCTTCCGGATACCCAATTTTCTGCAACGCTGTCGCCGTCTTGACCCATTCAAAGAGCCCCTTTCTGGCCTCCTCTGGCTGATGGTCCCACAATTCTGTCTCGACGAAGCCGGGACTAACAATGTTGACACGGATAGGCTTCAAGTCCAAGGCCAAATTGCGGGTCAATCCTTTCAGGCTGGCCGCGTAAGACGCGACCACTGGCCATCCCGCAATTGGCTTTTCGGACGATGTTCCAGTAGTTAGAACAATCGAAGACTCGGGCCCGAGATTGAGGTATTTTGAGCCTACTTGGGCCACGAAGAATGGTGCAAAAAGACGCATCTGCCCTGCATCTCGCCAGTATTCGAGTGTGATCTCATCGTATGTGAGCATCTTTGGCGGCTCCGTTGCAGTGAAAACAATATGATCGAGTTTGCCGACTTTTTCAAAGAGCTCTTCAATATCTTGTTTAAGGCTGCTGCGTGAGAGATCACACACGAAGCCCTGGACTTTGCTGGCAGGGTAGTCTTGTTGGAGCTTTTTGACCCTTTCATCGACGCGGCTCTGATTCGAGGATGAAAGCGTTACATGAGCTCCAGATGCTAAGCTCGCTTCGGCAACCGCGTAACCCATTCCAGAAGTCCCTCCGATAATCAAGACATGCTTTCCAACGAGCTTGTGGTATTTTGGGCTCATTTTTGCGGAGTCAAATTTATTCAGCTCTGGGTCTGGAAATCGAATACGGCTCTTGAGGGGCATTGGGAAGAACAAGAAGTGTACAAATCAATATTGAATTGGAGCAAGAGAGATTGACGCAGGTCATTTTAATCTTCAGCCTGGTACGCATAAGTCTAACTGACGTACATTTAGTCATGGCCGTAACGATAAGTAGCGCATGGTGACACTGAATCTTGGCAAATTCGGCTATCGGCGACTTTATAAGATCTTTAATATTCGCCGGTAACGAATGAATAAATCAGTTCGGAAATCATTGGCTTGGATTAATATTCCGATTGCGGATCGACAAGTTCAAAAGCCATCCACGTACCCGGTGGTACTGGATGTGTGGGCGTCGACATACGAAGCCATCTATCATGTGGGTAGATGAGGGGGTTTTTCCGACTTGAAAAGTAAATCCTAATTGCTGACGAAATTCCCAGAATGGATTGCTAATAGTCACCGAATATACCAAAATTTTGCCTGTGATAGTTCTATGCCGCGTTGGGACTATTCAACATTGCGCCATTCATTGGAGCACAGAGCTCGCTTTGCAATACGTTAAATTTTAGTATTCGCATTATATTCTTTTTATATCACCCCAGTCACATTAGAAATCGAGCATACTAAATTCATCGTCTTCCTGCAACTCTCACACAGATATCCCCCCTGTTAAGCAATGGCACTTGAGCTCGAACCGACATCCCATTTTCACTTCGATCCGAGTGTGAATCCGGGACTGAAACATGCAAAGAATCTGACGGAGGAGTCTTCTCGCATACTTGAACAGGTTCTGGAGGAAAACCACATAAATCACCACATATTCACCACAACTGAAGACCATAAAGGTGTAAGCACAACTATACAATAAAATTATGCCATGACCCTTGGCACTGAAGATGTTTCCTCGCAATTTAGGTCTACTTTCACAACCACATAGCACACCATGATATCACTATCTGGGCTCTTGGAGCTAGCCCTGAAACCATTCGATCACAACATGATCGTAACAGTCTGTATCAGAGAGACGCGATGGCAGTTCAGAACACGCTTGTGGAGGATATGACTGATCCGTTGGTCTTTAAAAGATGTCTCGGCAGAGAAGAGAACTTTCTAAATTTTTGCCTTTTCTTTGAGAACGAGATCGATCGATTTGGGTACCAATCTGTATTTCAGAAGTACCTTGTTGGTGGTAGTGAGATGGCTGATGACATCTTATGCCGTATCTATATGGGTAAGTGAAGTTTCAATCGTTCATGCCATCACACTAATCACTTCATTCTTTGATTATTATAAGGCTATGTACACGGCATCATCCACATTGGCATGGCCCTAGAGTTCAAACAGGCGAGGTTGCTTGCAGAGGGCTTTGCCCAGGCGTGTGTGCACCATGATTGGTGGTATACAGACTACCTCACGGAAGCCGAAAAGCTTTCCAAAAGACAGGTCGAGCCCTCACTCCCACTAAGTGCCTGTGTGGACCTCGCTCGGGCAGAGGAAAAGATTCGCAATTGTTCTAGCCCATACTACCATTTGCAAAAGAGGAAGGTCACTGGAGAAATGTGCCTCGATCTCGAACCCGCTCGGGATGGCGTGTTGAAGAACGCAGGTCCAGAGTTGGTTCGCCTTGCTGCTCGGTATCGCGTTGACCCAAATGACTTGGATAGAGCAACTGCAGAGCTTCAAAACACTGCAGGTAAGTTGAAGCGCCTTTCACTGATGCCCGATCATACAGTGGCTAATCTTGGGAACGTCTTCTACTTGCAGTGTATTTGACAGCCGGAGCTCAGCGCCCTCCATACATCTGCACATTTGACTTCTTCCTCTTGCACAGTGTAACATCAAGTATCGGCCATACTATGTTCCTCGCAGAGCCCTCCCTTACTCGCGAGCAAAAGGCTCGACTTCTGGAGTATACTGGTCGAGTGTATCTGTTGTCGTATGCGGGACAAGGATGTCCTGAGATCCACCTTGACTGGTTGGCCTCGCATCCATCTCGGCTACCCAATCAAGGATGGGACGAGGTATTTGATCGGGCATGCTACCATGAGGACGATGGCCACATGTGCAAGCTTATTCGGTGCATGGCCCATGCCCAAGACACCTCCAAGCCGTATGACCATCTGCCTGAGTTTCGGGTTAAACAGTCGCTTTTCTTGACAGCTGGAATTGCTGCTATTGATTCTGGCAGCGCGAAACCTATGGATGGAACGAAACATTTCGACTTCATTCGTGGAGCTGGCTTCGCTGAGGCTTGGCAGAGATTTCCTAAGCGTGATGAACATCTAGCTGCGAGGGCCCACCTTTAGCAGTCTAAATACCCCTTTTTTGGCTGTCATGTCTTGAAAAAAACGGAATCTATTAGTCACGCTCATTTAATTTGTAGCTAGTTATGCATCAGTAGTTTCTGTGACATCTTGGAAATGATACGGGATGAATGAGATTCGTGCCAGTTCGCATACCCTCTCAAATACTTTCCTTGTTACCAAGGACCATTTTTATAAGATTAACACAATACTCCACTGTATATACATATCAGGGATCAAGTTGCCAGCGCTCGTTATAGCTTGAATTGCTGCCCTTTGGCCGAAACCCTTTTTAATGTTGACTAGATAAGGTAATGTCGGAACGGGCCGAAGACGATGTGACCGCGCCGTGGGGGCGAAGAGTGGGACATCATCAGGCTAGCCCTGTCATTTCATCCATCGGAGCATATTTTGAAGGTATCGATGAGATCATCATCTCGCGTCAGGGATTCTACTGAGGCTAGAACCACTTAAGCACGGAGCATTCAAAATTTCCGACAACCGGGCGCAGTGCAACATAAAGAGTCTCTCGACGAACGGCCCGAGACTATGTGGGGCGATGACCATGTAAGGTAGAAAGTACCAGTCGTGTCGAGATTACGCCATTTCTGCAGGCTTCGGCCACGATTAAGCCATCCCCTTTTTCAATTCCGCCGTTGCAGTAGCGACACTATCCCTTAGCACTCCAACCCTTGATTCTACATATAGTAGCAGGCCAAATACGGCTTGGATCGACGACTACATATCACAGATACGGACCGTGGCATCCAATAGTAGGGTTAAGATTTACATAGACCTTCTTGATCAACAGTCTCCACCTTTTCTACTCGAAGATGAAACTCAACGATAGATAAACACATGAATAAAATTCTGAGAGCTTAAAGAAGCTGCCAAGCTATGGCCCTTACCACATCGCTTACAATTGTCATTCAGAACTCGCCAGTGAGACGAAAACAAATCGGGATCGGTTCGCGTAAAGGGCGATCCTCGCCCAAGGAAAGCCCACCGGACCTTTGGCATGATACCTTCACTCATCACTAGTCTGTTGCTCGGAGTCTTGGCTGATTCACACTACTTATCCAAAGTCTGCACCATAACCTGTATCGTGAATATTCTCAACTACATCTAGAAGAGTCTGTGTGCGAAAGATAAAAAGAGCGCAGCTAGTGGCTTCGCTCTTTTGATCTTTCTTTTATATGATTCTTTTAACATCGAGTGCTGACAAAAAGCAGGACGCTTTCCAAGCTTTGAAATGCTATCTGAAGGCTAGTTCTGCGGACCCCCACATATGACGATTCTCTTTGGTATGCTGCACGTCAATCACTCAGCCTGCTTGCTCGGAAGAGCCGTCTTACTGCATATCGGGCGCTCGGGTACTATGAGAATGTTTCATGCACTGCAGGCCTGGATAACGCGCTAAAACGCTGCGTAATCTTCATAGTTCGTTCAAATGCACCTGTAGGATTGTGCCAGAAGCGTAGATATCGCGTAGGAGTAATTAATACGTAGAGAATTTCTCAACATGACTCTAGAGAGACTTGATTGCAGCGGGGGTTGAGGCAATCGGATAACGGGGGGTTTTGCTGCACCAACCCTGTCAGTTTCGGCACGAAGCGCCTTTTCGGGCTCTACAATCGGCCATAAAGGTGATTGAGACGTTAATTAAGTGGGGTTTGTTGCCACCTACGGAGTCCTCACACACTACCAAATGTCGATCACTAGTCAAATTTGGGCCCTGAAGTGTCATTTAACTCCCTAAGTCACAATGAGACGTAAGTCTAAATCAGTATTTCTGCATTGAAAGACCTCCACTATTAAACGAACTCGCATGAGATAGACTGTATGTGGATTGCAGAATAGACAAAAGACCAGGACGGAGTAACAAGGAGTTTGTACGGACGCGGAAGCATTATCCATTTGACAGGGTATAGGGTTTGTATCGGAGAGCATAGTTATCTACTAGAATTTACGCAACTTTATTCGACTTTGACAAAAAAATCTCACTACCCATTACCTTGAATTCTCCTTGAGTGCCCTCGACTCTCTAACCCTAGCACGACTGCATGGAGAGTCTGAAACAGACACAAGCATGGAGGAATCAATTTCGCGCAAGGTTCGATCAGCCTGCGACATATGCCATGCCTTGAAGATGAAATGTTCGGGGGGAGATCCATGCACCGGATGTGCAAGATCCAAACAGCCCTGCATTTACAGCGAACCTAATCGCCTGGGCCGACCAAAGGGGTCCAAGAATAAAAAGGCGCAACAACCATGCCCTCCGTCAAAGCGACCTCACAATAAGGCAGGAGTAAGAGGCAGAAATTCCTCTTCAGATAGTGATTCTTCACCAAGACCGTCCCCTGCAGAACAAGCAAGAGCTCTTGGGGTAGACGAACTCCTCTCTGCTGGTGACGTGGAGGGACTTCAAGACTTTCTGGAGCCAAACGCATTTGTCGATGTAGATGATGAAACTATATTTCCATCGGCGCCTATATCAGAAGGCTCATGGGAACATGCCTCGGAGTTTCTCTATGGTCTAGATGCAGGAATGGGACTTAAGACACAAGGACCCAGCTCTTCCATGCTTCCCTTGGTGAGTCTACAATGGTCCGCATGCATATTAATATTTCACTGAAATATGAAATCTGTCATTATTCTGATCAAGTAATAACCTGTCACAGGGGGAAGGAGACGACTTTCGGCGTGTCATGCAGGCAGTCGATCTGTCAATCTCCTCTGGGATCCCCTATATGCCTCAAGACCCTGCTTCAAGCGGCCTCCCAGGAACAAGATCAGTGTCGGGTGAAATGGATATGACGGGCCACTGCGCCTGTATTGGCAATCAAGCCAGTTTCATATCCAGTTTGAAGAAAATGGAAGGCAAATATTCCCCAGCACCCGTGCCTGTCATCCTTCAAGCCACTCAGGACAGCCGAATTCTTTGGGAGCGATTGATGCATTGCTCTGCCTGTCGACGCGATCGTGACTCGGTGGCTGTTTTAATGTTTGCAATGGGACTGCGTTATATTCTCCGAGGTCTGCAGTGCCTGATATTGAATCAGCAAGCCTCACAGCACTTAACTCACCCCGCAGGCTATTGTCCCACAGCATTCAGCAATAGAACCGCGCCATTAATGAATGGGGCCAACCATCGAGATTTCACTTTCGAAAACATCAATGTGGGATCCATTAAACCTCAGTCGGGAAGTTTTGTCGGGGACAGAATCCGGGTGGGGAGTTTTGAAGTCCCGCAAGAAGAGCAAGCCTTTCTAACAGATGTCCTGATTGCTCGGGCATTGAGCAAACTCAAATCTGTTCTCGAGTCCATGGCAGGATATCTTGAACGAGTTTCTGACGTTTCTATACAGTCCATCGAGCACAGTGAGAAATGGCCAGTACATTTTGTCCTAGAGGATTTGCAAAGGTCGGTTCTGAAGACTGAAGGATCAATGAGAGAAATTATTCAGCGATGAGATGGTCTCAGAATTTATAGAATGCCTACGCGCCAATATTAGACCGTCTTTTCATAGCATTTGTGTGTGATGCCAGATGACAACAAGTTTTGGTGACCTGCGAGTATGATGGGATTACTAACACTTCGATACTACCTACTTCGCACTAGTGGCAGGCTAGAGAAGGGATTGAGACAAATAGCATCATGCATGCGCTCTGTGGTCAGATACCACCCCATAAGTAGACTAAATACATTTCCACTCAGAAAAAACGCAACTACTCTGATCCCTAGCGACGCGTCTTCTGGTTAATGGATACCTGGCCAGCCAAGGGCATAATCGAGCCTAGAGTGAACTGTATCATGATCATTTCCACCAAGGATCTCCCGGCTACCCGTCTAGCAGTTCCACTGGCGTTATTTCCGGCCCATTTTTGTATCCTTGCGCAGGCCGGAATTCCCTAGAACAGACTAGCCGGCGACATGGGGCGGGTACTAGCGGGAACAGAATGAGGTGGGGCGAATACCCTTCTATGATTGGACATTGATCATCCCAGCTCCATTTTGAAAAAGCTTGGCAGGGCCTTAAAATCAGGGCATCGTCATTTATACAAAATTACAGCTTCAAAAAGGCCAGAAAACAGCGATTTGAATGCTCCCCTATTACAGCCTTTTCGCATTCCGAAAAGATTGGCAACTTGATTTCTAATCACTCCATTCTGCATTCATAATGATTATTAATGCGAAACTGACCGGATTTCCCCCAATCTTTTCAGGCTCGCCTATCTCGGCCCTTTCATTTATTTCTTTCCCTCGTGAACCAGATTGCCCCCATTTACAGAGTGCGGAATCAAAATCCTTCTCTTGCATCAAGCCTGATCTTAACAATCTACTAATTCGTTATTATCTTTATTGCCTGTATCGAACGCTCGAGTCTTACACAGGCGCTCGCGATTGTAAGTCTACACACCTCTCGTGGCCCCTCGTTTGCAGCAATTGGCTTACATGTGAATTCGATTACAGATGGCGACTAAAACTGCGGAGAAGTCTCAGCATTCTCGGCTTCCTCTCTACAGGCTGGTTCTGTCTCAGAGTACCATTACCGATGAAGTTCTCGAGCACCAGTGGGAGGGGAATGGAACCACTGAAAGCCCGTACCTCGTAGAGTGGTTGCACGACGACCCGCGAGATCCGCATCAGATGCAGGAGTGGCTGAAATGGTCCATAACTCTTCTTCAGGCCGCGTCTTTCCTCTCCATCACATTCGCTTCGTCTGCACTTTCTGCCGCCAACCCCCAGATTCAGGAACAGTTCGGGGCTAGTACAGAGCTGCTGGTTGCGGATACCTCGCTTTTCGTGCTCGCTTTTGCCATTGGCCCCGCGGTATGGGCGCCTCTTTCAGAGCTCTATGGCCGACAAGTGATATACTTTATCACATATGGAATGACTACTCTCTTTGCTGGGGCGACTATCGCAAGTCCTAACGTCGCAACTCTTCTGGTCCTTCGATTTTTCTCCGGAGCATTTGGTTCATCTGCCATCTCCAATGCTGGAGGTGTCGTGTCTGACATGTACACGGCCCGTGACCGAGGACTGGCAACCATCGCTTTCATTGGAGCTCCTTTCCTGGGTCCTAGTCTTGGGCCTATCGCTTGCGACTTTTTGGCAGTGTCCAAGGGTTGGAAGTGGGTTCAAGGACTCACTACAATCTTCAATGGAGTTGTATTCTTGGTGGGAATCGTTCTCATTCCCGAGACATACTCCCCGGTTCTCTTGCAAAAAAGAGCAGCAAAACTCAGCAAAATGACGGGTGCTGTTTACAAGAGCCGGCTCGATGTGGAACAAGGACACAAAACTGCCGGTCAGGTCTTCACGAAAACTATGGTGCGCCCGTGGATTTTGCTCTTTTTAGAGCCAATTGTGCTACTCCTTTCAATCTACATGGCTATAAGTAAGTGAACCAGAGTATCACAGCTGCCTGCAAGTACCCAAGCTCATTATACCACCACTATCGTGGCTCATTCATAGTCTATGGTACAATGTACATGGAATTCGCCGCTTTCCCTATCGTTTTTGAAGAAGCCCGCCATTGGCCGCAGAGTACTTCTGGCTTGTCCTTTATAGGAATGATGATTGGGCAGATACTGGGATGCGCTTATTCCATTCTTGACGATGGCAGATACAAAAAGATTGCTGATCGGACGACCTACGGTCGCCCACCCCCCGAGGCACGACTAATCCCTGCTATGGTCGGAGCAGTGACGCTACCCATTGGCCTGTTCTGGTTTGCTTGGACCAACTTCCCCAGAATTCACTGGATTGTGTGCCAGATTGGAACAGTCTTCTTCGGATTCTCTCACGTCTCTATCTTCCTGAGTGTGGTCAATTACCTCGTTGATGGCTATACAGTCTATGCCGCCTCGGCACTGGCTGGAAATGCTGTCATACGTGCTCTCTTCGGCGCAGCCTTGTAAGTTCAACTTTTTCTCCGTGGTACAACAGCTCATCTCATAAAATTTTATCTCAGTCCTCTCTTCACTACGCCTATGTACGATCGCTTGGGTATTCATTGGGGATCTTCGATTTCAGCATTTCTCGCAGCAGCTTGTCTCCCATTTCCCTGGATATTTTACAAATATGGCCCTGCTATCCGACGCCATTGTCGATATGCGGCCGAGTCTGCCCGTCAGCTTGATGCTATGACCGACCGCATGAGGGCCCAGAGTGAGCAAAAGACCGCGGGCGAGAAGTCCACCGAGCAGTCTGCACAGGCTGCGAGCTCTGCCTCTGCTACAACCAATGAGGAAGTTAATTCTCCCCAAAAAGACGACATGGCTTGAGACAAATTATGCCGCATTGCGGTTGATTTTTGAATGTGTAAGAGGTGCAATCCTCGATCTGCCACTGGGGACAACGTTGATGGGTCTTTGTGCGACACTCAATTGGCGTTTGGGGACTATTTGATATTTTCGTTGTCGATAAGATGTGCTCGGAAAGAAAATCGAAGAACAGATAGACTACTTAGCTAGCCTTTTGCCTCGCTCGGGCAGTGACTACCTGATCCATCTTCTTCAGGCTTCATAAAGGGGTCTACGTGCCGCAGTCTTCGGGAATATATAGGTAGTATGTCTTATACAATAAGGTGAATAATACCAATCAATACCGAAGTATATTTGTGACTCTATTAGCAAACGATATGCAGAATGCGAGAGGTATGTGGTATCTATCAACAATACGCAAGGGCTGTCCAGTGCCATGCAAAAATTGACCCGAAAGAAAGTAAAACAGAGCACAAAAAACATGCAGTATTTGAAATCGAGAATGCTGGGTTTCTACTCGACCGAAAGGACAGTTTAAACGGAGAAACCAGACCTTAGGCAGAGGCCTCGGCCTCCAGCGGAGTGCTCTGAATCTGCGATACACTCGGGATATCTTCACCCTTGAGATAGTTCTCAAACTCGCCAATTTGTTTTCCACCTTGAATCCACCGCTCGCGGTAGGCTTCACGGCGCTGTTTCGCCAGCTCGTTGACGGCGGGCCAATAGATAGAGTGGTCGTACTTGAATTCAAGGTCACCACCCAGGGGTTTCATGAGCTGGCTGGGAGGCACGTGTTGGCGCAGGTCTTCATTGAACTTGAGCTTCTGTCGCGTGTTGGGATCAATGAATGGCGTGACCAACTTGAAGAATCCCCAAATGATGAAGGGTACTACACAGAGAAGGGGTCAGTTGGGGCAACATGATCAAGCCACGAAAAATCTACTGACCATTAATCACCAATGCACGTCCCAATCGCTCGGGATAGTGGTTCTGCAGAATATCGAGGGTCTGCTTTGCCTGACCGATTGTCGCATTCTGACCAGATTTGGTCTCCTTGAAGTTGACAAGAAGGGCCAGAGTTTCTTGATCGGGGCCCATAATGTCAATGACGCGTTCCAGCATAAAGACTAGGTGTTGGATCTGGCGTTCGCTCTTCTCGGTGTTTTGGTTCGAGGGCAGGAGGTATAGACAGGGCCGAGCGTGGATATCGTAGCCCATGATAACTTGCTTGCCTGTCTCGTTCTCAATTGAGACATATTCCGGTGTCAACTTTTCCATACCATATTCCCGACGCCAAGTAAGGGTACGTTGAAGCCGAGTTTCGGCCTCGAAGACGTTCCACTTGGTCGCACGAAGGTATCGGAGCAGGCATTCGCGGGTCAACCACATGCGCTCATCATCGGTAATTGGCTCGGTCGGGGCATTCTTCTCGGCTTTGGTAGGAATTGTGGTCCAGGAAGAGACCGTCTTGAAGACAGTCTCGTACTTGGCTTGCTGGTCTGGGGAGAGCTTCGCCTGCGGTTCGGGTTTGGCGGTATCGACAGGGTGGGGGAAAGGCGTCTGCACCACTGATGAGGCAGTCACAGCATCGCCGTTGTTGGTCGATGGCAAAGCCGCGTCGACTTTCGCGGAATCATTGGCAGTCATAGCGGTCGATGGTAGACTCTCTGCGCGGTGCACGGAATACTCAAGGGATCAAGCCGATCGTGAGACTCACTGCTAGCATCAATTGTCCTCCTAGGCTGTGATTGGTCAGAAGGTCGATCGTCCTGGCCCACTTTTTGATCTTCTCCGGAAGCCGCCCAGCACATGTTACTTCTTTGGGACGTGCTTATGTCAGCAACACGGTTCACGCGTCGCGTCGTGGATTCCTGATTCCACGGAAGTGCTTGATGAGAGCACCGAGAGCGTGATCAGTGTCAACTCGACCACTCTGCCCTCGAGAGCCCCTCATCCGGACGGCGCAATCATGACCGACACTACGGCCGAGCTTAATGAGCTCTTCGTGGCAACCTTTCCCAATGGCCTTCCCAAAGATATCCTCGGCGAGCTCCAATCCATTCTGCGGATTCATTTGATTACTGCGGAAGAGCTGTTCTACAAATGGGAATCATACAGCATCAAGATGGGTGATGAGGTGAAATTGAGTATGGAGACTGTCCGACGCTTCAAGCAAGACGTCCAGGAAGCCCTTGAGCGCGAAAGTCGCGGCAAAGTTGGCCGGCAAACAGAGAAGAGACCAACGGTCACGGCGACCCCGCGCTCGGCGGCAGGGACCGATGTATTTGGAATGTACGAAGATGAAATTAGTGGCGATCATGTCAATAGGAAATGGCTAACCATGCATGATTGACGGTTAGGTTGGACGAGTTGACACCAAACACTGCGAATGCTCGGACGATCAATGGAAATGGTTCAGTGAAGCGCAAAGCCGAGTTTACCTCTCCCGCCACGCCGAAGGTTGGAAGGCTCGAGAAAACTGGTACACCAGCTGGTGCAAAGACACCTGGTACTGTGGCAAACGGCCCAGCGGTATCATTCGCCGAGCGTCCCAACCCTGGCCAGACACTAGAAACACTAAATGCACACCTCTCGCTGCCAGAGACTCCAATGGCACCCTTCCCGGAAGCGCGCATTCGACCGACGGCAAACACAGATCTTAAGAAGTTTGGATACAAGCCAATGGGGATGCGATTGTCCGAAGCCTCTGAGATTCTAGACGACCGAATCGACGAGTTTGCTGCTATTTTCCAGAAGCACTACGATTCCGACGACCTGACCTTCGGCAGCGCTGCTACTCAAAGTACAAGCGAGATTATTGCAGTTGGCCGGATCGCCTCTGACTCTCTGGAAGGGAAGCTCAACCCAGCCTCTTTGGTCTTGGAGACATCGCGCCGTACTGGTGCTGGAAGACGAGTTCCTCTCAAGGTAGACTCGGTCCCCTCATTGAGCTTCTTCCCTGGCCAGATTGTTGCTCTTCGAGGAATCAATCCCTCTGGGGACTATTTCACAGTGAAGGAGATCCTTCCCATTCCCCTCTTGCCTCCTGCCGCGTCTTCGGCGGTGACGCTGGATAATATTAATGAACGGTTAGAGAGTGGTAGCAATTCACCGCTAAATGTCATGGTAGCGGCAGGTCCGTACACGGCACATGACAATTTGGACTTTGAACCTTTGCAGGAGCTGTGCCAGAAGGCAGCAGACAACTATGCAGATGCTGTGGTCTTGCTGGGTCCCTTCTTGGATATCGAACACCCGCTGCTCGCTTCGGGCGACTTTGACCTGCCCGAAATTAAGGGAGTTGACCCAGACACGATGACAATGGCCACTGTTTTCCACCACTGTATCTCGGCGCCTCTCTCACGCCTCGCACAGGCTGTACCCAGTATCACAATCGTGGTTATTCCATCCGTGCGTGATATCATTAGTCGTCACGTCTCTTGGCCACAGGAACAGCTGCTCAAAAAGGATCTGGGTCTACCGAAGCAAGTCCGCATGGTGTCCAACCCAGTGACATTGTCCTTCAACGAAGTCGTCATGGGCATGTGCTCCCACGATGTTCTCTCCGAACTTCGTCGTGAAGAAGTTTTGCACGGTCGACCCGCGGAGGGTAATCTGCTCACCCGTTTGCCTAAATACCTTGTCGAGCAGCGCCACTTCTTCCCTCTCTTCCCTCCAACTGCCCGCGCCAATCTTCCCAAACCTGGATCCGATACTGGCCTGGCCACTGGCGCAATGTTGGACCTGCCCTACATGAAACTCGGCGAGTGGTGGAATGTTCGACCCGATATTCTGATCGTGCCCAGTATGCTGCCGCCCTTTGTCAAGGTATGCGAACCCAAGATCCTCCCAATTCCCTAGCCCTTCGCACTGACTCTTATCTTTGCAATCTAGGTTGTCGAAAGTGTGCTCGTTATCAACCCCGGCACCCTTTCGAAGCGCCGCGCCGCCGGTTCCTATGCACAGATGGCAATCCATCCGCGAAATGTGACAGATGAAGAGCGCGAGTCCAAGCAACTCGACCATAAGCTGTACGAACGGTCTCGTGTCGATATCAACCGAATCTAGCGAATCAGTAACAATGTTTTATATAATCATCCGGCATTCTCACTTGGCGTTAGAGGCGCAAAGTGAACTGCAGCAGCATCGAGTCCCAGCCCACCGGGCTCCAATTGGACTTGAAGGACAAATTCAACGAAATGGATCAATGAAAACGATATCTCTTGATGAACTATTCCCTTCCAATAAGTATTATACACCAGTTAAACGCACCCCGCCATAAATCCAATGCTCCAAAAATGCACCACGTTGCTCCCGAGGTCCCAGTAAAAAGGTCAATCCCAACTCCCGACTCTCTCAATCAACGCAAAGTGATAACCCGTCGCCCACCCATCTTCCTCCCAGCACTCCTTACCCGAACCGCCGCCGACGCAGCAGACGCCGCACCACCGCCACTACCACGCAACGTCGCACCAAGTCCCAAACCCACACCCCCAGAGGCACCAGCACCAGCAGCACCACCATTTCCAGCCCCCGCGCCACCACCACTACCACCATGTCCCTGACCATTCACCAGCGCCTCAAGACCCAAATCCCTCCACACAGCTTCCTGCCTGCGCTCCATGGCCCGCGTGATTCCGAACACGGCATGTTGATGCGGGACGACATCATCTTCGTCTTCCGGGTTTGGGGGCTGGTATTGCCGTTGGAGGTAGATGTCTTCGATGGGGAGGAAGGAGGGGATATTGGAGGGGGAGGAGGAGCCGTATGCGGGGTTGGTTGATTGGTGGGTGCCTGCGGATTGGGAGATATGGTGTTGGGAGTCGGATGATATGCCTGCGGTGGACATGTGTGGTTTTGTGAATTCTTCGAAGAGGTCGGCAAGTCGGGGTTGGTGCATGTGCAGGTGGGTTGCGGAGGAATCCTTGCTCTGAGGGTGATGTTAGTCGAGAGTCGGAGGCTAGGATATCGGGGTATCAAGGGTCAATGGGTACCATTTTTGTTTGCAGTTGAGTATACAGAAGTAGAACTTTTGGTGCAGGATGCAGTTTGGGCCTTCAAAGGTAGAATTGTCTGTTTTATTGTTTGGTCGACGTACCCATGCGCGCGCTGATTGTTGACAGCAAGCGGCAGAATATTAGCATGGTACACCGCCTTAGAAGCTCCACATCATCACGTGTTGATCTGGCTCCCCTCCAGTTCGAGGGTCTTGGCAACTGTTAACCGCATAGTAATACAGTACACTAAATAGAGAATAACAGTTCTTTTGTATTCGAGTCTAGCGATCCAGATTCTGCGACCATGTGGTGAAACATGCAAATATTTTAGAGCCAGTATAACAAACGAAACAAACCCGCGCCAGTGCATAATTCTTCCCAGATATAGAAAGGTAGGAGAAGAAGATCCGAGAGATGGAAGAAGCCAAGACTCAACTGTTTGCATTATGCATTCCAAAACATAGTATTTCATGAATCACAGGTTCGTACTCATCCGGTGGACAATTGGAACCGCACTAGGTGGCAGACTGCCCATTTCGGTAACTACCATGTCCACGTACTCGGCAGGCGTGACATCGTACATAATGTTGAGCAGTTGGAGGTTAGGGTTGTCTTTCCAGTTGGTGAGGGGTGAAGAAGAAGGGTTGAGGGAAGAGGCGGAAGAATCGGGTTTCGGGGCACTGGATACACCTTTGCCGCCCTTCTTGTTGTCCGGCTTTGCGGGGATTTCTGGGTCAACCAGCCCGGTAACTTGCTGTGGAGGCTGAGCCGTCACCAGCTCGTCGGCGTCGGCGATCTCATTGACGACAATACTGTCAAGGGCGACACGATCGGTGAACTTGACCGTCTCACAGCAGACAATGACGGGAACCTCGACGCCACCGGCCCGTTCCTTGGCGGACATGGCAACCAGAGCAGTTCCAACACGGGAGTAGAGGCGACCGTTACTGGTCATGGCGTGTGCGCCGAGGAAGACCTTTGTGGCGTCCTTAATAGCGTGGCTGATGGCATGAACGAGAGAGTATTGCACATCCAAGCCCGCGTTGGCGAGGGCCCGAGCAAGATTCTTGCCCTCGAAAAGTGGCCGCGAGTCAATGATTGACACACGGAACCGCTTGCCTTGCTTATGTGCTGTGAGAAGAGTCTGCTTAACAATGGAGCTGCCGGCAAACGTGACGATCACGTCGCCATCCTGGACCTTTTGAGCGGCGCTTCCAGCAATGACTTGATCAGCCACAGTAATTTTCTCTCGGATGAAGTTATCGATGAACTCGCAGAGGGTAGCCTTGGCGGACAGTTCGGGGGTTGAGGGGTCGACAGAGGCAATAGCCAGCTTCAATGCACGAATAGCATTACCCTGGCTGATGGAGAGGGGTCGACACGTCGAGAGGTATGTGATTTGGTGTGAGAGGTGGGTTGTCAGATGGCGCGAGAGCGAGGTGCCAAGGGGGGTTGTGTAGGATTCGATGACCTTGAGAAATTGCAGGATTAGTATCTTCCACGGTGTCCATATAGTCCTCAATGGCTGTTGAAACTCACCCGCTTGAAAGCCAGCAGGGTTGCCACGCAGCGAGCACTGCTGCCGCATACAACATAGTCCCGCAGCTGCAGACCCAAAGACAGGACGGCGGGGTGCACTTCCTTGCCAGCACCAGCGATAGTCGTCCGACGCGGTTGGCCGTAAAGGTGTCCAAAGACAGCAACACTCTTATCCTCCTTTTTCTTCGGCTCGTCAGCAGCAGTCTGGCCAGTAGGTGCAGATCCACGGCGGGGCTGCGCGGCCTTTTGCCCTTTCTGCGATGCACCTCCTCCAGAAGCATCCTTCTTTGGCGTCGCCGGAGGACGACCCTGACCAGGACCAGGAGCTGAGCTGCCAGCAGCACCAGCTCCACCCGATTCCTTAGCAAGCTTTTCCCTCGCGCGCCGAGCAGCTTTCTCTGCCTTGGCCTTCTTTTTCAGCTCCGCTGGCGTGAGTGGCTTATCCGCACCCGAGGGGGTAGCAGCATCAGCGCCAGCTGCAGAGGGCTTGGAGGCATCTTTGTTCTTGCCAGCTTGGCTTTCCGACGGTGCGGGGGACTTTGCGCTCTTGGACTCGCGGATGGGGAGGTTTTGCGTCTGTTGCGAGGGGGTGTTGTCGGTCGCAGGAGCGGGCTGCGCTTGTGCGGACGTAGTGGCTGATGAGGACTTCAGCGCTGAGTCAACGGAATCCGCCATGGTGAATGGCTGAATCTCTCGGAATGCGAGGGGCGGCTGCGTTGAGGATCTTGAATCGCGTTGGTGGGGAGGAAGAGTTGACTCACGGAAAAAGAAGTGATGCCATAAGCGGCCCACTGCCCGGCGCACCTGCCCTAATCTCCGCCTCCGCATCTGCAGGTTCATCGCAGTGGCTGGAGTCGTCTTTGATGTAGGAATTAGCTCCAAGACCGCCTCTTATGGGATTTGGATTACACCTCGATGATCTTGCAGTACGTCCAGACACAGATACTGAAAAATCACTTTGAAACATGGATCATGTCAAGTTTCGTTATTCATTTCTGGGAATCTCTCGCTAACATAAGGAATAGGCAACACAAAAGAGGACAAGGATGTACACCCAGGGCAAAGAACAGACATCTCGAGTCACAACCAGGCTGATTGCTGCCCGAGAGCGTGGCTCCAGTCCTGACAAAGAACTAGTTCAAAAACAGTGCCGCCGCCAACACCAAATTTACACGCTAAGAAGCCAAATGAATCAAAGCTAACGATTGTTAGCAGCGATAGTTCCAAGCACACGTCGCTTGCGGGTCCTCGAATGTTCATTGGGACGCCAGCGTTCGTGATCAGTTGCGAGCTTGCGCTTGAAAACGCCCAGATCGCCGAGCAAATCTTGCATGCGCTCCTGCATCTGGTATGCTTCCTGTTCACTGTTGTCAAGGGTGATTGTGTCGTCATCGTCGTATTCATCATCGTCGTCGTCTTCCCAGACCTCTGGCTCGGAGTCGGATGGCTCGACAACGGGGGAGCCCTCCCGGTTCTCTTGGTCGGTGTCTGGTAATTGTTCCTCTTCCGCTAATGACGATAGGCTTCGACGGGGTTCGAGAGTGACGGGTGGAATAGGGTTTCTGAGACTCTCTAGCGCGAGCTTCAAGTGCATGCGAAGAGCCTCGTTTTCGGTTTGTAATTGGCGAATTTTGCACTCGCTAACCATCTTGGTTTCCTCCATGAGTCGCTGCATCTTCTCAACCTTTTGTTGGTATTCCTCCATTCTCTCATCCTGCAACTCGGTCGCACGCTGATTGGCATGTGCCTGGCTCACGCTCAGTTGGAGTGTTCGAATGGTCTCGGCCATCTCAGCAATCTGCTGATCACGTTCGGCAGCCGAAACGTGGTCTTGATTAACGCGAGCGCGAGTCCGGATGCGTTTGGCCTGATCGGCATAACGCAGAGTCGAAAGCGTTTCCTCGTAGTCGGCGGGAGAGATACAGGCAATCATGGCCGTCTTGGAATTACCGCCCAGACTGTCCTTCAGAAGCCATGTCAGGATCGAGTCACGATACGGCACTAGCTCCTTGCCCTTTCGACCTCCTCGAATCTTCTTTGGGTCAGCCAGAGCCGCAATGACTCGACCAAGCGTAGTCAGAGACTTGTTAATGTTGGATCCTTCGCGCAATCGCGCACCAGTCGCTTCGGTCGCTTTGGCGCGCTCGGAACCTGCGAGATCAACCAATCTAATGCGAGCCGTTCGCTCCGTTGTTTCATCCGTAGAAAGATCGTGATGAATTTGCTTCAATGTGATGGTGAACACAGCATGCGATCGTGAAGAGGTATCATTCATCTTGGTGCTTGCAACTGTACGTGATAGGTCGCCCTTGCGCATATATCTCATCAGTTCGGCATAATTCCTCGCCGTCACTTCCGTCAGGTCTTTCACATATGGGCCCTCCGATGGAGACTCGCGGATTCGAAGGTAATGCGGAGGGTCAGTTCGAGGGACTAGCAAGTCTCGCACATGCTCGTTGTAGACCTCAAAGTAAGATACTCGAACGTTGTAGCTGATGTCGGGGGATGGCGACGATTCTATGCGCTGGAATAGATCCTCGCAGGTCCGAGGAATCAACCCTGGCTGCTCCGGTGTTCCCATCATAGTATAACTCTTTCCTGAACCAGTCTGGCCATAGGCGAATATGCACGTGTGATAGCCTTCGAAGTTGTGATCGAGAAATTCCTCGCCCAGGCAGTTGTACACGTCCTCTTGGTGTGCATAATGCTCATCTTCATCGTCATGCGACCAGAAGGAGTTATCAAAGGTGAATGATTTGTCTTCGAGAACTTTCCCTCGCGCTTGTGATTTGGGCTTTCCGCGATCGCCGGGGCTCGGCTTCGGCGCTCTGAGGCTGGTCATTTGGGTGTGGGGATCCATCGCGATCAGGCATTCTGCTTGTCGGTCGAGCTCTATGCGCGCAGAGTCAGCTAACCCATCACCTTTCTTTGATTCTCGATGTTTCAATCCATCTTTGCAGCTTGACTCCATCTGCAGCACATACCTCGTTGGAGGAACTTCCGCACTCGCACCACGACGCGCACATTCCCACCGGGCGAAGGACTGGCGATTCCGTCTTGGCGGCCAACCGGTATAGAGACGCTTTTCCTGGCGCGCAGTGACGGGCTGGACGCGCTTGATCGCATTGTCGCGATAGATGCTGAAGTCGAAATCACGCTTGGCGAAGTGATGCTAGTGAGGGCGGAGGAGTCGGAGGATGTCGCAGACGAGATCGAGCCAGGGCCGGAGCTCTGGCCGATATGTCGATAGAAGCGCGGATCCAGCGCCATTTCCCTACTATACTCCCTCAATAAATGAACACAAGCTTCGACGGCGTCGCGTCGTCGGTCGATGAGATGGGTGTACATGCAACGAATCGGTAATACAGAAAAGGTGGGGGGGGGAATGAAAGGAAAGATAGAACCACGAAGGTTTTGAAGGAGAAGAAACGAGTGTATGGGGAAGATAGGGAAATCAAGAGTGAAAGGAAAGGGGTCGGTACAGTTGCGTCTTTGGTCCTAACCTTCCTGGAAGTTGGAAAGTTGGAGGTTCTTGTTTCAACGGTCCTCCCCGCGGGGAGTTCGGAGGTAAACACGGTTCGGCAGGGGGAGATCTTCAGAGAGGCATGCTGATCAAGCTTCGCTCATGCAAAATAAATATGGTAACAATTGACAAGAATTGGATGATAAATTGATACAAGAAAAAGCGATATGTTTGCAATTGACGTAGCTGGGGATGGTTGTGGTGGTTGATGTTCTAGGGCGATAGAGACGGTGGGCGTTGCCAGGGCAATGCGCGCAGCCCAACTCCCGCCTCACGACGAGCTTACGAACGGGGACTAGCGAACTAACGAACTTGTTTTTGATTCACCAGTTCGGTGCTGTCCAAGCGAACAGGTTAGCAAGCTAACGAAACATAACCTTGGCTATCAGCAGGCACTATCAAGGCTAGCATCTACCAGGTTCCTAGTGCAGCACCGATAACGGGATCAGATGGGTTTTGATATCATTGTATTTTTTTCATATCAAACAACCACTGCGCTCAAGCATATACACACTCAGTCTGGGGTGCAAAATATCACTTAACACGACGAAAAGAGGGCACTTTTCAGGTTTCGAGCCTAATCAAAATCCGCAGTCTCCGCATTCATCGCCTCGAACAGATCAGCCTCGTCCGTCATGCTGCCCCTCTTGTTCATCTTCGCCTTGGATCCGTCACCGAATGTCGCTGGGTCAGCCTCGGGATTACCGGCGGCATCCATATGGGATGCCAACAGCTGTTCGGGAGACCAAGTCGTGCTGTCTTCGGCCTTGTTCCTGCCAGAGCTTTGCTCATTCTGAGCTTTCTCCGCCGCCTTCTTGTCCTGGGTAGTCCAGGCGCGACGTTTTTGATTGTCGCTGGCGGGGAACCGCATCGAGGTGTCTGTTTTAGAAGAGGGCATATTGGATTATCCTGAAGCTATATCCAAAGTTCCATGGTTAGTATCGTTGAAGTGTACGAATGGACAGCTTTATAGTTCTCCCCAACACCTCACGCGACACCCCAAACAAACGACCTCAGCAGTCTCCTCTCTTTCCTCCCTGCTCCAGCGTGGGCCGATAGAACCTAGGAGTGATTTGAGGGGAGAAACATACCAGGGTCTTGTGTAATTCAATCAACCGTGAGTCATCAGAAGTGATGAGAAAGTACAATTTAGTGGCATACTTTCGTTGCTATATTTATGAGGGAAATGTCCGGGATCTATGTGGCGGCGCGGCCACTAGCATGATACGATCATGACGACAACATTCACCACCACCGTGGTCACTGCTCCGCGATTTACCAGTGAGATTCCTCTGACAGGTGCTACCAATTGTCGGCTTCGTTGTCGAAGCTAGTTCGTAGGCGGTCGACCAGTCATAATGTGAGCGGAGAGTTGCCTCGAGGCATGGGTGGGTTGAGGCAATTCCACGGGTGCGGGTAACAAGACATCATGGTGGACTCTGGTCGCCACAAAGCTATCTTGTTTAGGTCTTCCTCTAAGTTGGTTAGCAATAATGAGAATGGGCAGCTAATTGGTGGCAAGATAAGCTTCCCGGAACTACTGTAGCTTTGTCCTTGGAAACAACCACAATTATTGGATATGCCCACGAGGGAAGAGCCGATCACATCCGGTCGTCCTGGTCTCATGAACACTCAATTGTGGGGTGGTCATGGTTTTATTGCTAGCTGCTCTTTGGGGCATCCGCTGGAGATTTTGATTATTCGTGAAATGCCTTGAGCGATTACTGCTGGTTATGCTGAACATCAAGAATACGAAACATGCATGCCAGGACAGCCCCGGAGGAGTGATTACCTGGCTTCTCCCCCATCACATTTCAAATACTTCAACTAGATTTTTGGCCTCCAGAATCCAGCTAGGTGGGCTCTTGAGTCATATATCCTCAGTCCGCTTCTCTATTGGGTCCTAGCTACTCGTCTTGTGCGGCCCGAGACACATGGTATTATCGGTCTGAATGATTGGTCAATGACAGGGGTATAGTACAGATCATCTCAGGCAGACCACTGAGTCATACTATAGAGAAGGTAGATAATTATCTAGCTAATGATCCTAGACCGTTAATTTGTCAACAAGAATGGCTGTATAAGCTGCCGGGCATTGGCACATTCATCAGCTTAATTAATGAACTCGAATGGCACCACGTGAATCCTGCCGCCTAGTTTATCTAGAGCAACCTGCGAGGTATATCACATTATACGATCAACAGCATATAATTCTTCAAGGGCAATATGAGCGATTGTTGTGTGAAAGGCTTCAAGTGGGATGGACAGCCCCAGGGCCGCCTGGAAACGACCTCGTCCGGAGGTTCAACATATGTAACGGGCTCCAACCCAGAAGCCGCGATCCTACTTATCCACGACCTCTTTGGTTGGACATTTCCCAACACCCGATTATTGGCAGATGCATACGCAGAGGAGGCAAACGCCACCGTATACGTGCCTGACTTGTGAGCCGAACCATCTTAAAGCAACCCACAAGTATATGCCGCTGACCTGCAAAATCCAGCTTCGACGGCGAAGTGCTACCGTTCGATATCCTATCCAAGGACACATCCGATTGGGGATCTCTCGATCTTCCAGGTTTTACATCCCGCAATAGCAAAGAAGTGCGCGAACCGGAAATCTTCGCATTTGCAAAAGAGCTGCGTGCAAAGTACCAACGCGTAGGCGCCATCGGATTCTGCTACGGCGGCTGGGCCGTATTTCGCCTCGGTGCTAGGACGAGCGAAGGGCTAGTGGATTGCATTTCCACTGCACATCCATCTTGGCTCACCAAGGAGGAAATTGACAAAGTGTATGTGCCTGTGCAAATTCTGGCACCGGAGATTGATCCAGTGTTTACGCCAGAGTTGAAAGATTGGTGTAACCGTGTTATACCATCGCTGGGACTTGACTTTGACTATCAACATTTTCCGGCTCTGGATCATGGTTTTGCCCTGAGAGGCAATAAGGAGAATGAGGCGGAGTTGAAGGGTCTGGTGCGGGCGAAGAATGCTGCTGTGCATTGGTTCAATCAATACCTCCACTGATTGCCGTCGAGCATAAACTGGGATGAAGAGTAAAGCTCTTATCATGATTCAGGAGGTAGAACTCATGTTATTGAAAAGTTTCATGAATTGGAAATGTCCTTGGACAATTCATTCCCCATCATAGAAATGAGATGTCTCAAGTCTTTTCCTGCAGCCAATCTATAAAGAATGATATCTCGTTTTGTGTAGCGGGACGGATGGGATTTTGGACAAGTTCCAAACCGAAACGCGCCAGAAATCTCTAGTGATATATTTGCTTCCGTCGCAGAATTCGCAAATAGGAAATTTTATATATTTGGACGGACGCTGAAGAGAAAAGCGATGGCGCGGAAAGGCACTGGAATGTGGACGGAAGTAGGGGAACTCGAGACCGTTTACCCCGTCATTGAGCCCCACCGATCAGATCAGATAACTTAAAGATCAAACAATTTAGATTTCATTGGCACATATAAAGATAAGAACGGGCAGGAGTAAATAGACTGAACTACCTTATCTTGTCTTCTGTGCTCCTTTGGCAATGTGTGGACTTGGTGGCGCATTCTGGAAGGGATAACCCTTCCCGGTCGAGAACGAGCTAGAACGAATCTGTTTGTTTCCATGGCTCTGAGGAATTTAAGAACTGGCAAAGCGTATCATGATCCCGGGGAAGTGAATCGAGGGGGATAAGATGCGCATGTTTCGCTTCTCCGGACTTGAACATTGCAACGTTCTTCCTTGGCCTTACAGCTACGAACGATGTATAACGCATATCTTAAGGCCGAGATATCGGCCGGTATCTACACGAGTCATGCAGGACTGTACAGGCGCCCGACTATGCACTTCCAGTCTTGTTCAGTCAAATCGAGGTCCTCCCACGCATTTGCAGGGCCTCCGAGTCAACCAGCCGAGCCACTAATCTACAGCATCTCCAGCATATCTCTTCAGTTCCCCGCCATTCCATTCAAGTCCTTTCGACCGAGTCCCGCCAAAAAATTTGTATCCTTGACCACAAGTCCTGGAATTTTGAGTCCACCAGATATTGACAGTGTATTCTGCGATCTCAAGCCACTCCATCCTAAGCAATTGATTGGGAAATGGAATGGCTTTGTCTTACCTACTGGGCACCCGTTCGAAAAGGAGCTTGGGAGGTTCAACTGGTTTGGCCAAACCTTAGATTCGACCGAGGATGTGGCTCCCATTGTGATTTCCAGAAATGGAAGGCGGGTTGAATATGAAAATTGGGGACGCGCTTCGGTAAGTCGTCCTGATGTCTCTATTCGGAACCCCAGAAGCACGGTGCACTGTCTAAGGTTATCTGCGACGTAGTTACACGAGATCAAATACCAGGGCGCCGTCTCTACTGCCCTGATCTATGATGACCATCCTGTGATAGTGTACTATCGAGCTGTGCGCCCAAACATACTGGTAGGCATCATGGAAAGCAAGAAGTTCGGCCGATCTGGGAATTTCTATTTCTACCTCAAGCGTATTTGAATTGTGATAGAAGTATACAAGTATTGCGTTGTACTCTATTCCTTCGGCATCCAAGTCTCACGCACCTCGTCATCAATGATCTCAATGGTATCCCATTGCAAATGACTCCATTTTTCAGGCCGCTCAACTGCATCAACGTAGTGCGCTAACGCCAGTACTGTCTGCGCCGCCCATCGCTCCTTGCTGACCTTCCCCACGCCAGTAGCTAGTGGTGTCATGAGGAGAGACTCGATCCTATTATGCACACTACCACGGTTGTGCCCTTCAACCTGGCACAGCAAGCTCCACACACACTCGTACACCACTTCACGATCCCAAGTCACGTCCTCCGGTTCTCTCATAGTTGGACATATAGCGACCCAGCTGCAGTTGCGATCGTTTCTTTTGAGATTCTCTGGGAACTCAACTAGAGAGCAGGAACCCGGGGGCGCGAACCCCCGCCACTTCTGGTACAAGACAGACTGAGCTGCACGAGTCAATGCGTGGTAGTCGTCTCGAGGACTGAATGTCATTGAAATAGCATGATCAAATGCGCCATCGAGACGACCGTAGGAGTTGGCAGGTGAGACCACGAGATCAAATTTGACTGCTGGTGGGAGGCTGTTGAGGCGCTCGTTGAATTTGGTAATCTTCACTTTGCTCGGGTCGTAGTCAGACCAGTAGGTTTGCAAAGCTTCGTCAAAGACCGTGATAAATTCGGAATCCATGCAAAGGAGAATTATTTCTGGAATATTGGACGTCATGATGGTTTAGATACTTGATGGTAGACTGAACACGGGTATTCTGGTCTGAGATGTTGGGGGGTTGAGGTTGGAGACGCGGCGAGTGAAAGATAAATCGGCCCGACAAAGGGGTTCAAGTGTCCGTTTGTAAACCCCCAAATCCTGGCCAGGTTGACGGTTATGGTGGATCTACCGAACCGCCACGTTGACAAAAACGAAGCAAGAGCAAATCTCATGACATTCCAGCTAAGCAAACGAGGTTGCCTGATCAGGCATCAACCCACAAAATTAAGTACACGTGAGAGCGGACAAAGGGTATGTTCAAGGTTGGCTTTCTATCAGCTCAGCCAATAACTCTGAATGTAAAATCAAACAAGAAAGAGAAAATCTTCAGGTCATCGTGAAAATCAGGCCTCCTCAATTCCTAGATCCCTCTCCTTCTTCAAAGTAGGCGCTTCTGCTGCATCGTCGTTGTGACCCTGTGATGCAGCGCGGGCATGCTCCTGCGTCGACACATAACGGCACAAGCTCTCGCAAAGTCTGTCCAGAATCCATTCCGGCTCTGACTGGTGCGCCAACATGGGACTATTTTCGCCGATCCAGTCCCAGTTCAAGACACCGTATTCATCCTCGTCGACGCCAGTACTGGTCTGAAAAGGGTGATTACGATCCGCATGCAAGCTCGGTCGTGAATTCGGGTCGGTAAATTGAATGAGTCTAGTGAACTCGACCCATTCCTCATAAGTATACCTTTTTCTTTTTCCTTCGCGTGCATCGTGTGTCGTGCGACGGATCGCAAAGGAAAGTTGCTGCGCAAGTTCGAATGGAGACGGGTTTGCATCGCGGGCGAGCTCTTCAAGAGTTCGTTGTGGATGACCATCGCCTGACCGATGGTGAGGCAGCACGACTGGAGGCATCCCTTGAGGATTTGAGGCCGGAGACGCTCTGTTGTTCGTTTCGGCTGCCTCGTCAGCTTCCGCGCCGACCTCGAAGCCGCGTCTCAACCGCTGCTTTTCCTGACGTATTTGTATCCACCGTCGAAGAAGTGGAATTCGAGCAAAAATCCCTTTATATGCTCCTTGGCGAGGCATGACGAAATAATCGCTAAATCTCTCGGTCGAATGCTTGTATCCTGCAACAATGGTATCGCTCATCTGTGAGATCAGCATGGTCATGGTCGGAATAGCGATGAGAGACCACATGACGAAGAAAGGTCGCCCTGCATTTGACTGCGGCGTGATATCTCCATATCCAATAGTAATCAGTGAACAGAAGCAGAAATACAATCCATCAAAATAAGATATGTCTTCGAGTCTCCAGAAGACAACTGCACCGCCCGTCCACACGATATTGTATACGATGATGCTGATAATCAAGTCGTTCCATCGGCGGAAACGCATGGTCTCGTATTGAATCGCACGCATTGCGTCAAATCGATCTTTCTCCTCCCTCATAACGAGTAGCCTGGGACGGCGACCGGCGACCAGGGCATCGTGGATTGGTCTATGTCTATGATGCCGGTGTTGTCGATTGTGATGTGCCTTGGATCGGTGACTTGCCTGCTTCGGGATAACAATTTCCTTTTCTAGAGGCTCACCCGCATCGCGAAGTTGTTCGAACGTGACAGATCTGTTGAATGTGGCCCGTCGCTTATGCTCAATATGCTTGCGCACGACGTTGTCATAGTGTACTTCGCGAGCAAATTGATGGATACTACCGACCACCAAACCAAGCATGATGATTCCAACAACTGCATACGGCCAGATCAGGCCTTTTCCCACGGCCGTCTGTGGGGTGACGTCGCCAAAGCCCAAGGTCAGAACGGTGACGTCGCAGAAATACAGCGCGTCGGCAAATGAGATTCCCAACACTCGTTGAAAGATGGCTGCACCGATGAGAAGCCAGACCACAAATCCAGTCATTTGGAGAATGAGGGTCCGTTGGTCATCAGTGAGGGCGAAGTGCTGGGGATATTTTCCCAGGAAGTAGCCTAGCATGTTGATCATCAAGAAGAATGCCAGGATAAAATAGAGACTTGCGGCAATGACAGCACTCCAATATGCCTGCGAATAGACCTCATTTGGTGGAATCGGTGGGTTGTAGATGAATAGGGATACTGTGAGCCCGCAAAGCTAAATCGGAGATTAGCCGTCAGCCAGATCTAACATGGCTCGGTAACTGACAATGCCTGTTGCAAGGAACCAAGAAACAATCGTCACGGGTAGTGCAATAATATAGCGAACAGTCTGAGTGAAGTTGAGCAGCAAAAACATATTACCCACGACACCACAGAAAAGCGATATGGCATTCATTGCAGTGACCCTATCGACTTTGTTAGCCAAGTCTAGGTTCCTCGGGTGTCAAGGCTAGTCACCATTTGGGGTCATTATATCCCTCCTCAATCCAAATACCACCAGGTCCAGTCTCTCTGGAAATAATTGTGTTTCTCCATGGCTGGACAAGTGCCACGATAGACATGACATTGGCGAGCGGCCCGGCAGCCGCAGCTACGAGTGGAATAGCGGTTGAGGCTATCCACCATGACTGAGGCTCATCGTCCTCTGGAGGTCTCATATGAAACCGATTGGAAAAGCGCTCCCATCGTGACAGTTTTTGAGTGGTAGCGTTCGCGGCAGCCGCGAGTGGTGGGAACTCATTCTGCATGGTGCCGCCATGCACTGCGACCGGAAGAAGAAGGGAAGGGCGAAGGAGCCAGGAATATTGCCGAAAGATATGCAGATAGCTGGGGTTCAGGGCGTGGAGCTGATGAAAATCAGCAACACCGAGTCTACCAAGGTTGAATGGTCAAGGCTTCATCCCTGGTCTCAGGACGCGTACATTTGTCTGTGGGAGAGGAAGAATGTCAAGCTAGAGAAGCCGTAGTGGGGTCATAAATAGGCCCAGGATCTGACGCGGAGCTCTTGTCGGCGTCCTGTGAGACACTCAGCATTACAAAAAAGTGACAAATTTCTGAGGATGTACGCGAGATATAAAATTTCTTTGTCGCGGTGGAGATGATGTCAACGAGCATGTCAAAAAAACCTTCCTCTCCCTCGATCTACAGTCCCGTGACTCTTCCCCGCGTACAATCACGGATCATGCATCGTGACGCATGACTCGTCGAGGTTGAAGCAAATAACGCGGGGTTCAGATATCAGATGATGGAAATGTATGAAGAGCTCAAGGGCGCAAACTATTTAGCACTGTTATCACCAGGGCTAGAATGTGAATAGGTAGCGCGTTAGAGTTTAGCGTTGGATTTATTGTGGGACCTTCAACCCCCCTGATCTGTAGCTTTTGCCATTCTACCTGATTTAATCTGATCTGATCTGATCCGATCAAAATTCTTGCCGTGAAAGATTCTCTTCGTTAATTGCCATAGATTCGGCAATCTTCATTCATTTGTTAAAGACTTTAGACCTTGAGCGTTCTTGCGACATACTGGCCTTCGGAACAACCTCGTATCCCCACGGCCTATCGAGGAACCCATAGTGTATAAACTTTGAAGCCAGAATCGTGTATGCATTTGATTCAATTATAAATAATAGTAGGTCTGGAACTCATTTTCCGAAAATTGTGTAACTCAAAAATAAAGGTAGTAGGTACAAACGAACAAGGTATCTTTCGCGCTAAAAGGAGATGAATATTTACAAAAGTAATGAGAGAATGCAACCATCGAGACAAACTCAACCCAACTCACCTAATGTCCCATGGGTACAATAGGCTATCTTTTCAAACCCTGCTAGCTCTCTCGTCAATTCTTCCAATGTGTTGAACCAGCAAGTTCCGCCCTCATGACACTCGGGCCTATCTCCGTTGCCACCCCAGACCCGGGCAACTCACGTAGCTTCTGTCCATGGTACACATCTGAGCCCTGTCCGTTTGATGTAGGGGAGCTGAGAGTAGGGGAAGATGGCTTGTCGTCGTATGAGCCGAGTTCCGACATTGGTGCTACTGGTCGCTCTGAAACGATCGAGGGCCTTGTCTTCTTGCGAGGGCGCCAGCATAGGAAGAAGAACAAGATCCCTGCAATCGCAACTGCAGCCAAGACGCCGACGACGATCCCCGCAATAGCGCCTCCTGAAATGGACGAGCTTTTAGCGGTGTTGTTATCCGTGCTTGCGGCAATTGGTGTTGTGGTGGGTGAACTGGTATTGCTCGCAGCAGAGGTAGAGGCAGCGGTAGCCGATGTCTGAGTCGAGCTTGACGTCGTGGATGACAAAGTTGTTGATGTGGATGATGCTGACGATGATGTGGTAGAGGCAGTATCGGTATTGTTTAATACAATTTCGTACGAGTGTATATAAGATCCTGCGACATGATTGCTCCAGGGCCACGCCTTGCAGGTATAGCCAGCGGAGGAATTGGAGCAGTTTCCATTGTTGTAGAGATAGATGCAAAAGTTTCCTCCCTTTGCATCCCAGTCGAATATATTTCCCTTGGGATTGTCGATTGCTTTGCATGACTGGACTCCATCCCCATGATCTGTTAGGAACCCCCCTGAGGAGTTTGTCCAACTAAAGACCCATGCCGTAGTCGAAGGAATATAAGCCAGATACAGTGGCAGAAGAAGGAATAATGAGGCCACCATTGCGAGGGATGAAAAACCCTCTATTCACGATCAACAAAAGGGGATTTTGTGCATAAAATTCCAGAGTCAAAATTTAATGGGGCGTGTCTACTTTTAACTACGGAGAAATCGTTCCAAGAAAAGCTCGTATTCTGGGGATATTAGTTGCATGCCAAGACGTAAAGACGGCACAGGCTTCTGGTGATTGAAGTGTCCCTTTCCTCCCCGTCCAATGAAAGCGCGGCCGAGAGAAAGCACAGGCCTAGGCAAAGGGTTTTTGGGGCATTGCGAGAGGTCGAGCGATCCAGCGATCCTCCTGTGTGGTCCACCGAGGCTGAAGAACACGAGATGATCAGCAAGGGTGCCACTCTGCTCATCATATCCGAAGCAGACTTCGCCTATTCTGAATTCTCCCTGTCTGGGCCATAGGATAACTTGACTATGTTCTACTTAATATATCTTGATTCTGTGACAATTCAAATCCGGGGAGTTGAACAATGGGACGGGTCTGGACACGCGGAGATGGTTGGGTGGCTGTCTTGCGTGGTGAACCATGAAATTGGCGGCTGATCCAGGCACGGAGAAATCCTCTGCATATACGGGACTCGGGGTTGTATTTGCAACCCCATGTTTGCATTCTCTCTGACAATCATGAGATGAGGCTCATCCGTTCTCGTCGACATGGCTAGTGGCCCCGATCAAGTGGCTGCCAGACCCAATCAGAGAGGCCCCGAGTTTTGTTTGACAAGCGTGCCCCTATACGAAGTGTCTTATTAGACGTGACGGAAGCCAGCAGAGGCTAATCCATAGTTTGCTTGGGCTCCATCTGTCAGAAACATCAGACACCATGTTTCGAATGCTTGAATTATGGGTCAAGCCACTTGTCCCCGCGCTCTCTTTCTGCCCCGAGGGTGGAGGGAGCCAGTTTGTGTGAGAAGTGGTTCTAAATTTGGATGCAACTTTTCAGAAAGGGCAAGGCTAGGACACTAAGCCTTTGCTTTTCATTTCCTTGCTTCTTATAGCGGAAACGACAGACCATTACATTTAGCATCATCCACAGGCCTTCTCGAAGGTCGGAATAAGCAATATGCGATTATCAATAGTAGACGCTCTTTGCATAAGGGGCCTCGACATTACAACCTCTCATGACGCTTGGCAAACTTCGGTGAAGTCTTGTATGCAGTACAGTACACATTACGGTCCGGTTGGACGGACATAGGAATAAAGAGACTCGACCAAGTAGCGAAAGCGCGGCGGGTACCGAGTACGTCGGGGATTACTTTCAATGGATTCAACGTACTGGCGGTGAATTACTGCGTGATGTGGTACTACTAACGGTACCATAATAGGTAAGAGATTCCCGTGTCCTTTGTTTTCCGCCAGATTTACGGCGTCGCTGCGACAGACAAGTCTAATTGGACAGTGGCGCTATAAATATTTCCAGCATGGTCTAAATCGCCGACCGATGTGGAGTTCTGTGGTCACTGTATACTGTAAAGAAATTGCACTTGAATGCCTGAACAATGATTTATGAAGGATGAAATGGGTAATCGGTGCTATAGTTAAGTAAAAGAACAATCTAACATCTAATTGCTGTGCGGACTACAGAGTTGATAACCTGCATAGCTAGATAGAAAGTAGATGCCAAGAAGGACAAGAAACAGGACTGGTCCAGGCGCAAACTCCTCGTGCCTGCACGAGCTCGGAAGAACCGAGCGATCGGATCCTATCAGAATGTACAGCCACACAACCACGAAGAACCAGAAAACCCAAATTAGCCGATGATATCGACAGCCAGAGAAACTAATCGAAGGGCGCCAGAAGCGGCAAGCCCGGACAGACCCGACGGGAGAAAAGCGAGCAAAGCGACGACTAAAAAGGGCAAGGAGGCTTTTTGGGGGCCGCAGCATCGACCATCGACAGGGTGCATCATGCAGGCGCCGGGGCCACAGGCCAACCAGCAATTATAGATGCGCCTATATCGGCGAAAGGAAACCTATTCATCACGCGACATTAATCATGTTCCAACTAACCAAAATGACAGCGTGGCGATGGAGAAGAACAAAACTGTTGGGAACGGACATTTTCACATGCAAATTCCCCTCTTTTCCGAGTGGGGCAGAGACGGGGGACTACGGAGTCACAATTAACGGATTGCACTGTCGAGACTGGCTGGACTGATTACTGGAGGAGGAGGTCCTGGGCACGGGTTTTTTTTTATGGAGCAGTACGGAGACATCGTCCGGGGGCACATGATGGCAAAAGGGATCGAGAAGCCTGCTTGATGGATGCTAATAAGTTTGACTGCGCCCGCGAACAGCTAGAAAAGCCACACATGCGATCCTAGGGTGATCGGAGGCCCTAGCCAGGCATTGAGGGCAATATGGGCATTAAAATTAGGCCGATCAGGGCATTTCAGGGACGGATGGGTGAAGTCCGGGTAATTCATTGGTTCTCGATAAGAAGTTTAGCTCTGTGAATTCCAAGGTTGCGTGCGCTACACGACATTCAGTATAGTCTCATTGGCTTAGCTGGTCTCCCTTTTCTTGATCTACCGCCTACTTAAATGAACAGTCAGGATTATAATTAAATATTATTCATTTATTCGATTTTGGATCTTGATTCTCAACATTCTGAAAGGTGGGTAGGGCAAAGACGGACCTGACCGTTTTCCCCGTTTGGGCCAGCTTCTTGGCCTCTTCTTTTGGGTTAAGTTGTCTAGCTGTTTAGTCCAGCTCTACTTTTTTTTTCTCTCCTCTAGCCAGGTCTTTTCTTTCCTTCTATTCGTGTCCCTCTTTGCAAATCCTTACCAGCATCGAGGAGACTTGTAGTCCAGAACATTAATGACCAGATCCCTCCGCATGCTATCC
Organism: Penicillium brasilianum; assembly: GCA_001048715.1. Taxonomy (NCBI): domain Eukaryota; kingdom Fungi; phylum Ascomycota; class Eurotiomycetes; order Eurotiales; family Aspergillaceae; genus Penicillium; species Penicillium brasilianum. The sequence goes on along the minus strand of CDHK01000006.1, from coordinate 2,342,492 downwards.
TAGCACTCATCGACCAAGACCAGGCCCAAATCGAACGGCGGCGTCATTTTTGCTTTTTGGCATACGACTTTTGTCGTCCGAGACCGAATTTGCCATTCCTACATTCTTTCTACCTCGTTAATACCTGTGAATATTGAACCTGGGAGGAATCTCCACCCTCAAATATCTCAAGACCGTGAAACTGCATAGCCAAAATGACCATCATCGACATCGGCAAGGATCTGCCGACGCTTTTCGAGCAACAAGCGCAGGCGACGCCTGATGCCATCGCCCTGGAAGATGACGCCATCACATACACCTATGGGCAACTCGAGAGCGAGGTCGAAGCGCTCGCTAATCGCCTGCGCCAGTTTGGCGTCAGTCGGGACTCGCTCGTCGGTGTGCTCCTGCCTCGCAGTGCTGACTACGTGATTGCCTGTTTGGCAGCTCTGCGTGCTGGTGGTGCCTTCCTTGTGCTTGAGCTGGCATATCCCGCGGGTTTGCTGGCGGATGTCATCGACGATGCCAACCCCGCCGTGGTGATCACCCACCAGAGCGAGGTCGAGAAAGTCAAGGCGAAATGCCCACTGATTGTTCTGGACCAGCCAGCTGCGGAGATTAACGGCCATGCCAAAGAGGCCGCTGCCCCACCGGCCGATGACGATTTGGATCGTCTGGCCTTTGTGTCGTACTCGTCGGGCACGACGGGAAAGCCCAAGGGTATTGCGAACCCACATCGGGCTCCCGTTCTCTCGTACAACCTGAGATTCGGTGTACAGGACCTGCAGCCCGGCGATCGAGTGGCCTGCAATGTGTTCTTCATCTGGGAGATGCTGCGCCCGCTGTTGCGAGGTGCTACCGTCGTGGCGGTGCCCGACGATGCCAGTTATGACCCGGCCGCACTGGTTGACCTGCTGGCCGCCAAGCGAATCACAGAGACTCTAATGACCCCGACCCTGCTAGCTACCGTTCTTTCCCGTTATCCTCAGATTGCCGAACGTCTACCGGAGTTGCGCACCCTTTGGTTGAATGGCGAGGTGGTGACCACCGACCTCGCCCGCAAGGCCATCAAGGCCCTTCCTAACACCCGCCTCCTCAATTGCTACAGCGCCTGTGAAACCCATGAAATTGCGTGCGGAGATATCCGTGAAGTTATCGACACCGAGTCTCTCTACTGCCCAGTGGGTGCGCCTCTCGACCCAGCACACACGTACATTCTGGACGAGAGTGGGAAGGAGGTCGAGGCGGGCGTGGCGGGCGAACTATTTATTGGAGGAGACCTGCTGGCGCGGGAATACCTCAATCTTCCCGAGACAACCGCCAAGGCTTTCACTCCCGACACATTCAATTCCACTCCCGGTGCGCGCATGTATCGAACCGGTGACTTGGCCCGGAAGCTGCCCTCGGGGCTTTTGGAAATCACTGGTCGTGTGGGATCGATGATCAAGCTTCGCGGTTACTCCGTGGTACCGGCCAAGGTTGAAAGCGATATCTGCCAATATCTGGCTGTGAGTCACTGCGCCGTAGTTGCGCATGGCGAGGGTCTGGAGCGACAGCTGGTGGCATACATCGTGGCCGACAAGGAGGCTGCTGGAGATCGGCCGGCGGTGGAGATCAACGAGACTGGACACAGCCCGGCGGCTCGTCGCATTCTTGAGCCCTACCTCGCTCACTACATGATTCCTGCACTGTGGGTTGAGTTGGGTGAGTTGCCAACGCATGAAGTATCTGGCAAGGTCGATCTCAAGCGTCTCCCTCCGCCTCGCAGCGCTAGCCCAAGTGGTAGCGATCAGACGATCGACAAGGATCCCATTGGCATCAGCGACATTGCCGCGATCTGGGCCACCGTCCTGAAGACTTCCAAGACTCTTCTCAAGCCCGAAGATAATTTCTTTGATCTGGGTGGCCACTCTCTGTCTCTGGCTGACTTGGCCTCTCGACTCACCAGACATTTCGGATTCCGCGTTCCCATCCCCCGTCTTGCAGACAACACGACCCTGGCTGGTCATTTGGAAACCATACGCGCTGTCAGAGATGGTCACACTGCTGCCGTGCAAGCAGACCTTCCTGCCGTCCTGCTGGCCGATTCCACTTTGGACGAGGACATCAACCCTCCTCCCAATGCCTCCATCACTTCAATCGCCGAAGCCAACACCGTGCTCTTGACCGGTGCCACTGGCTTCTTGGGCGCTTTCCTGCTCAGCGATCTACTAGAAAACACTTCCGCTAAGATTATCTGTCTTGTGCGTTTCACTGATCCGGAAGATGACGATCAGGCCGGTGGTGTTGCCCGTATCCGCAGAAACCTGCTGGATCTTGGTCTCTGGCGTGATACCCTCATGGAGCGTGTCGAGATTCTTCCCGGTAACCTGTCTCGACCTCGGTTTGGTTTGTCTTCTGAGGCATTCGATGAGCTTGCTGGCCGTGTCCAAGTAATTTTTCATGCGGCCGCTACCGTCAACTTGGTCTACCCCTACGCCGCGCTGCGAGGTGCCAACATTGGCGGAACCCGAGAGATTCTCCGTCTGGCATCAAAGGGCGGCGCAACAGTGCAGTACGTTTCTACTAATGGTGTTTTGCCGCCATCTGGGGAGAACGGCTGGTCCGAGCATACCATGATGGATGTGAAGGATGTTCCCACGAAGCTGCTGGATGGCTATGGCCAGACTAAGTGGGTGGCCGAGCAGCTCGTCCTCAAGGCCGGTGAGCGGGGCCTCCCCGTCAAGATTCACCGCTGCGGTACCATCAGCGGCCACAGTCTTACCGGTTCTGCTAATGCATGGGATCTGCTGACTGCGCTGCTGGTCGAGTCGATCCGTCTCGGATATGCCCCGGAGGTCGAGGGCTGGCGCGCCGAGATGACTCCCGTGGACTTTGTCAGTAAATCCATTGTCCACCTTTCCACGCATACCCAAGCCGACCAGATCGTTTTCCATTTGGGTGATCCCAACCCCGTCAACACGCGCTCCGTATTTGAGAATCTGAACGATCTCGGTTACCCCACGAAACCCCTTCCTTGGGACGAGTGGGTGGCGCTGTGGTTTGAGAAGCGAGGCTCAGCCAAGGGTGGCGACGGCTCCTTCACTGTCGATATTCTGCGTAGTGGTATGCCGACGGTGGAGTTCCTTCGGGGTATCGTGGTTCTCGATAATTCTTTGACCAGGCCGTTCCGCGCGGTCGTGGAGCGACCCAAGGTGGACAGTCTGCTTCTGGAGACCTACACCCGACATTGGTTTGCCCGCGGTTGGCTTCCCCGGGCTCCTTCCCGTCAACAGGCTCTTCAGCGTTCTATCCAGCTCACCAAGAAGGGCCCGCTCAGCGGCCAGGTGGCCGTCGTTACGGGTGCATCTTCTGGCATTGGTGCAGCCGTGGCCGAGGCACTGGCTAAGCAGGGCTGCTCCGTCGCGTTGGGCGCTCGCCGCCTCAATGCTCTCGAGTCTGTTAAGCGAAAGGTCGAGTCTCACGGTGTCAAGTGCATTGTTCGCTCAACTGATGTCACCAACAAGGCCCAGTCCGAGGCGCTTATCCAGGCTGCCAATGACGAGCTGGGTGCCGTCGATATTCTCGTTGCCTGTGCTGGTGTGATGTATTTCACCATGATGGCCAATGTCCAGACTGACGAGTGGGAGCGCACCGTCGATGTCAACTGCAAGGGTTTGCTTAACGCACTGTCCTCCACCGTCCCTGGCATGCTTTCTCGCGGCCGCGGTCACATTGTGGCAATCTCCTCCGATGCGGGTCGTAAGGTCTTCCCCGGCCTGGGTGTCTACTCCGCCAGCAAGTTCTTCGTCGAGGCAACTTTGCAAGCTCTTCGTCTGGAGACGGCAGGTATGGGTCTGCGAGTTACTAGCATCCAGCCAGGTAATACCTCAACACCCTTGCTGGGCATGTCCACCGATGCCGAGGCCGTGAAGAAATTCGGAGAGCCTTCTGGTGCCAAGATCCTGGAACCCTCGGACGTGGCCAACTCGATTGTGCATGCACTATGTCAGCCCGAGTACGTCTCTGTCAATGAGATCCTCGTTGAGCCTCGGGATGAGCCTATTTAATTGCTCCATCTTTCCACATTATATGATGTATTTACGAATATGAGATTTAGATAGATTATTGGTTTTGTTGACAAAGACCTTGGATGACTACACTACAACTGATCTGCTCTGATTTTCTACACTGAGAAGAATCGACACGGACTTTCAACTCCATTATGATGGCCGTACTTGCTACATATACACATTGTACCCTGTCTTGACCTATACAGTTATACTGCAGATAAGATCTCCTATAAATAGACCATCCAATTATAATCCCCGTCAGAAGCACATTCAAGCTGGACATTCTAGAAAACCGAACCACTGCACCTGCCACATGCAGCATAAGCATAAGCATAAGCACAGTAATCCAACCCCTCAAAATCTCCCCAATACAGTTATCACATTAATCAACCCATCCGTACAACCACACCCTAACCTTCAACCACCAAACTCTGATTCGATCGCCACACCACCTTCCACCAGGATTGTATCCAGGCCAGGTCCCGAACCAACCTATCAGTCCATCCTAGACTTGAACTCACCCCTCCCGTCCCACCGGAACTCCCCTCGGCTCCTGCGGGCCTGCGGCACCAACGCTTACCAGCCAACCAACCAACAACGCTATCACCCGTCACCATGCAGGACCATGCACACGGGCCTCCGCTCTGGGCGCGGGGGGTGTGCGTGTCTCTCCGTTGGTCGACATGACATCAGAAGTCTGGCCGTGCCGTCATTGGCGGGGGTCAAGTACCTGCTTCTGCACGTCAGTACGGGAATGAATGTGCTGGTGTGCTGCGCGGGCAGGATAAGCGCCGAGAGCACGGTGTGGTTACGTTGGGTGCTTGGGAGGTGTGGTGGTCATTTTCCTCTTTGTGTACTTCGAACTTTTGACCTTTGGACATTGGGCATGGCTAGTAGGCTGACGGCGTTGGCTGAGGGGAAGGGGGGGGCGGGGGGTTATGTTACCCTTTAGATTGTGATAAGGGAGATACGAGGGACGGCACTACACGTGGAAATAAGATGACGTGCATGGTAAGCGCGGGAAGAGGTATTGTAAGAATCAAAATCTGATGTATGGCTTTTGGATTAAAGGAGTGGTCTCTTGTGGCCTGCTCTATATAAGAGATAAAACAATCAGGGTGCCAGGGTACCGGGCTGCTGAGGTCGAGGTTTCGCTATGTACAACCCAATTCCTCCAACCTCAACAGGATCGCCGGTGAAAAGCAAAAAGAAACAGGAATTCAGACCACAAGATCAAAGCAAAAGAGAAAAAGGAAAGGTTTGACAAAGGAAAATGAATCCAAAAGACCTGAAGCCAAAACTGGGGGGAATCGCGAGATGGTATCATCGAAGACAGAATGACACGGGCATCAACGACAGCCGAAACAGAGCGCAAGAGTAGAAGATAGCGCATCAGCGACAGATAACGCCATGCCGGGTAAAAAAAGATCAAGTAAGACGCCACCCCAAAAGGGAAACGAAACGAAATGGTAAGAAACGCAGGATAGAATAGAAGCGCCGAAACCATGAGCTTTTGGAGGGGGAGGAGGGGATAGGAGAGAATCATCACCACCGACTGGGTGGTGAAAGAAAGGTGCTGCCGATTGATCCAAATAAGCAGAGACGCAGACCGTAGAAATAGAGCGACAAACGAGGAAATGCCAGCCAATGTGCCGGACCCAACGCGCTGCAAATGCAATTCAACCAGGGGTTTTAAATGCTCCGGAAATAAATAACGGAAAAAGCCAGACAAAGTGTCTGCTATAAACAACGCTTCTCGAGCGAAGGAGGGATTTCGAATACTGCCGATAAATGTCGATAGTGAATCTCTTCCGATGGTTTGTAGTGTATGATGGCTTTTTGCCTTTCAACCATCTATGGAGCTGACGGCCGACGCAGAATATCTTCGCAATTAGCGTCGAACCGCATATTCCACAACCGGATACTATTCATCAGCTTCTCCGTATTTTCAAGCTCGCGATCGCGCCCAAAAATCGAGTCAACAAACTCGCAGCCTGCATTGCGACCCATAGACACCTGCCCTTTGCTACTTTCCCTCTTAGCCGCCTTCCACATGAACATCTCGCAAGCCTTGAGGAGCTTCTTGAACCGATTCCACAAACGATCGCCGCTTTCAAGGAAATCCTCGACGATGTCTTGTGCCTCGGGGCTTTGAATTCGCGGAAGACATTCGTCAGCACGCTTGACCTTGCCGGCCAATTTGATCAGGAGTAGCCATAGATCGCCGGCGACGTCGGCCATAGGAGTCGATGCGCCGTGGTGGAAGACGGTCCAGTCGTAGATCCACTTGCCGAGGGAGTTAGCATCGAACACGCTGCCGAGGAGAATGATAGGTGCTTCCGTCGGGTCCCAGTTCTTGGTCGAATACCCGGGCGGAATACCTGCGCGCTCGGCGTCCTCTTCGGTGGCAACGGGTGGTGGCTTAGCAGAAGGGGGTGCTGGCTTGGGCTTAGACGGGGTACGGGTGGAGGTGGATTGGCGACGGGCGTGGGAGCGACGAGCTGATTCGATGTCTTCGTTGTTAGGTGCCTGGGTGAAGTAAAAGTGAGAATCAGCGGCTGACGCTTTGCGGTAAGAGGTCGACGCGGTTCGACGATGCTGGCCGGGGCCATCTCGCTTCGGCGTGGAGGGTTGTGCTGTAGCAGCTGCATCTGCGGGGGGACGGCCATGGCGTGTCGGACGAGGCTGGGGCTGGGACTCGTGCGGCGTCTGCTTCTTGTGGAAAGAGGCGTAGCGCGGAGTATCGAATTCCTCAGCCACATCCACAAAGATGGGCTGTTGCGATTGCGGATGGAAACCAAATTTGAAGCCGGCGCCGGGGCCAAGGCCATCCCCCGCAGGATGCCCCGTCGTACGGGAACGACGGTGCTTGGGTCCCGCAAAAGAAGCACTTACATGATCGTGCTTTCGCGACGGGATGCCATATTCCGGCGTGGCCTCGTAGTAGGATTGCGGGTAGGTCGAGTGCCAGGCGGGCTCCTTGGTGGTGGCCGTGTAGCTGGCCTTGCGCGTGTGTCGTCGCGAGGTACCTCGTGGCGAAGAGTATGCGTTGGCATACTGAGAGGCATACTGAGCGTAGTATGGTGATGTTGGGGGTGACTGCGAATAGTCGTAGGTTGACCACCCCTGGGGTGGACTTGAGTAATGATACATTATCGAGATCGAACGAGCATGAGCGACGGGCAAAACGCAAGCTGATATGTAGGCGAGAGTAGATTGATATCAGGTGATATCAAGTGCAAGTCGTCAGAGTAATTTGCCGTCGGTTCGAGCTAGGAGGTGGCGATAATGACGGAGTCGACAAGTAAGACGTAGTCGAATAGAGAGATGATATCCCCAAGAAACCGGACCGAAAATGAAGCCAGTTTAAGAAAAAAGATGTGAGAAATTCCGACACAAATGATCAGTTGCAAAAAAAAAAAAAAAAAAACGATTGACACCAATCAACCCGAATATATTATACAGGATATCGTGCGCAAAGGAGCAAAACGACGCCGGGGTGAAAACAAGTCCCAAGAGGTTGAGTAGGACCGTCACCGCGGTACGGTTTCCGATCGGAGAGAGGAGGGTTGAAGCTGAATGTGCCGAGAGTGCATTTGAACGTTGTTCGGTCTGAATCAGACGCGAGAGGGTGAGGATATTTTGGCGAGCGAGGCAGGGGTGAAGCCTGGCGTAGTCGTCAAGTATGAATCTCGTTCGTCGAGATCCAGGGGTTTTCCAGTGCAAGAGAAGAGGACTCTGTGACCACGAGTCCCAGCAAGTTTGGTAAAACTTCCCAGTTATTTAGGGGAAGGGAAAGGTTGGAAGAGTGATCGTCGAGAGACGGGGAGGGGAAGTTGGTAGGTGTGTGTGTGCGTGTTTTGTGGTATCGGGGTCGAAGTGGAGATGGGGGAAAATTTCAAGGGCGAGAGATGGATCCAGCGAGGTCAGCACCCGGCGACCCGCTGGGGGGCTTTTTTTATTTTTTTATTTTTTTTTCTGGGTCGTTTCTGGATCCCTTTTAGGCCCTTTGGGTGCCTGTTGGTTGGTGGATAGCGCCAATCAGCGTGGCCAGGCCCGCCGAGGACGTGGGATTTGGCGTCGTGGGCTGTGGTGATAGTGCGTGTTATTTACGCGTATTCGGATTTCCTGGCAAGGAATCTACGTCCACAGAATGTCAGGCAGATCGTTCCCGGCCACAAAGATCGCTAGAGATGGATCAATTCCAGTAATAAGGACGGCGGGTATCCATCCTTTTTATATTCCCTACACTGGTTCCTGAAGGTTGGATATTCATGCCCTATGACACTAGTTATGACTCAACTCCGACTCACGAGGTCATTCACTACCAACTTATAAAAAGCCCGAGTTCCTTCTACAATCATATTCTCCGTCTACACTTAACGTATCCTGGCCCCTCCTTTCCTACAGGTTGCCTACAGGGCTACCCCTCAGACTAGTCCAGATGGAGATATCTCTTGACCTTACGACTAACACGCTAGATACGACACCAGCACCTGCGCTTGCTGACAGGGCTCGTTGGCCCGCCGCATCTTTGGGCACCGGCCAACCGCAGTTATAGATGGTTGGGATCACGATACAAGGCAGATACCTAACGATGACTCTTCAACAAAAACCCTTGAATGACTCGATGGCCGTCATTCAAGAAGACGTAGCTGCTGATGTCGCCACCAAAAATGGCCAGCACCCAGGCACTACTAGTTTAAAGTCTTATTGGTCCAGCTAGATTTAGTGCACCAAGATATCAACCACTAGACAGCGTGTCAAGACACCGTTGGATAAGGAGAACCCGTCGTCCATGTGCCGGCATCTTCCAGAAACTATGGGAATGCCATGCCACCCTGTACAGCTCGACTTTGCATGAAGACCCGCGAAAGGCGACTCGCTACAGGACTTTTGGAAAGTCGGCCACAGCATGTGGAAGTGCAAGCGGATACGACAGATGCTACTCTATCGGGGAAAATAGTCCAGTCCCGGTAGTTATTGATAACCAGACCTGCCCAACATAAGCCTCGGAGCCACCCAACAAACTATACATACATCATGTATGATGTACTGTATGTCGGTAGAGAAGCAAACGAAACACGACCCAGAACACAACACCCTTCTTTTTTGAATAGTTCCAGATAACAAGTTGGTTCCATGGTTGACTCGCGGCAACTCGATCGCATCTCATCAGGTCTAAACGGGCGGTCCCGTCTCGTCCAGTGGTTCTGACTCCACAGACCCGTTTCTCAAACCGCCATGTCTTTGGTGTCCACTATAGCGCACGTTGCCATGGCAAGAACAAAGGAACAGGAATATATTAATTTTTTAGGACAAAAGAACGAGCTCCATCTACTGTTCTTATTGACACACACAAACCTAGTTACTACTGTTGGGCAACTTCACGAATCACACATGGGCTTTACCGCTGCAAGTTCGCTGGGCAGCAATCCCTTCATCTTGGGCCAAAACGGGGATTTGACGGAGACGGTTCGCAGACCGTAACTTGCAGGACTGCAATAGTACTATAGTCGTCGAGTCTACCCAGAGCCTAGATCCAGAATGATTTGTGTGGGTTCAAATATTCAAAATTGCCCAGCCCACCACAGAAATAGTGATGCTATCATCTGGCCAAATAGAGTAGTCACGGGAGAAGAGATCGAAGTATACAAGCGAATGGTAAAGAGCAACTCGTAGACAGTGTCACTAATTCTTGATTGCTTGCATTCAGGTTCCATCCCACAATGTCATAGCAATTCATCTGCTTCATTTGAGTTCGGATGCCAACATGAACGAACAGTTGACTGCGGCCATTGTTCGCGTGGGTCAACTCCAAGTGCGACCGCACCAGGTCAACCCTAACCGACTTTCATCACTAACGAGTTAGATCGATTTATCTGGAAGCAGATTGGCTCCATATGGCCCGTCTCCGCCCAGACTGGATGGCCTATGACGTCCAATACGGATGTCCACCTCAGGGCCTGGCGAAACATCCCTTGTAGAACAAACCACCCAGCGGACCCTCATCCACAAAACACGACTATACAAAGAACACCATACCAGGACTGTCACCAGTGAAGAATCAAACAAAAGCCTCATCGCGCCTGCTGACCACCATCCCCTACGCTCACGCACCAACCGCAGGGATAAAGTAAACAAAGAGAAAAGCATGGAAATGCCCAAACGTCCAACCGCATCCTTACAGAGCCTATGCGAGGACATTCCAGGACCTACCTGGGTAATTCAATCAAGGGTTATTAGCAAGCTCCTGCACTCTACATCTCACTGGTCAGTTCAATTGGCTGAATATGTTTTTCTTTTCTCTGCGGCAGTATCGATGAGTCAACCGTTCGAGAACTCTTGCCCCTTGACTTCTTGCTAGGCAGCCAAACAGAGACGGCGGCTGCGCCACCGGTAGGCTGCGCCGATCGGTGAGTGTTGCGTTGCACATGGCTTTCATTTCTAATTTTTGCTTTTTTTTCGGCTCTCGAGATTTCGCTTGATGATTGTGCTTTATCTACGGCTGGCGATTTCTTGGAAATTAATAATTTCTTTCTTTGTTTCTGATCGTGCATCGATTGATTAAACCGCGCAGCCAGAACGGCTTGCTAATCTATGCCACCCACCCCCAAATTATCAGCAAATCTACGGAGTACTCTAGACCGTTCTTGATACTTCTTTTCCGATTTCAAAGCACCGCCTCTCGTTAGCAATACCAGCGAATCAGTTACATACATAGCCAAAATAGGGCCTTTTCAGCTAGGACATGCCGCGCTGAAAGACAAGCTAACCTTAGCGGGGCTGACTTGCCTAGTCGCCGCATCGCCTTCCAGAAAACGTGCCGTAGGACCTAACAAGGCCCCAGTCCCGCGAACCGGGAGTAACTGCAAGGCCCACCCACCGCACTTGGAAACAGTCAGTGTGTGCACAGCAGGGTTGCTCATTAGTGAGTTCGTCTAGGTGGAGCACCGGGGAAAGAAACAAAGGAACGGTTTGCGCCAATGGGCTCGCCGCGGCCTCGCAGACCTATGGAGATCCTCGCGCATATCCACCTTAGGTCCCAGCCTCCCTCGGCATAGCCTGTATGTATACTGTATGTGAATATTGTAAGTAGGGACATATGCCTGGACCTATCGGTATGTGCCCTGGGCATGAGCATGCATGAAGCGTTCAACTATAAATGATATCACAAAATCTGTGCCTATGTTCATATATGTGCATATCGCTATGCGTATGGAGCTCTGTGGCATGGTTGCCTGTGGGCTGACTACCACTGATGACCTGGGAACTCCGTAATGCGGCAGGCCCTTGTACAACGCGAAATGAGTCAATATGAAATCAAATTACGGGGTCGTTGCTTCGTTAAACTACCAAAGATAGTACGGGAGGAATTCAGGGGCAACGGACCCGGCCGTGTCCATAATCATAGTACCTCCTTCTCGAACGGAGTTCCACGGTAATTATCAGCGATATGGTCCATGCTGTGAAATTTTGAATTTCGCAATCCTGGTTGGTGTTCAGAAAAGAAAAATCTCTGCCGTGCACAGTCCAATAGGACCGGTTCCTCGGTGTCTTCCTACGCATCTGATGGATCATTTGGATGAACCACCCCCTTGCCGGTGAGAATCAAAACAAAGCATCCGTGATGAACTCGAGGATATCTGGGGGCAAGGTGTGTAGCTCTAGGGCAAGACAAAGAGATCATTTGGTAAGACAGTACGGAGTAATTTTTCCCTCTTAGGTCTTAGAATTCAATAGGAAATCTCGAATGGCTGTGCGTTGTGTGCGCACTGATCACATACCGCGCTGTGGCTGCCCTTGCCCTGAGCCCTAGCTCATCCTTGCATTCTGGAAAGAAAAAAGGGGTGTTGGAATCCATTGCGCGGCTTTAGCGAGACTGCTGACTTGGGTACGGGTCGTGGATTGAATGGTGTAGCCGGCTGTATGGAGGAAATCGATATGAGCCAGCTCATCAACGGAGTCGATGGAGTCGCTCTAGAAAATACGGAGTACCGCCACAGCTATTCACGCCCCACACTAGCTCGGCCGTCGCTGCACCCCAGACTTTTAGGTTACATACTGGACCTGAATTTGAGCATCGTGGCATTCCAGTCTCACTTAAGCAAGCATATAAACAAAGTCTGTGGAAATGTCCGAATGAGGTCCTGATGTGTAGATTAGGCTAGACATGAGCATCAGTAGAGAGAAATATCCTACCAATCCACTCAAAGAGGGCTTCTCATGGAGTTTTAGAGCAAGTCCAGAGCCTAGGAGTATCCTTCTTCCCAAACCTGGTGAAGGTTCATGATGGGTTCGGGATCTCTAATGGCCGGAGAGGGCATATCATGAGAAGAAAATCTTACTATACGCTCTTTAGTTGATGTGAGTAAAAAAAAAAAAAATCGATGGGCAATATATCAAGCAAGATGTGTTGACAACAGATGATTTAGTATGTGCAGAATGGTATCATTTTCTCAGGCCGAGCATAGAACTCCAAGCTCTTCTAGACGTGGCAGATAAATGGCAACGGCCCCAAAACTATCCATCCGGTCCAATCAGTCATATTAGACAACTCAGATATACCAACACAGAAGAGACTATTCACAAATGATCCAAGGTCACATAGCCCAAGGGTAGGATTCAAGGGTAAAAGTTCAAGTTAGACCCAAAGACAATATAGACGATCAAACAGCTATTTACACCACCATATACTCCCCATCACCACGTTTGGCCTGCATCACGCGAGACCAACGGAAGGCCTGAGACGGAGCCGAACGACCGCTACCATCCAGTGGTGGCGGGGGACCCATCTCGGAGGGGTACACGGGGTAGGACAACTCGTACGAGTGATCTGCCCAGATCTTTTCCAGCAGTTCCAGGCAGGACAGATTATTCACGAAGCCCGAGTCCTTGGAGATATCCTTGCAGCGGGAACGAATACTTGCCCGATGGTCTTCTTGGACACACTCCGAGCCCACAATGAAGAGGGGCCAGAGGAGGTATACGTCGGATTGGACGGCGCAGAGACAGTGCATGGCGAGGTGGACCAGGTGCTGGATGCGCGGGTGTCGGGATGGGAGGCTTGGCTCGGCGAGGCGTTCGCAGTAGAGGAGCGCGGCGTGGCGGAAGCACTCCGATATTTGGTAGATATCCTGGAGGTTTTCGGGAGCTACTTGATATGGCATTGAGGGAGCGGCGGGGGCGGGTATAAAGGCGGGTGAATTCCAGGAGAGATGCGAGGCAGAGAGGGGTGGGGAAGGGAAGGAAGCTTGGGCAGGTGGATCGAATCGCCAGGATTCGAGGCGTTGTCGTAGCGAGTACCATTCAGTCCAGAAAGCGGGAGACGACGGTTTCCTGGCTTGGTCACTGCTTTGTGGGGGAGTTGGCATGGAGGCGCCGCCATATCCCTGGTCTGATATAGATCCCGGGGCAGTGCCTGAGGTGACGGTGTTCCAGCCAGGGAACACCATATTTGGAGGGAGGGAGGCAGTGGGAATGGTCACCTCGGCAGGGCGGGACTCGGTCGGCTGTTGATCCTGGCTGAGCAGATTGAGACGGCCAAGCTGAGAAATCAATTTGAACAAACGGCCATCGCAACCAGCTAGATTTTCGAGGCCCCATTCTCCGTCCGTGATGGAGCTGATTTCCAAGCATTTCCCGCGAAGCTGCACATCACGATCATTCGTGGTCGCTGTCAAGGTATCAAACCACGAGAACATACGAATAAACCACTTGAGATCGTCCGATATGACGGGTGAATGGCGCATGCGAATGGCAAGGAGTCGCGTGACTCCTGCAAACTGCGTTCGAAACTCGGCCACACCAGTATCGCAACCATGGAACAGACACAGAATCAGTAGCGTTGCTAATACAGAGTCTGATAATCTGCGGCGAGGATCGGCCAGGTCGGCATTCAAGGCTTTGACGGCCATCCCACGGTGATGGTTCTCTTCCCGGGCGTAACCTTCGGGAATTGAGATACCATATCGATCTTGAAATGCTTCGTCGGTCAGTGCCCGATGGGCCATCGAGGACATGCGTGCCGGCAAGGTTCTCTCGGTGGACGTGTGATTTCGTTCCCGACGCTGGCGCAGATTACTCGTCGCCAAGGTCGCAATTGCCTCTTGTAAAGCGGGACTATCCTGAGCCAAACGGAGAATTTGAATACGAAATGGATTTGAAGGGGTATCGAAGGCGACGATCATGGGAGCAATGACTTCGGCGAAATAACTGATCAAGTACCGGAGACGAGGGGTGCGCCCGACCGATCTTGCCAGGAGCATCTGCGAATATGACGGACGATGACCCGAGTTCCACAGTATTGAACGTTTGGGTTCTTGTCGTTCATATTCCTCGTCCACATCTTGTGATGGTGATGTCGCATTCGGGGCTTGCCAGTTTTGGGCGACCGACCAAACGGGAGCAGCGAAACTGGCGTCGGGGCTCAATGTGGGTGCATAGTGCATCGAAACCTCCGATGCAATACTAGGGCTAGAGCGATCGGCGAACATTGGTCGAGTGGGTAGAGGAAGCCCGGATATCTGAGGTGGCGCCGCCGGTATGTTGGACCAGGTGTGTGGATCGGGCATATCCATAACCCATGACATGCTTGTCGACATATCTGGAACCGTCGACATGGCAGGTGGATGCTGATGATCTGGATCGATCGAGCTCAACACCGTGTGATCCAGCATGGGAGCAGTCATCTCCGTAGGAGACGTTGCGACCAATGGTGGAGCTGGATTTGAAGGCACATGCGACGAGGGCGGACTCTGGCTGCTCGACGCAGCTGCACGCTGCGCTCCTTTCGAGGTACTCGCCGACGAATTCCCCTCGGCTTCCATGACGGGCAACTTCTGGCCTCGCAGCTTGCCTCGACTCGCGACACCTACTCCCCATGTCAAGGTGGTCTTGTATCCGGAGCATTCACGACCCATCTCGAGGCACTGGGAGCAGTAGGGCCGGCGCCGGTCGCACCGGGCCCCTCGTTTAGCGCATGCAAAGCAATCATCGGGAGCACCGCTCACGACGGTTCTCTTGCGGCGTTTTCGAATCGGCGCGGTGCTAGGCTCTGTCTTGCGGGATTTGCCCTTGGCCGCGGGTTCCTGAGTCGGGCGGGCCGAGTTCTCGGACATTATGGGCGCGTTAAGCAGGATACACCCTCGCGGGGCTCCATGGGTGGGAAAATTTAAACGGGTCAGAGGAGGGACAGAGGCGTTGTCGGCCGCGTCGCAGAAGATTTTGGGTTGGGGAGGCAAGGAAGTGGTTTGCGGGATCTGAGCTCAAGAGGATGACGGAGTGAAGTCGAAGAATGGCGATCGAGTGCGCGGGGTGCGGTAGGGAGGTGGAAGGATCCGATTATGTTGGAAAGGGGTCCTTGGGGTAGAGAGGAGTGAAGAAGGATGAGTATGGAACAGGACTCGGGCTTCGGATGTCGTTGGCAGTTGACTTTCGGGGGGTTCTCGGAAGCTTTGAGTTTGGGTTTTGAGGGGGCGGGTGGATTATCCCAAGTACGGGAGCACGGAGTACACGTTCTTCTGGAGTGGCTCGTAGAGTTGAATGAGCTTCCTCGGTGGAGGAGGATCCGCAGTTGAATTCACCAGTCCACACGATCCTGGAGACCTGGAGTCTACGACGTTTCTCTCCACCGATCCAGTTGATCCGGGTGATCATGATGCTCCAAAGGGACCAAGCCACTGATCTACCTCGAACGGCCAGCAGAACGGAGGGTTTTAGCCGCATGGGGAAGATGGATCCCAGGATCATTATTGATCTAGAAGCTTCACCGAAGCCACAGGGACGGGCGTGTTTCACGGGGTTTTAAGCGACTATTGGTTTTTTCTTTGCAACTCACAAGTCAACGCTAATACTCAATAGTTGGAGGTGCTAGTTCGTCAGGATTGTCTGAAGCTGGGTCAAGTGCGGAGATCGAACTAAGTTAGTTGCTTGGTATATCTATTCAATAATGAAACGATTATTTCTCCGGTTCCTAGTATATTATTTTTTCACTTGGTATATTCATACTATATACACTCCGTATCCTTCACATCCTCATTTTCTCCCATTTCATGATCAGCTTGAAGCGAGATGATGCTTTTGCCAAGCATCCCGTCGTTTCTCCCGACGGGACCAATGCCCCCGCTCCACTTTCGACCTCCTTCTCGGATCTGATCCGCTCTCAATCTTAGCAACCCTCCTCTGTTCCTGCTTCCCCCCCTAACATGTCATTCTATTGAACACATATCCAATCAACCTCCCCCGCTATCTCCTCGTCTGATTGTCTACTCCCATCAGGCAATCGTCGATCGGCCCGTGCGCCGTCGGCTACAAACCTCTTTGTTCTCAGGCGCAACCCAAAAGCTAAACGACCACCCTTAAGCTTCCCACGCCTCGTTGAATCCCGGCTCGCCGCTCGAGACACAATGGGTATGTTCAGGCCCGGTCGGGTCCGGTCCCTGTTGCTCGCTTTCCTCGCGACAGTGCTCGTGTGCACCGTTTATCTCTACTGGACTCCAACCGCCGCCGCATCCTCCACCGTCTCGGTCGTCCCAAGCACGGCCTTCGAAGTTCCTCTCGTCGAACGCCAGAAGGATTTCTGGAAAGCTTTCCAGCCCATTCTCGAACGTCATAATCCCAATTGTTCATCTCCCCAGAAAAATGGCGACGCTGGCGCAATCCATTTCGACCCGGTCAAGGACAGTCCGCGGCCGGATCTGACGGCCATGAGTGATGCGGACCAGAAAGCCATGGAGGATGCGCATGCCAACTTTGTCGAAGATATTAAAAAGGCTGGGAAAGATCTGAAACCCGCTCACAGCCCCGGAAAGCGAGGCTTGGTCTCGACTGCCGGTGCGACGTATCTTCCGGTATTTGTCTCGACTCTGCGTATGCTGCGCCGGTCTGGGTCTACTCTTCCAGTAGAGGTGTATATGAAGGATACAAGCGAATATGAGAAACACGTGTGTAATGATATTCTGCCCAACCTCAATGCACGGTGCATGATCCTTGCCGACGTGGTGGGGAAGAACGTCATTGAGCATTATCAGCTGAAGATCTTCGCCGTCCTCTTTTCCTCGTTTGAGGAGATTGTGTGGATGGACGCAGACTGCTTTCCGTTGGGTAAACCCGAGGAGCTTCTCGATTCGGAACCTTTTACCTCGACAGGTTTGGTCACCTGGCCCGACTTTTGGGCGTCGTCGGCATCCCCCTTGTATTACAAGATCTCGCGACAAGAGGCACCGGCCATGACTGCTCGGCAGTCTTCGGAGACTGGTGTTTTCCTGGTTTCGAAGAAGACGCATCTTCTTCCTCTGCTACTGGCTGCTTATTACAATTTCTACGGACCTTCGCATTACTTCCGGCTAATGACTCAAGGCGGGCCAGGTGAAGGCGACAAGGAAACTTTCCTTCAAGCTGCTACGGCCTTGGGTGCACCCTTTTACACTGTGAGCGAAAGAGTACAAGCGGTCGGCCATCAAAACGGAGAGAAGTTAGCAGGTTCGGCCATGGCCCAAACCGATCCTCGTGAAGACCACGCCCTCACTACGCAAGACAAGTGGCGAGTCAAAGACTCGTCCGTGGCATCGGCCCCGCATATCTTCTTCATCCATGCCAATTATCCCAAATTCAACCCGGGAGACAACGTCTTCGGTATGGGCTGGGAAACCACTCCGACCATCAAACAGGATGGATCCGATAGTCGTGCGTGGACTGCCCCGCCCGATACTCTTCGCCGATTTGGATATGATGCGGAAAAGGCCTACTGGGAAGAGATCAAGTGGGTGACCTGCCACCTGGAGAATGTGTTCAAGTCATGGGAACACAAGGCCGGTCTTTGTGTGAAAGTAGAGGATTATTGGAAGAATGTCTTTGCCGAGCCGCATGACGACGATCCTAAATTTACTGAAGACGGTTGATCATGTATTCAACTTGGTCTTTTCACCTCTCTTCGGGCCACGTTGTGGCCACGAGTCCCATCACCCCGTTCACAAGGGGAGTGCGCGCCACCCTCTTTCAGGTGTAGGACCTGCTTCAAGGCAGTGCTCTCTATATCTTGGGATAACGATAGAGCCTCCAGATGCCTCATATTATATCGACCACGATAGAGCCCCTTCGTCTGACACGACAGAGGTACCGAGATCTGGCAGCAGCCAGTGTCTTCCCGACATGGGAACCCGGTGAAAAGCACTGGTCTCCTCGCTACTTGCTCAAGGTCGAGACCTCACTTTACCGATTATACATTGTACATTAGCGACCTGGCCCTCCCAAGCCCAGCTGCATATATTAAAACCTAATATTCTCTCGAACGAATCACGAAGACAGTTTTCAACACTACGAACTAAAACACTTTGCAACGCATCCTTCCATTTATTGAATATTTTTATTCGTCGCTCTCAATGCTGTTCAAAGGCACGAGGCCCAAACATGAAAACATGAAAATCGTCATATCGTACAGGAAATACAAATCCCCACCCCATCGTGGTCAATAAATACCAAGTCGACCTAGATCTTCATCTCGGGAAATCATGATCATTTCATCATGGCACGTCTGCCCATTCACTTATTTCTTGATGCCCTTCTCACGCAGACGCTGCTCATCCTCGGCTTGCAGCTCGGCATCAATCTGGGCACCCTTGGAGGGAGTGTTACCGTGCATCTTGGCCTAGAGCGCAGCAGAAGACATGTTAGCCACATCTGTTTCTTGAATACACGTGAAAAATCGGGGTGTTCATTCTTACCGGCTTTGTGGGATCCTGCTTGCTCAGCTCAGCCTCCGGGTTGGAGACATTGTTGTGATGGTGCGAGGAATCGGGCTTGTTGCCCTGGGAAGCGAGCCTATTGGCGATGGAGCGCTCATCCTTGGAGTCAAGGTTCTTGTGGCTCCCCTTGACACCTTCCTTGTAACGCTCGCGCTCGTTAATGACGGACTGGGGCTCGTTACGCTGATCACCGGCCTCGTAAATCTGGCTGTTGCCAACGCTCGACTGGCCGGAGCCGTGGGTTGCCTTGTATGAGTGAGATGACATGTTGAATTATAAAAATTGAAATATGATTGAAGAGTGTTTGAAAAGAGATGTAGATTCTTGAATGATGGTTCTTATATCTCGTTGTCTATGGAAAATTTCGGTCTTATACCTGGCAAAGCAGCTTGGTATGATGTCATGTTGGAGTCACTGAGATCATAACTGTGGGGCGAGTGGCCGGGATGACCAACATTGCTTCAATGGGGTCTTTGATCGTGTGCGTTGATGATGTTTGGTTTTGATGGAGCAGATTTGCATCAGAGGGAGCTATTACCAAGGCAGGAGGTGGTCGTTGTGACATCGTCGAGGGAGATCAATCTGGGCCCGGCGAAGACCCTTCCGTCGGTGCTCCACTGGTGGACTCCGCTATTTCTTGGAGATTTCATAGTCCCTACTGAATTGAGTCGACGCCTTATTTCTTGTGTTCTTCTGTTGGTCCATAGAATAATCCACTGTATCAATGATAGACACGAGCTACGATTATTAATCGTTAGTTGCTTTCTGAACCGTGTAAAGTTCTGGTGGTAATATGCCATCCCTACCATAGCCAGTACCGCTGCGGTTGGGTTACTAGGGTCGGCCCAGTCGGGGACGTCTTTCCCCTTGGCCGAGAAGCCGTCCCTGATCGTTCTCTTGATTGGCCTCTCCTCTACTCAGTCTATTCGGCCGTTGAGAGGCTCAATGGCATTCAATGGCCCGACGAGGGCCTTCTGCAGGACATTCTCCCAACCACGCACAGGATGGACGTCGCAATCCCCGACCCACTCCGGCCATCGGAGGCCATCATACACACCACGATCACACCTGAGACCGCAACTATCATCCTTCTCGGGCCTCAACTACCAATCTAGAGATATTTCAGGGCTGTCTCACACTTCACCAATTCACCACCACAACCACAACCATCATCAACATCATCACCATACTCGTTGTCCCCATCTAACCCGAGCAATGAGTTCATCCACCCCCGCAACGGAGGTCCAGCCCCGCTTCCAGCAGCTCTTCACCGAGCTCGAAAAGCGTTTCCAATCAACCAGCTTGGGCAGCGATAAATGGTACATCCTCGCCATCTCCACCCTCGCAGCAAGTCCCGACCCCGAGCGCGCAGACCAACTCTACCTCCATCTCTGTTCGCAACCGGACAACGCCACCCCAGCCTCACGACAAGCCATCGTCCGCCGCCTCCGCGAAGCCCTCATCAAAGCCGTCCCGATAGTCGGCGTCTGCAAACCCATCGAAGCGATTCTCTCAATTGGCAAAGTCGAGCGTGAAGAAGATAAAGATTACACATTTACCCGCGAAGGCTGGCAATGCGATCAAGCTAACCATGAGCGCGGCGCGGCGTGGATGCAGAAGCTTTATTCGCGGAATACCATGGGCACGTTGAATCTGTTTGCTGCGCATAAGGACTTTTCGTGGTTATCGGAGGAGATTACTTATGGCTTGTTTTTGTCGGATCGTCAGGTTTTGGATGATGTCGATACGCAGCTTGTCGTATTGCCGGGGATTATGAGCCAGAATTTGCCCAATGAGACGCATTGGCATATTCGTGGGACGAGGCGATTGGGATTGCCCAAGGAGGAGGTCCAGGTCATTTGGGATTGTGTACAGCTTGTGGCGGAGTTTTTTGGTGTGAAGTTGAACAAGGTGCCTTCTGTTGAGCAGATAGAGTATGATGTTTAGAGATTCGGCTCCCATGTATGGTCCTTAGAGAGATACAAAATGCCACCCTAGATTTGGTTCACATCATACCTACAAGAGATTTCCAGTGGACTATGTAGCTGTTGCTTATTTATGTAAATATGTTACAGATAGTTGGGGCATTTAACCTAGTCGACTTGAATTTTGTTCTGCCCAGATTGGGTAACGGCCGAGGTCCGCGGGTGTCGAAATATATATGTAGGATTAACAAAGAGTAGACAAGTACTGTAGTACTCAGATAAGTAAACGTAATCCAAGGCGGCTAAAAAAACACTCGAAGAATTGTACATTACAGCTCAATCAATACAAAATACTAGACCCTTCAACAGCCAGGGGGAGAGCTCATGCAAATGACATAGATCGAGGGCTCCGATAACAACCGATAAGAGAAAAAAAGTTCGCAGGTGGCCGTGGGGCGAGCACCACCGCAACGCCTTGGCTTCCACCTCTTCCCTCCTCAACATTACAAAAAACCACAAAAAGTCATGGGGAAACGCAAGCAGGACCTCGGCGACGTGCCTATGGGCGGCATGCAAGCCAATGACTCTGATTCTGACGACGTGAGATCCCTCGCCCGCGCACCGCACTGCAATTGAAGATTGCTAACTCGAGTCCAGGATGTGGACATGGTCAATGTCGACTTTGAATGGTTTGACCCGCAACCCGCAGTCGATTTCCACGGACTCAAGAACCTGCTTCGCCAATTGTTCGACAATGATGCGCAGATGTTTGATTTGTCCGCTCTGGCTGATCTGATCCTATCTCAGCCGACGCTGGGCTCGACGGTGAAGGTGGACGGTAACGAGTCGGATCCGTATGCGTTTTTATCGGTGTTGAACCTGCAGGAGCACAAGGTATGATCCCATAATTCGGAGAATGAACAGATTGACGGCAAGACTAACCCTCCACTAACAGGATAAACCCGTCATCCAAGACCTGATCAACTACTTCAAGGGCAAAGCCGCCGCGAACCCCGCCCTCTCCCCCCTCAGCCAGCTCCTCTCGCAAACCCCCGTCCCCCCGATCGGCCTCATCCTGACCGAGCGCATGATCAACATGCCCTCCGAGGTTATTCCACCCATGTACAACATGTTGCTGGAGGAGATTGCTTGGGCGATCGAGGACAAGGAACCCTACAACTTCTCCCACTACCTGATCATCTCGAAGAACTACGAAGAGATCGAGTCCAAGCTCGACCTAGAGGAATCACGGCCACAGAAGAAAAAAAAGAAGGGCGGTGAACCCTCCCAGCGGTTCTTCTTCCATCCCGAGGACGATGTCTTGGAGCGGAATGCGCTGTGCACGGGAACGATCGACTATACCAATAAGCAGGATGAGGGTCTCTCGGACTCCAAGCGTGCTTTCCAGGAGTTGGGTATTCGCACCAAGGGTAGCTTGACCTTGATTGATGGTCCCAACTTTGAGAATACTGTCAAGGCACTTACGGAGTACTTGAAGCCGCCTGGCATGTAAAGCCCGATTTTTGTCCAATTCGGTCATATCATTCATGTCCCATTTACGAAATATTTCTCTATTTATTTTGGTCCCTTGTCTTTTCTTTCTGCTCGAGTATCCCCCAACCACACGCATGATCGCCTGGCGGTCATGGTTTATAGAGATCGCCATGAAACAAAAAGTTCATAAATTCATCATTCTTTACTCCCATTGGGTACCCTTCAGGCGCTGCATGAGATATTCAACCTCGACAACCTTGGTCAGCGGGATCACGCATTCCTGTTGTCGGAAAGAAGTTAGCAAGCTGTATCTTGAAATTCCCATTCAGTTCAATTCGGTCGTACCTTGTACATGGCCACCACGGCTTCAATATTGATCTTCGAACCCTGCTCGTCGGGGAAAGCAGGATCGGTACCATAAGTCTTAGCCTTGAGGCCCAGACGCTCCAAAACCTTCTTCTCAACCTGAGCGTTAGTGATAGCAGCATCGATACCCTCACGGTCCCCGGCGCGAATTAACCGCACAAAGGTCTCGGGATCCTTCTGGAACTTGGATTCGGCCACGAACTTGCCAAAGTGAATGCGACGCGACAGCGCCTGCAAGCAAGCCACATCACACGTCGCGGCCGATCCGTAGTTCTCTTGCGTCTCACCGCGGTCCTCCCGACCATCAAACTGCGGGCAGACTGCAGGGAGAATCTCATTGATATACCGCTTCTTGATAATGTCGTTGACGTTCACGTCATTTTCATGCAGGATGTGCGGGTATCGGAGCGGCTGTAGGATCGGTTCCTCGAGTACGTCGGGGAAGAAAGGATATTCGTCGGGTGACTGGTAGCGGCGTACGCGAGACTGTATCCGTTCCTGTTCCCGGAGCATGTAGTCCATCAGACTGTGCTCGCTGTCGGGGATCTTCACACCGCCAGGGATATAGATGGTCTTGTTGAGCGGGAATTGGACTCGTTCGATCAGGTGGAAGGTAATTGTGTCCTCCAGACGGCTAGCAGGTTCGGTTGATTAGAAATGGATCTTGAAGAAACTCATCGACAAGCTGTGGTGATTCATGATGGTGGTGCTGCATTTTTTTTTTGGCGGCGCGCCTGTATCATAGCGGGGCGCGGGGAAGAAGCTGATGCCAAAGCTACAGTAATAGCATAAGGCATAGCCCGGTCCAGGGCGTGTCCAACCAGTCAAGAATACTCACATTAGCTGGAAACGAATGTTGGCAAGGTCCAATGCCTTGGAGACATCGGACAGATCAATGGCGGCGTCCATGGCTCGAGAGGTGGTGAGTTGAAGAAGAGGAAGTTACTGATGGGGCCAGCGAAGTCGGAGTCAATTCTTCGGGGAGCTGATTCGCATTGCAGGTTTGTTTGTGTGACACGAAAGGCATATATGGGCCATGTCGCTTAATTTTTTTTTTGTTCGAGTTGATGAATCAAATTCGCAATTCATCGTATGCATGTATCCCTGTACCATATCATTGAACCTATGAGCTTCGCCATGGTGTTTGTTGCGCTTCTATCGGGTATTCGGTACTCGGCCAGTACCGAGCCAGTGCAAGGAATGACGAGCACAGTCGGTACCCAGTAGGTACAGGTACCAACCAGCAGATAGGAGTACACCTTGCATCCTCCTAGTTGGCTAGCTCATCTCGGTTGCAAACACAGTAGGATTTATGCTGACTTATTGATCCAAAGGCACTGGCCCTAGCCCGTAAAAG
The DNA here is from genome assembly GCA_001048715.1 of Penicillium brasilianum. Taxonomy (NCBI): domain Eukaryota; kingdom Fungi; phylum Ascomycota; class Eurotiomycetes; order Eurotiales; family Aspergillaceae; genus Penicillium; species Penicillium brasilianum. Next base: position 2,318,575 of record CDHK01000006.1, on the reverse strand, counting down.
TACCGTACAAAGGGCGTACCCGGGGAACGCGGTAAATCATCGCGTGGACACATGACGATTATCTCTCTCCCCGTTCGCAACTCCCGCCGCTAACCATCCACCTTCTCAACCGCGCATGGGTCTTGGTTGAGAGCCCCCGCAAGACAATCTCCGGGCATGGAGAACCACCGCCGCGATGACTCGCCTTCTGGTCTCTCAGATATTGTCGAGGGCGACGGCCTGCTGGGCACTGGTCTAACGGTAAGCTTTCTTTTTTTTTTCCCTGTTTGGCGGCACACGCCCCATGCCCAAACTCTGTCCCTCGGCATCGCGCCCGCTGACCGGATTGCCTCGCGATAATAGACCCGACACATTGAAGCCTTTGGGCGAAAGGTCACGTCAACGGCAGGACACTTGATGGGACCGGTCGACCAGTCTCACGGAACCCATTATCACAATGCCCTGTCCGACATCCACCGCGAGCTGCGCCGGCCGACGGCGCAGCGGAAGGTCTTTTCCTTTACTCAAACCACCCCAACCGACCTCGTCCGATCCAAGCTGTCGACCACCGAAATCCAGTCGCGAGCTCTCTCTTCCCTGCCAGATGATCTTCTCGCCAATATTCCCGAAGATTCTAGTTCCTATTCCCTCTTCCAGGGCTTCCAGGCGACCCTTCCTGAGGAGGAACATGGCCATAAGAAGCACAGGAGACGCAGTTCCAAGGCTCAGAAGGCTTTGAAGGACAGTGAGAAGGGTGGAGCGTTGACCGCGGGCCCTGCGGCATGGAGGGAGGAACGAAAAGCGCTGGGTCGCCGGTTGGACCTCATGGGTATTCGAAAGAACATGTGCAGCGCCGAAATCCACGAGATCGATAACAAGATTGCCAATTTGCACAAAATGCGCCAGATCGTACTTGATCGATTAGCAGGTCTGGAAATGGATGAAGCAGCTATGGAAGTCGAAAGTACGTTGTCTTTATGACGCGTTGTTGAAGAGGGAGAGATAGAACAAGGGACACCCGCTAATCTGCGCTTTACAGTCACGGAACTTGATAACAAGTTGGAAGATCTCCAGGAAGAGGAGACACCCGAACCGTCTATCGCAGCGGAGACGCCAACTTCCTCCGAGGTTAAAGACGACACCGGTGCTTCATCCGGGGATCCTGCCATGGACGCTTCATTCATGTCGGAATCGATATATGAGAAATTGCCAAACCCATCGCCTCGAAGCCTACGACACCGGTCGATTCGTAAACGATCTATGCCGATCTTGCACGAACATTTCGCTCCCGGATCTTTAATCAAGGAGATTGAGGCACACACTGATATGGTCACCGCCATTGATTTCGACTATCCATTTGGTACTATGGTTAGCGCAGCATTGGACGATACCGTGCGGGTGTGGGATATGAACGTGGGCCGCTGTTCAGGATTATTGGAGGGACATCATGCCTCCGTCCGCGCTTTGCAAGTGGAGGATAACATCGTTGCGACAGGATCCATGGATGCTTCCGTCCGGCTGTGGGATTTGAGTCGTGCTCGACCCGCCAGTCGTGACAACCGATTGAACAAGCATGAACGTGATGGATTCGATGAAGCAGACGATCACTCCTCGCCAGTGCCACCTTCTTCGAACCTGGAAGATTGCCATGTCTTTTCACTCGAAGCACACGTCGACGAAGTCACCGCGCTGCACTTCAAGGGCGAAACCCTCATCTCGGGATCTGCAGACAAGACTCTGCGACAATGGGATTTGGTCAAGGGCCGATGCGTTCAAACGTTAGACATCCTGTGGGCGGCAACCCAGTCTTCCTCCTCTATGTCCGGAGATGGCAATTGGCGTCCATCGGGTCGTCTTCCGGACGCGTCCGCTGACTTTGTCGGGGCCGTGCAATGCTTTGATGCAGCCTTGGCCTGCGGAACTGCAGATGGTATGGTCCGCCTGTGGGATCTACGCAGTGGCCAGGTGCATCGTAGTCTCGTCGGCCACACCGGGCCCGTCACCTGCCTACAGTTCGACGACGTGCATTTAGTGACGGGCAGTCTCGACCGCAGTATTCGGGTAAGTTTCTATCTCGCTCGTGACCTTATTTTTTTTTCTTCGAATATTCTAACGCTTCAATATAGATTTGGGATCTCCGAACCGGATCTATTTACGATGCCTATGCCTACGACAAGCCGATCACTAGCATGATGTTCGACTCCAAGCGTATCGTTGCTGCCGCTGGCGATAGCGTGGTCAAGGTCTACGATAAGGCCGATGGCCACCACTGGGACTGCGGTGCTGGCGTTGGTGTCGACGAGGAAGGACCGTTCCCTGCGACCGTTGAGCGGGTGCGCCTTAAGGACGGCTACCTCGTCGAGGGACGTAAAGATGGTACCATGGCCGCTTGGACCTGTTAGAGAAGAGACTCCTGTTTTGATTTATAGCACCCTACTTCGTGCTCTCCCCTTTCTACTCCATTTGACCCCCTTTGTGTCTCTCGTCGGGGGTCTGTCACAGCTTCTCTCTCCTCTTTGTCCTCCACGCCCGTTGTATAGTATTTCCACCCCCATGTCTAGAGAGAGAGTCTGGATGTAGCAAGCTGGCGCATTTACGGAGGCAGGACTATGATATCAATTGCTGTTGTTATATACATGAACAAGCACATTCATGCAATAAAATCAAGTCCATTTGACTTCAAATTTTAGTGGTTCTGGTATGTTTTTTCATAGTCTCGACCAGTCGATGTTGAACCAAGAAGGTGAGACCTTGGCCACATGGGCGTGAGTAAATCACAAAGAAATATAAAAATAGCACCGCAAGAGCAACCATCCCAGGGCTTGCAGATCAAAGAGAGTAAAGAATTAATAAAGAAAACACCCAGTTCCTGAGGGCAGACAAGGTGATGAAAGCCAAGTATTCGAAAGAGCCACTTTGTCCCAACTGCGGTGTCGAGGCCGCTGAGATTCTTCCTCACAACTCGATCCCGATCGCCGCTCCACCTCCCCAACTCTCCTTCTCTTCACTTGCACTTCAACTTCACGCCTGCTCCCTATATTTCGCTGCAATCACAGCACATGAAAATTCGAGATATTACTGTTCAGCAAGCAACTCCTCTACTTCCTGCGATCCCTAGTCTGCGACTGGCGCGGACTCCACACCCATTTCAGCCAACCAGCCGCCGTCACGTTCCGTCGCGTCTCTGCGCGTCTCGCCGCTGCAAGTCTGGGGTCGCGATCTACGCAAATCATCGATATCAACAAAGTCCATCAGCACGGCTGCAAACTAGACTGAATTTGAGTATCGAATTGTTACTAGTAAGTGTCGAGTGTCTTCCTGTTGCTTCGCGACTGCCATCCCTGTGGTCCCTGGATACTCTACAAGCGCAGAGCGTGAGACCCCTTCTGAAGACTATACCTCCCCCACCAATGGATCAGGAGTGCATGAAACCTGATTAGCTAACAACTTTGTGTATATAGGTCTTCTGTGACAGGAATCCACGCAGAAATTGATTTTATCTCGCAGTGTTGCTTCCTGCGGCGACTAGCACCGTGTCGCCACTCAGTAAGTGCCAATCTGCTTTGTTTTGGTACTCATTACCTACCCTATTACTTGTCCCAATGAGCAAAAGATCCCCGTGTGCCTCATGAATATCACCTGGCGCTCAACCTGCCAAAGTCAAATTAGAGAGGTTTCCCTATTGGCTTCGTCACTTTCTTTTCAGACCTGGCTTGGCTGTTTGCTGGATCTTTGCTCCCTTCAGATCACTCCGTATCTGCGATTTCTATAATCATTCAGATTGGGTTCTTTGTTATAAGACAATTATTCTTGCGTTAAACTACAATCCTTTCTGGGCATATCGATACTAATCTGTTACGCTAGGATGGCCACTAAACGCACACGTCGCCGCCAAAAAGGCTATGTCACTGAGCCGGAGGACGAAGAAGCCGTTGAGACATTGCTTGACTTTTTGCCAGGGCCTACGCTGCCTGCTGTCCCCATTGCAAACTCTTGGAACTACGGCGCAACCACAGGGACGGGTCTCCCTCGAAAGATGGCATTGCAGCCGGCCCTGGATGCCAACCGAGTGGCCAAGAGAATCAACGCCGGGCTTGATATGGCAGAAAAAAGATCAGCCAGCCCCCCTTCGCGGAGGATTACGCACAGCAATCTTGAGCCCATTGGGACTCGTATTCGAAAAACTGCTCCCAAAAATGCGGGCCCCGTTCCCCGAAGAAACAAACGGCAGCCTACTCCAGACCAGACCCAGTTGATGCATACGCTACAAAATGCAACTCATTCTCCGCCTGGAACTGATGCTACGCCTTCTCCCCCTGTCGCACAAACAGTCTCTACAGACTCCAGTCCTCCCGTTGACCCGCCTTTACCACGACGGCTGTCAGACTCAGCGAATGAGACTTTATACCCGTCACCGCTTAAGCGTCGTGGAAACCACAACACTGATGCTATTGTGAGAAGCTCGCCTGATCGACAGAGCTCGGTCGATAATGCCTCCGAGGTGTCGTGGAATCTAGAACGCGATATTCATGAAGACGACTTGCAACGAACGAGACCAAGCAAATATCGCGGAGAGCCCCATGGCCAAAATATCACCAAACCCCCTCGACGCCCTTCGGGTCTGTCCATGATCCAAGACACAATTCTGGAGGAAGTGGAAGAGCAATCGGAGCTGCTCTCCCAACCGGCGAAAAAGATCGATACCGTCGGCAAGATGGCAACTGTACGTCCGTCGGAAGAATGGGAGGCGCCGGTGCGGACCATCATTCCACAGGAATATGAATCAAGAAATGTCCCGGAGAGTCCTATTCGCAGAGATAGCCTGGCTCAGCAGATTTGGTCTACGATGTCATCACAACGACCTGGAACCCGTACGAACAAAATCTTTACGCCCGCACGAAGGAGCAAGTGGCTTCAAGCATTGCTTATCTTACTTATTCCTCTGGGCCTGTTCTCTGCTTTTTACTACCAGGACGAGATTTTCCAAAGCTTCCAGAGTGACACTATGACAAGAATCCGGTGGTGCCTACCATTTGGAAGATCACCGATAGACTTCTCGTCCAATATGACCGACTCTGCAGCCTTCCACGGTCTGCAAAACAAAGTGACGAATATAAATTCGCAGTTCTCGTCTCTATCGCGCGAACTCAGTTCAATACGGTCAGAGCTCGCTGAATCCCCGCGAACGACCAGCATTGTCAGCCCCGGCCGGCCTACTAAGCCAGTGCCCAGGATCAATTTCCTGTCACCGGGAATGGGAGCAGTCGTTAATCCGAAAAAGACTTCTCCGACTGTTGCCCGGGAGCTGACTTGGGATCAGAGACTCTACCTGTCCATACCCATCCTTGGGTCCAAGTATGGTGTCCAGACTCCGCCCCCTCCTATGACTGCCCTGGAGCCCTGGAGCGAGGTCGGGGACTGCTGGTGCGGCACTCTTCGCGATGGTGTCTCTCAGCTGACCGTTCAACTCCAATACCCTATCGTCCCGGAGGAGTTTGTGGTTGAGAACATTCCCTTCGGTGCAACCCCTGACCCATATACTGCGCCCAAGGATATTGAAGTCTGGGCTCATTACGGGGTATTTCCCTCCTCGAACCAGAAGGTGGAGGAAATATCGGGATCGTCTTTCACGTGGAGTGACCTCAATCCCTGGAAGGCCGAGACCCAAGAAGGGAAAGAGCTGGATCATGTTGAGAAACTCGTCTCCGTGACCGAGGAGACTCTTCCTCTCGTGGTGATGAGCACCTTGCGTATAGCCAACAAGGGTCTACCCGAGGATGAATACTCGGGTGATCCCAATTTGGGTCGGAACTTTTACCGCATCGGCAAGATGAGATATGACCTTCATGGCGAGGACTATATACAACATTTCTCGTTTGAAAGCACCATCGAGATCCCCAATCTTCGTGTGGATCAGCTCGCGTTCCGAATGAAGTCTAATTGGGGCTCGAATCAGACGTGCATCTACCGATTCAAGCTTCATGGGCATATGTGAGAGTCTGAAGGCCAGAGTATAGATAGGTAGACATCGTGTTATTGTTCTCGTCTTTGTTTCTCTTGTCTCCGTGTCTCCTTTCCCTCGGTTCATACCGGCTCTTTGAATATCCAGTCCGGGTTGGAGGGTATGTTTTTTGCTTCTTCTTCTTCTTCTTCTTCTACTTTCTTCTGTTCTCTGCTCGGCGATGATACCTTGCATTTAGCGCGTTGCATGGCTGTGTGGATGGTGTTTGAGGGAATTGGTACTTTTGAGACTTGGAATACAGCTAATCTTCCGGATGTTCATACCCGCTTCCGAGAATCGGTTAGAAATAAGACATCCACATTGTAGACTTGGCCATATACTGCAAGGGAGATCCAACAGCGCCAGAGGCCTACTAGGCCAGTCAGAAAGCGGTACAGTATCGGCCTAGAAAAAACAAAAGAAAGAGAACTCATGTAGCCGCGCGCACTGGCCCAGTCACATACGATGTGATAGGAGGCCCTAGTTATGTCCTGCAGCACTGGACGGCGGCAACGGCAAACCAGCCCCCGCCAGCATGAGAGCCCAACATGCTTGCCAACACATCTGGGACCTGGCACTTTGTCAAAAAACATTTCTAACTTTTTCAACTTCTGCAAAAAAGAAGAGTCGAACAAAATGGGTCCTGAGGATGACTCACAAAGCTACGAAATCAACAAGGGGAATGTGAATATCAGTAATCACTATTTCGGAGGTCACTTTCGCTGGACCGAGGCGGCTGGTGATGAACCTAAAACCACAGAAGAAGCACAGGAACGAATTGACAAGCTCTATGAGTCGGGGGTGCCGTTCTTTTCAAAGGAGATGATTCGGTTTGCCTTTGAGCAGTGCCAGCGCAAGCCTCCTCGTGGGGAAATGCTTTATACCAAAGATATCACTGGGGCAATGGTCGAGTTTGAGAGCCAGACGGGGGATGTCAAAAAAGAGAACGAAGAGGATGGTGATGAGGTGGAATACATCCTGTATCTAGATGCCTGATCGAAGAAGCGGGATTTCTCTGATGCTAACGATCTTTTTAGACTTGACCCGGTGCTTTCATACGACTGTCGCGCTCATCTGAAGCACCATCTGTGGTGGACAGGCATAAGCGAAGACCGACCCCCATTCTGCAGTCTGACCATTCAACATCCCTCCCTGAAATTCAAAACCAAGACTAAGGAGCCCGTGAATCCATGGCCAACCCAGCCCCGCGAAAAAGTCTCCCAGATATTCAAGGGCCATTGCCAGGATTGGCGGGACACCGAGGTTCCCAAGAAGCTCGTTCAGACTCTCACTATGCACACGGCAACCCATCAAATCACCAAGATTGTGGGCCTGGCTTTGGGTGCTATTTCATACGATTATGATGATGGTCCGCGCTCATATATCCAGCATGCTCTGCTACTGATGCTGGGCGAATGGCTGAGGGAGCGAAGCGGGAAGGAGGACGTCAAGTGCTACGCCCAAGATCCTGGCTATCGAAGTGTTGATAGTGAGGTGCTCAAAGAGCATGGTATTGAGGTGATCAATGACCCCCGAGCATGGCTGGAAATCGACGATGAGTCCATTGTGTTCTCGGTGAGTCCGAATGTGCCCGTCAAGGAAATCGTGGCGGATATTGCTCGACCGGCGGTGATTATCTGGGAGCGGGTTGGATTTGAGGATGCCGATCAAGAGGGGAAGAGGTCTAGGTGAGGTTATTCTGCTTGGGATTAATTGGATTCAAGAATTTGTTCTAATTCTGGAGTATAGCACTGATCCTAGTTCTCCTCGGGTGCGGGCCATGTTAGAGAAGTATGAGTTGTTTGACTTTGGGGCCGAGGAGGATGTCAACTTTTGTCGAACGGTCATGTACATTCGACGGTGTCGGGGGTGAGGATGGGATTAATAGAAGCAGAGTCAAATCTTCGAGATGTGTTCACGTGGTTTGTTGAGGTAGTATCAATCATGTTGAATATCTTAATTCTTAATGTTTCGCGTCTACTGGAACCGGCCTGGTCGCCTGGAAATTCGGGCCGCGACTCCAGCATGGGCCCTCGAGGATGGCCAAATTGAGGAGTTGATGCGGCTGGGTTTCTTTCGTATCAGGAGGGGCAAGATTTCAGGAATTATGGATGAACTGGTTTATTATTGTAGATCGGGATTATTCTCTGGGACTTTTCCCCCCTTTGCCTACCTCTGATTCTTACATGCTTTACTACTGCTTTCTCTCGCTTTCATACCTTTCCCACTCCTGCTCTACCGCCATAAATGACCCACCCCCACTGAAAACCAGAACATGACGAAGGCGGAAGACACTCGGCCTCACCTCTCCGGGGCCTTCACTTCCCTCGGTCACGCGCCTTTTGTGCAGCCATCCTCGTACCTTCGCCCTCCAATGGCCTCCCAACCCGAGAGACCAATCGATGTGGAAGAGCGACAGGGCCTGGTGAGTTCTTGTCTGCTTAACTTTCGTGCTCCCATCCCATCCCTATCCCCAGTCCCAGCCTCCCCGCCCCGCACCGAAGCTTTTTTGTCGCGGACCCCCTCCAAGCCACTGCGCAAAACCCAAGGGAACTCTTCACGAACGGTCTTTCCTCGCTGTATTGAAAGATCAGACGGGACCACGGACTTGAAGAATTTGATGAAGCGAACCCCCGGGGGTTCAACCGCAGAGCAATGGAGGGGCTACACCCGAAATTGCCAACCTATCCCTAGTTCGTGGCCGCCTATATCCAGATCTTGACTAACGCCGCGTCAAACAGCGTGCCATTCGCAACTTCCTCAAGGTCCGCACTAGTTACGACGTTCTCCCTCTGAGTTTTCGCCTGATCATCTTCGATACTGGGCTGTCCGTCAAGGAGAGCTTGAACATTCTCATCCAAAATGGCATGTCGCACTTCCCCCACGCTCCCCCACACCCCTTGCCAATCCTCCCCAGGAGAACGAATATGCGAGATGAAAGAAACACCCGCTGACCGCAAGGGCAATGATCGGGAGGTACAGGCATCGTTTCGGCCCCGTTGTGGGACTCCAAAGCATCCAAGTTTGCCGGTCTTCTGACCACTTCCGACTACATCAACGTCATTCAATACTATTTCCAGAACCCGGCTGCCCTCGATCAAATTGACCAGTTTCGACTGGATAGTCTGCGCGGTGTGTACTCCTGGATAAATTCCCTCCAAATCGACCGCTGCGACTCAATACTGACTCATTGTGGTGATGCCCGTAGAGGTGGAAAAAGCACTGGGCGTCGCGCCACCCGAGACCATCTCTATTGACCCCGAACGTCCTCTTTACGAAGCTTGTCGGCGCATGCTCGAGTCTCGTGCCCGCCGTATCCCTCTCGTTACGAATGACAGCCAGACCGATCGCCCCCACGTCCTCAGCGTCATTACTCAGTACCGCATCCTCAAATTCGTCGCCGTCAATGTAGGTGATACACAGAAACTGCGCCGTCCGCTGGGAGAGCTGTTGTTGGGCACATACAAGAATATTGCTACGGCTTCAATGGATACGCCTGTCATCGACGTGATTCATATTCTGGTCGAGCGCAGTATCTCTAGTGTGCCGATTTTGAATTCTGAGGGTATGTATATCACGCTTGCAGCTCTTCTCCAGGCTCGCTTCTTCATGCTCACACTGTTGGATTCCATGCTCACAATCTTGGCCATCTAGGTGTCGTGTACAATGTCTTTGAAGCTGTCGATGTCATCGCTTTGATTCGGGGCGGTACCTACGATGATTTGGGTCTTACTGTGGGAGAAGTACTGAAAAAGCGTTCACCGGTATGTCTGGCGAGATTGGCCTACTCGAGTGGCTCTTTTGCGAAAGCATACTCATTGATCACCAGGAATTCCCCGGAATCTACACTTGCTCGCTCAACGATGGCCTGGATACTATCTTCGACACCATCCGCAAATCTCGGGTCCACCGTCTAGTAGTTGTTGATGAGCATTTCAAGCTCAAGGGGGTGCTTACCTTGAGTGATATCCTCCATTACATTCTCCTGGAGGGAGAAAATGACGAAGTATGATTGAGTTTTGCAAATCCTTCCCGTTCTCCACGCCTATACATAACTGTCTCCCGTTTCTTGCATGGTACTGGCGTTCTTGTGTTTCTTGTTTCGTCCCTTTGTGAGAGCACCTGATGGAACACGACCATTCGCCCTTGCACGGCTTTTAGGTGTCCATTCTCGTGTTTGATTCCAATCTGCTGCTGAGCCTCTGATGAATGTACAAAGATAATTTACAGGTTCTCCCACCAAATGTGGAGACAAGACTGGGTACTTGGTCAGAAATAGATTTCATTCACCGTGTGTACTGAGAGGATCGAAACTTTATGAAGATTGACCACCCAAAGGCTAGTTGAACTCGAGCAACGGAAGGAGCCACCAATTCCTGTCCAAGCTCCAGGCAACGCCCAAGTGAAAGTAGGATGAGTCGAGTGTAGCCGCCTTTTCGCGGGCAGTCGCCGCAAAGACGATTCTTCCGTCACGTCTCTTTTCTCTCATCCTTCCTTCGTCGTCTCCCCAAACAATCAAGCACGTGCCCATCTCCATCTCTCTTTTTTGGACGTACACACCAGAATGACCTTTTTCCAAACCCTCTTCCGATCACGCAAGTCAGAGGCAGATCGTCGGTCTCGTCTCTTTTGGCCTCGAATCCGTCGCTCGCAGTCTGCTGCGGTCGTGCTGGAAGGGTATCTTCATCGCCTGGCGGGCGATGAAGATCCTTCCCATGCAGCCCAGATCACGGGCGAACCGGAGGTCCAGCACCAGGACCGGCAAGTGAGTGGCCAGACGGTGCGGTCTCAAGAATCAACTCACACCGACATCACCGTTTGCCGACGTCCCTCTCAGCGCATCTCGCTGCACTTGCAAGAGCCGAGTGAGGAATGGTCCGTGGATACCAGCAATACCATTGAGGAGTATGCCCGGGAGGGCATACACATCCCCGAGGTATCCGATCCGTTTTCAGATGGAAAGATCGCAAATTCTTCTCGTCTGGACCGACTTTCCTCCTCTCGCTATAGCGAGGATCCGCTGCCGGTGATCTCGGAGTCAGGGAGACGTAGTCACACCGAAGACTCGTCTCACCAGACGTCCGCAAGATCGTACGGCGAGTACAGCCAACGCTATGCTCGTCGTCATGAAGTTCCTCATTCCGTCTCTCTTCAGGATAGAATCAGTTCTCTCAGCAGCCAGTCAAATTGCATCACTGGCATGGGCCTACTCGACCCCGTCAAAGCCAGAGAGGCATTCAATGTGGTGGCAGGGCAGTTCAATCTCCCACTGGGTATTCTAACCGACGAGCCGGAAACCGCCAATGGTAAGCATACACTGAAATCAGAGATATGGTTCTCATGACTTTGAATTTGGATTCTGACCATTGCATGCAGTCGTCCAAGAGGAACCGACCCTCGAGGTTGGAGGCTCTTCGCGTCGGCACCGATTCCTCGGGTCAATTCGCCCGGTGAAGTCGAACTTGGCCTTGGGGAAAGCTTCCACTGCGGCGCCGTCGCGTGTTCCAAGACTGCAGCGGACAAAGACATTTGCGGACCTCCTGCGTCGCCCCGAGCCGATGACATCTCTCCATGGGATGTCGGCCGAGAAGCTCGCTCGCCTCGGAGGATCCAGCTTCATTACTTTGCCATTTGATTTGGCACCAGCTCCATTGCAGCTGCCAGCATGCATCGTGGCCTCGGTGATGTTTCTGCGCAAATATGGTGAGTACCAATCTTCATCTACGACTTTCGAAGGTCCCAGCCATACTAATCAAGGGCTTCTTATAGGCGACCATACTCGCGCGGGAGATCTGTTCGTTGACCCCGGGGACCTCAAGGAAGCGAGTCGCCTTTACGACTCCTTTGCAAGCCAAGTCCTGTCAGCCGCGAAGGATGAACACCGAATCTCATCGGCCCTGCGTGTGATTACCATGCCTATCTGCCAGGATGGCCAGACGATTCCAGTGCTCAGTGCCGGCTGGACTTTCAAGGCATTGTTGGCTGGAATGCCCGGGGGGATCCTTGGATCTACTGTGCTATACGAAACGTTGATACGGATTTATCTTGTTGAAGACCTCGTTGGTACCGATATCCCACGGGCGATCCGTACTCGGCTCATCGCTCTCGCCATCGTGGCATTGACCAGTGAAATGCAATGCTCTCTCCTTTGTGCCGTCTTCGGGCTTCTTCGTGACTTGCTTCGAACCTTCAGCATCGAGTCCGATCAGGCCGGGAAGCCACTCCGGGTGGTGGCAAGTGCCGGACTGACGCGGGTGTTCGGACCTGTCTTGAACGGAATTGGTACGGGGGCTCCTGCTGGGCTGTGGCGGGATCACGAAAATTCGCTGGTCCGAGTGGCCTCCCAGGTGAAGCAGAAGATTGAGGAAGAACTGGTGACGGGAATGTTGCTTGAGTACTGGTCGGACATCAACACCCATCTGCGGGCGTGGACCAGAGTTGCATCGACGGGGGATTACATGGGGGGTTGACGGGTCGAGCCGTGAACGATACGGAGGACACGTTGTTTTGAGTATTCGGTGAAGTCGAAAGCTGGTTGCTCCGTTCGTTGTCCCGTTGGGCCACTATTTCTTGTGAATATTAATTGTTCGATATTTACTGTGTTCGTTGTTGCTGATTTTCTACGTGTGAGGTTCCATATGACAAGGGACAGTAGCAAAAAGTAGAGTCTCGGGTAGAGGGAAGATCTTAACCTGCCGATCGTGTCTTGATCGGCATGGACGGAGTTCGAGGGCAGTCCTTGAAGTGTTGTTATTGTCAAGGATCTACATCAACCGGGCTCAAATCTTGGAACGGACGATGTCAATAGTCTCGGACACTATCACATATATCGTTCTGCCAGGCCATGGCAGAAGTCCATCGGAGGTATAAAACCAAGGCAGTTGTATACATTCTCCACAGCACAACCCGGTTTAAGGTCCCGTTTTGGGCCCCACTGGCGGCGGCGACTGGGCGGGTTGAGATCCCGCCAGGACCCAAGCTTGACAGTTTGGGGCCACTGAGCCACTCAGAGCGAGCAGATCAAAGTATACCGTCTCTAATGTGTACTCCCTTGGAATATTCTAGGTGGCATGCGAACCCCCTAGCACGGTCGAGACGACGACGGGTCACTCGGTTGGCAATCGCAGTGAGCTCCATGAGGGCTCTCTCTCTCTCTCTCTCTCTTTCTACTCGTTGCCTCCTCCCCGATTGACGAATCCCGAGTTCTGCTTCCTTTGTTGGTGAGGAGGTTGGTGATGTCAAAGACTTTAGGGTCTCCACCCCTCTTTCGTTCCCCTCCCCGGCCAGGAACTAAGAAACTATGAACCACACGGGTCCCTCGAAGCTTGACGGACCAGTAGGATCCCTCCAAGGCCTCCCTGCGCTGCCCTTGCAACAATCTAGGCCTTGGATTCTAGCCTTCCCCAGTCCGTCGTCGTAAGATGCGCTTTCCCTTCTCTATCCTCGTCGGCCCATACGGCCGGCGGGGTGAAGCTACTCGGGACCTTCCTAGATTTTCAGTTATCTCTATCTCTTATGAAAATCCAACGACCCAAATCCCACCTCTCCCTACTCCTCTTCCTCCCTCCATCTCTCCCTCTTACACTCGCTCCTTCTCTGACAACCCATCTCGTGCTTTGTATCACCCTCCTTCCCAATCCTGGTTCTGTCCCACGTAACCGAACCCTACTTTCCCCCCCTCAACCCAGGTTTCCTCGGTGTCAGATGCTGGATGGGCATTCGCCCGGATCTGCTGGACCGCTGGAAGTTCTGTCCGACGCTGGCTCCCCCAAACGCGGTCGACCGACCGGACCCTGGCCTGACCTGACCTGACAATCTGACCCACTGGAGGCAACGCCCTTTTCCATCGCGTTCAAAGGCTTCTCCAGGCACCGGGCCACTCCAGATCACCCCGATTCTTCTCTATTTTCCATTCCCATTCCTGGGAATCGCGTTCCTGCTGGGTCCAGCTGGTTCCGTTCTTCTTTTTGTATCTGGGAGCCCGGTCGTCTGATTGAGAATTAATTTGCCTCTTGGACCTGGAGCTTGGTGAAGCTCCGAAAGCCTATATTGAACCCGAACAGGACGAAATCTATCGCACTCCCTGGATCGACCAAACCCTCTTTCCCCAGTCTTCTACGAATATTCCCCTGGCGGAAAACCCATCTAGCTTCATCCGTCACTCCGCAGCTCCTTCCATCGCACCTTCCGACTTTCCGTTTCCCACAAAAGGAAGCTCAACCCGTCGCTCGCTCCGCCGCTGCTGCTTTAGTTCCACCCCCGGCGACTGCGCCAGAGAGAGAAAGAGAAAGTTTACCATGTCCACCGGCAACCTAAACCCTCCACCGCTGCCAACCAGCTTGCCCGTGCTGGATCCCCTCACCACCATCGGCACATCCCCTTTCACAACGGCCAACGCCTTCTCGGGCGACTTTCTCAGCCTCCCCATTCCCGACGACGAGCACCTCTGGGGTCTCAGTCCTATTTCACCAACCATGGGGACGGGTGGTTGGGACACCAAGACCGACGCAGCCGCCTTTGCGGGCTCGGCGCTGGAGCGCGATCTCAAGAACGCTCAAGTCCGCAATGGTCAACCGACACCCCCTCCGTACGATGATCAGCACTCACGGGATACGTCCAGTCTCGAGGCCGAACCGGCGAGTAAACGCCGGCGGGCCAGAGAATCCAAAGCCGCGGCGGCTAGTTTGAGTCCTGATCTAGACGACTGTCCACAACAAGAACGTGCAAAGCGAGCCAAGTTCCTTGAGCGCAACCGACTCGCGGCAAGTAAGTGTCGGCAAAAGAAGAAAGAACATACGCAACAACTGGAATACCGGTACAAAGAGCAGTCCGAAAAGAAAGAGTTGCTCGTGAGCGAAATCGCACGGTTACGCTCGGAGATTCTCAGTCTGAAAAACGAGGTCTTGAAACATGCCCAGTGTGGCGACGAGCCGATCAAGCTTCATCTGGCTCAGATGGTCAAGAAGATCACCGATACGGATGGTGGTACACCCGTCGTGCCGGGTGATCCGCCTATCCCGTTACCGGATCACGTCTCGGCTTCGCCGTCAGATACGGCGCCTACGCCCACTGCGACGACGGGACCGGCACCGACGGTGTCGACGGCTCTTTCGTTTGGATTTGATGATCCGTTGCAGTTGGAGCCCGCCGCAGCGGCGGCTGCAGAGGCCTTTGAGCAGCAGTTACGGCGGGATTCGGGAGTGTCGATGGTTTCCGAGTCGTCGTATGCGTTTTCTGCAGATGAGACTTTTGATGACTTGATCAATGTATAATGGGGGTGATTGTGTCTTTCATGCGATAAGGCGTGTCCTTGCGAGATGGAAAAATGGCTCACTTTGATTTCATCTCGGGTCCGTCCTTGTCTCTGGTGGACAGCAGGCCTGTTCAGCGCGGCGTTACTTTGGATCTGGAAGGGAGGCTTTTGACTAAAAGCGTGTGCCTGGATCCTTGATTTTACTGACTTTCGTTACTTTTATCTTTTCTCCCTTGTATTTTGATCTGCGATCCGGCCTTGCCCCTAGCGAGAGGCTGGAGGGTGTCTGGCGTATGTGTCTTTTGAATCGAACCGTTATGGTGTATACAGCCACCGGCAGGGGCGGTGATTGCCCCATCTGCTTCCGGCTCGTAATCTTTTCCTCCTTTCATCTCTGACTTGGTTGCTTGTTTCCATTTGGGGTTACCTCGACTTGGAAGGCTTTTTATTTGCTTCTTTGGTGGCTGTTCGTCTATTGTTAGTCGTTCATGGGTGGGTTGATACGGTTTGTCTTTTCTTTACGTCGATGAAGTAGATCAAACTGCCCGAGTCGGACTCGACTTCCTTACCTTAGGAATGGATCTGGATGACTACTACTACTTTCTCTGTTTGACTCCGGTTACGTTGTAGACTAGACATATTTGCCTAAGGGAATTTGCAATGGTGTCAACACGGAATAGAATCCGCTTAACTCTGCTTTAATCGCCGTTTGATGAGATGGGAATATTTACAGATGTAATTGTTACAGAGATACTATTCGGGCGACAAACTCATATTTGCCATGTAGCTCCACGGCCGGTCATTTTATACCCGAGATAAATAAATCGTGCTCGGAACCTCTCTGTACGATCAAGTCAGACCCGTCCGGCGGATTTGACTCCACATGCATCGCATAATCCTTGTTCTGGCCTGGCTTTGCAGAGTCCGCACGATCCAAATGCCGGCCACGACTATGATCCGCATGGCTCGGACGACCCTCGGTCTCGGTCTCGGTCTCCATTGCATCACCCTTCCAGCCCCGTTCGGCATCGGGATCCACCCCATCAAACATCTCATTAATCTCCTCGAGCGTCTTTCCGGCCGTTTCCTTCAGACAGAAGAAAGTGAACGCGACAATGAGAATATCCAAGAGCCCAAACAGCAGAAAAGTCGCCCACCCAATACCAGCCATGATATACGGAGTCGAAAAGCTCCAGATGAAATTAAACAACCACTGAGATCCCACGCCAAACGCAACGCCCGGCTCGCGGATCCGCGTGGGGAAGATCTCACTCGTGCACGGCCAGGGAAGCGGACCCCAGCTGAAATTGTACGCGATGATGTCGAGGTATATCAAGGCGACGGTGGCGATCCCGGCAGAGGTGACAACGCCGTCGGCAGGTG
Organism: Penicillium brasilianum; assembly: GCA_001048715.1. Lineage (NCBI taxonomy): Eukaryota > Fungi > Ascomycota > Eurotiomycetes > Eurotiales > Aspergillaceae > Penicillium > Penicillium brasilianum. The sequence goes on along the minus strand of CDHK01000006.1, from coordinate 2,301,959 downwards.
GATACGTTTTGACCACGGCCGCGGTGGCTACCATGCAAAGCGCCATAAACGAAGCCCCGCCAGCCAGTAAGGGACGCCGCCCGAAGCGGTCGGACATGAAAACGACAAAGATAAGACAAGCCACGACCTTGACTGCGCCGAAAACGCCCGTCAGCAGGAGATTCTTATCTCCCGGCCCGACCAGCAGCGCGAAGAACTGCGGGCCAAAGTACGCCAGCGCCGTGGAGCCGGTGGACTGCTGCGCGAGAAAGAGTCCTGCGCCGAGTAACAGCCGGTGCAGATTCGGCCATTCCAGGAGCTCGCGCGCACGGAACCCGGCCGTCGCGTGTCGCTCTTCGTCTAGGCCGCGGCGCATTTCGTCGAATTCTTCGAGTACGCCGACGTCGTCGCCGGCGCGGATCCAGACGAGACTACGCCAGGCTTCGGCCGGTCTGCCGTGTGCGAGGAGCCAGCGGACGCTCTCGTTGAGGGAGAACGTGCCCAGACCCATGAGTGCGCCCGGAACGAGCTGTAGCCCGATGGGGAGTTGCCATTGTCTTGCACTGCTGGGCATTGCTTTGACGCCGTAGTCTATCCAGTAGGAGATCAGGATACCGATCGTGTACGTCAATTGGTAACAACTACCGAGTTGGCCGCGGACTTCCTTGGGACTCATCTCGGACATGTAAATCGGGATGATAGTTGCCGAGCCACCGATGCCTAGACCACAGATTACCCGTCCGACATAGAATACGGGGAGGGAATGTGTGTCGATCACTTCGAGGATGACACCTAGACAGAACACTAGGGAGCAGAGCATCATGGCGAGGCGTCGTCCATATCGGTTTGTGACGGGCCAGATGATGAAACAGCCGGCCAGAGCCCCGGCTTGTTGGATGCCGACGGCGATGGAGCTTACCCTGGTTTTTTGGGCGGATGTGAATTCAAAGGAGTCTTGGAAGGAATTGAAGGTGAGAACACCGCCTGGAGTGAATTAGAAATTGAGTTTGAACCGTGAGAGGAGAGGATTAGATGCTTGATATACATACCGATGACACCTGAATCATAGCCGAATAGCGCGCCACCGCAGCAGAGTACTGCGGCTAACCAATAGGTACGCCATCGGGCTTTTGATAGCCTCGGTGCTTCCATAGCGAGGTAGTCGTCACTCTCCGAATTCAATTGATGATTGAGAATCTCGGGCTGTTGGGGAAGTTCCGAGTACGAAGCAATCGAATCTGAATTATGGTTCCACCAATTTGATATTCGGGCCCGCCAAGACGACACGATTGACTCTGGAGAAGCATAAGGCGAATGTGTAACCTGGGCAGGGGCTGTTGAAATAGAGTGTTGAGTTACATGGTCGGGCATTATCGCGGAGAAAGAAAGAAAGGACAAGACTTGTAGGTAGAATCAGGCAATAGCCCTAAGGAATGCAAGGATGGTCGTTTCGAGACGGCCAAATTTGGCAGAGACAGCTGTTTTGGGAGATGTTGATCTCCGGATTTGCGTATTATGTCATGGACAGCCGACAGCCGACACGCAAGTCGGTGGGGAGATCACGCCATGTGCACGAAGCAGCTCGGGAATGATTGATGAATGCTAGAGGGATGTTGATCATCTTGATCAAAGACAGACCAAAGTTCAGGAACCAGGTCGGATCCAAGCGAAGAAGAACGAACAAGTTGGGAGCATCTCGAAGCCTCCCGTGATCACGTGGCTGTAACGTATACAGCTACATAACAAGTATTTAAGCATTCCTAGTCAAAGGATAAGCTTCCCCGCATGTAATCTTACAGCCGATTACGCGGCAGCCACGAATCTCGTCCAGGTATCCACCGAAGCTCCACAGTGTCGACTCGATCGCAGCCGACTGCCGATGGGCGATTGATAGCAGCCGAGCACGAGACAAGACTACGAGAATGGGTAAAATCTGAATTGTGTACCCCCCCCCCCCTTCCTCCTGCAAGGTGGACAGGGATCGAAGCAGAGGTCGATCCTGCGGGGATGCTATAAGACTAAATACGCGTGCAGCCGTACCCCTCCCCCTCTGTGCGTTTTTTTCTTTTTCTCTCTTCATAGCTTTCTTTGCACTGCCTTGGATATTTGACTCGGTAACTATCCTGATTTTTTTTTACCTTGACAACCTGACTACCCGTCATCATGTCTAAACGCCCCAACTTTCTCGTCATCGTCGCTGATGACCTCGGTTTCTCCGATGTGGGCTGTTTTGGCGGCGAGATCCGCACGCCCAATATTGACCAGATTGCAAAGGAGGGACTGCGGTTTACAGACTTTCATGCTGCGGCAGCATGCTCGTGAGTTCGATACAATGAGACACTCGCGAGATCGACGAGGCAGTGACAGCAACACTAACCATGAATTACCCTCTCCAGTCCCACACGTGCCATGATCATGACTGGCACGGATCACCATATCGCCGGTCTGGGCAACTTGATCGAATGGACCAACATCTCCGGCCAGAATGGCCCTAAGGGCTCGGCAATGAGCACGGCACCCCAGCGTGGTATGCCCGGGTACGAGGGATATCTCAATGAGCGAGTCGTCGCTCTCCCCGAACTCCTACGAGACGCTGGCTACCACACCGTGATGTCGGGCAAATGGCACTTGGGCTTGACTCCCGAGCGATCCCCCCACAAGCGCGGCTTTGTCCGTTCATTCGCCCACCTGCCCGCCTGCTCCAATCACTATGCCTACGAACCCCAACTCCGCGATCAGGATCAGATCCCCACGTTCATTGAGGCGAGCTATATCGCCCTCCACATGGAGGATGGCGAGTATGTGCGCAAACTACCCGAGGGATGGTACTCGTCCGATGGGTATGGAGACAAAATGATTGATTATCTGCGCGACTGGAAGGAGAGTGGTGGCAGTGCCGGCCCGGACGGGAACGGAGACCGTCCTTTCTTTGGATATCTTCCCTTCACTGCACCTCATTGGCCTTTGCAAGCTCCGCGGGAGTATATTGACCACTATCGTGGTGTATACGATGAAGGACCCGATGTTCTGCGGGAGAAACGACTGCAACGGCTCAAGGAGCTGGGTATGATTCGCGACGACGTAGTGCCGCACCCGGTTGATGCGGAGGAAGTCAAGGCTTGGGATGAGTATACTCCCGACGAGAAGAAGAAATCTGCAACGGCGATGGAGGTCTTTGCGGGTATGGTCGAGTGCATCGATCACAACGTAGGTAAGGTAGTCGACTACCTGCGAGAGATTGGGGAGTTGGACAACACCTTCGTGTGCTTCATGTCCGACAATGGCGCCGAGGGTGCCGCTTACGAGGCGTATCCCATGGTCAAGAATGGAGTGATGCCTCACCTGCAAAAGTACTATGACAACAGTCTGGAGAATTTGGGCAACGGAAACTCCTTCATCTGGTACGGTCCTCGCTGGGCCCAGGCTTCTACGGCCCCGTCTCGTCTTTACAAGGCCTACACCACCGAGGGCGGTGTTCGAGTCCCTTTCACTTGCCGCTTCCCCAAGAATGTCTCTCTCAAGCCCGGCGACGCTACCGCTGCCGGGGGCGGTATCACCGATCAATTCGCCACCGTCATGGACCTAGCCCCCTCCATCCTAGACATGGCAGGCATCAAACACCCAGCACCGACCTACCAGGGCCGCGAAGTCGTCTCCATGCGAGGCCGCAGTTTTTACCCCTGGGCTACCGGTGATGCCGAACGCATCCACCCCAAGGATTTCATCCAGGGCTGGGAAACGTGCGGCCGAGCCGCACTGCGTTGCGCAGATTGGAAAATCGTCTTCATTCCCAAGCCCAAGGGTCCCGAGCGCTGGCAATTATACAACCTGGAGAAAGACCCCGGCGAGGTCAACGATTTATCAGAGCAGGAACCCGAGAAACTTCAAAAGCTCCTCAAGCTCTGGGATCAGTATGTTCTCGAGACTGGCGTGATTCCGTTGTGCCCTGATTTGGGTGAATTCTTGGAGGCGACGGAGGCACAGATGCCGGAGAATGCGTGGATGGAGTTTGATTATTGGAGAGAAGGTGCGAGGGATGAACCGGAGAAGTTCACTCGTCAGCCACCTCGATTCCAGCGGGTGGTCAAGCCTTTCTAGGATGTGCTTACGAGGGTTGATGTTGCATGTAATGATACCTTTGAGCATTTTCTGATCATATCGTGAGAAAATAGAATTTGATTGTACTCCCCCCAATAAATCTGTTCTCCCAGGATAGTGGTGTGAACGAAAATTGTACTTCACTATAGCATATTCGTAATCATGTAACCCTTCTGCTACAATATTTCGATTAACAAAATTTAAGTCTGTGGGTCGTATTTTATTCTTGCCTAACATCTGGAGAAGGACACAAATTCCTGCGCCCACGACCATCCCTAAGATTTAGTATCCCCATGGCTGATTCTCGGTGTCAGGAAATTTCGCTTGTAGGCGTCCTTGCTCCTCCTTCGGACGTGGCTTATCCATGGACTTCCGGGACGTTTCGTCGACATTCGAGGTCAGTAATGAGAGCTTGCTCACTGCAAGAAGGTCTTCGATGTTGGTGCTTCCACTCGGGGCAAGCCCACCACAATCTTCAAAATTCCTTAAAACTTTGTCAATTATCTCCGCCTGACCACTCATGTGTAGGAAGTTTCCAATGGAAGCGTGGAGTTCGAGAAGTTTAGGATGTGGAAGTTCCCAACGTCCTTTATGAACTCGAAAACTGACAAGCCGATTTCTGGGTAAACCCTCTATTGACCTTGTCGGAATTCCTGGAAAGGTTTTGATTCGATATTGGTGATCAATTCCGGTTGCCTCAAAAATGAGCTTGAACTGTCCGAATTCAGCGTGAATGAGGGTGTCTAACATCATAACGTTCTTTTCTGAATTAATCTGTTCTGAGGTAAAGGATATTCGGCGAAGAGTTGGAAAGTAGCGCGTGAGGTTAACCCAAATCTTTGCGTGTCTATCCACAGCCTCGCCGCTCGTTGCATCAAAGGATCCAAGTGCAAATGGAATAATGTGGGCTGCTTCAAGACGGGCCGTTTTTGCGTTTTGTGGATAGGGGTGAAGGTAACTGTAGTACCCCGATGCAAGACATTTGTTACCGTCTCTTTCTAAACAGTGGGACCGGAGTTGCGACTGAACGCTTCTGCTGATAGAGTCGATGTCTTGGCCCTTAAGATCCTCGATTGAATCTTCAACACCAGGACGCGGGGAGGGGGTGATTTCAGTGGGTGTTTTTCCACCCTGTGCTTTCATAGGAATTAACAGCCCGGTTCTGATACTTTGGACCAGTTGCCGAAGCTTCTCATCGTCTGCACACTCTGAAACGTCCTCTAACAGATTCCCTTTTCCTTCAGGAGGAAGGGTCTTGAAGAAGTCGCGGAGGAACTCCTTGGTTTTATCCGTGGGTTTAAGTGGCGTGTAACTTTGCAGCTTTTGATCCAGCTTCTAGCCTGAGTATGAGTATTGAAAAAGGACTAGAAGACACAGAGGGACTTACCGTCTTCGAGGATGATGACATTTTGGGCCAGTCTGGAGGGTATGATGGTTCCGGTAAAAGCAAGGCGGCCGAAACGGCTGGGATATTCGAAAAGGGATCTATGACAGATCCGGGCGATAGTTGAAGCCTTGCGCGTGGATAGACGGATGGGCGAGTGCGATTGGTTGGAGCCTGTGGAAGGGAAGTTCGGTGGGGGCGTAAAGCCCAGCCTTGAAGCCGCAGCTCACCGCTTTCCCTATTAGGAGAAAGTAGTGTCTAGAAAGCGGAATGATTCAGGAAAGCCCAATCCAGCGGACAAAATCCTGTGTACGTAGGCGTATATTAGGCTAAATAAAGTTAAACATCAAATTCGATAGGTGCTATTGTTGTCAACCATTATTCTCCATCCATTGCTTCTCCTCTATCACTGCTTTTTTTCTGAACTGCTTTCCGTGCTCCTCCCGACTATTGGAAGAAGCAGGACTCCCGCTACGTGTCCATTAATCCCGATCATTCTGCAATTATGTCTTCCAACGCACGCAAAGATATAGGCTTGCGAGTCGAAGTTATCGAACAGCCCGACGATGTCTACCGTGCCTTTGATCCCGTATCAAAGGCATTTGGCCACCAGGCACAAGATGGATTGTGGATTGCCATGAACCCCGGCTGGGACACAATGGAGGGTAAACAAGCCGGTGCTAATCGCATGGTATCTCGATGGCGTGCAACGACAAAAGACGACCGAGGCAATCCAAATCTCATATTTCTCAAGGCCACGTTACCAAGTCCCGATCAAGCAGACCGTGTCATTGCGGGCTTCGCCATCTGGGTACAGGCCTCGGCCGTACCTGGTCGTGGGGATCCACCCGTGGAGAACCTGAAGGAATCCATGAACGTGGAGGCGCTTTTTCCCGAGAATGAGCCGGAGCAGCGGTATGTCTGTCAAGCCATCGGGTCTTTGCATGGGCGCCGAAATCAGGTGATCAAGGAAAAGGCTATCGAGTCAACCCCGGCAGTGATGATCTTGGATTTGTGTGCCGTAGACCCGGCTTACCAGCGGAAAGGCATCGCTGCGGCACTGGTGCAATGGGGTCTTGACGAAGCCAAGCGACGTGGCATACCGGAGTGCATCACCGAGGCATCTGCGATGGGACGTCACGTCTATGCGAAATTGGGCTTTAAGCCGGAAGGTTCTGAGATCGAATATAAGGTCGATGCGGAGTTTGCGGATCGCGAAAGGCCTTCTAATCTATTTATGCGCACAGGGGGGACTGCATCAAACATACTAGATGTTGGGAGGGTTGTGATGACTGGGACTAGCCAGGTTCGACCATGATCAAGTGCTTTTGAATATTGTATAAGGTATATTGACCGGCACATTTCAAGTGTTCACAACGAATGTTTTAGCCATGATATTCAGCTCAGAACGAGCCTCACGTCTATTCTATGCATCTACGAAAGCATTATCTTGTTGATTGTTACGATTTAGCTATATGTGGATTAGGAAGCCTATTGCCTTATTGTACTCAGGTAACCTATATGGTCTATAAAAGATCGTCGAAACTTTTGTAAATGATGATTCTCATATGTCAATGACACCCTCAATTTTGTTGAAATCAAACCTATTCGCTGCTGCTCTTTCCAGTGGCCTCCGCCCACCATGTCCGTCTTTCCTATGTAAGTAATTATCCGGTATATGACGCCACAAAGGGTCCGCACATTCATTTCTATCGTCAACCCGAACAGCTTGACTGTATAGGAACTTTTGGCGGTTGCGTTCACCGACGCCCTCGTCAGAGAAATATTGAAGATGAGACATATGGAAAGCTGTCAATGTCGAGGATTTTCGCTCGAAAGAGTCTGATAGGCGATTGATTGTCCTGCATTTCTTGTGAGGCGGTTCTTTACTGCAAGTGATCGCCGTGTGGACAGTACGTCGGCCGCTCATAAGCCGCGTGCGCATAATCGTGTGAGTGTCGTTATTATAGATGGACGAATCCTTATCCATGGCACTAGGGGATACAGATACTCGTATAGGATAGTACGAGAGAACCCTTCCTCGTGTATGATAAACCTCAATTCCACCACCATAACAAAAAATCTCGCTCAACACAAGAACGCCACACGAGCGCATGAAAAGGTATCTTCAAGTTAATAATGCCCCGAGCATCAAATCATGAAATAGAAATTCGTAAACAACTCCCGCCGCACACATCTGGAGTCGGCCCATGAACGCGACACATCCTGTCTCCTTGCCATCTCTTCCAATAATACAATGACTTTCTCTGCAGACGGATGGCACGCAAGGCGGGCAGCAGGATCCGAGTCAGGGGTGGGTGCCATGCGCTGCATCTCGTGGACAATCCAGTGCCGTTGCTCAGGAGAACCTTCTAGACCTGCAACAAACAATGGCCATAGAAAGCTAACCGGCAGATGTCCTGATTTGACACCTGCAGACTCGACGGTGGCTAATTGGATAATTTGGTCAACAGCGCCATTGACGCGGTCAGTTCGAGGGTAGATGGCAAATGCCACCCGGTGGAGGTAGATGAAGTTGGCTAGAAAGGTGGCCATGTATTGTCTGAAAGTCCGGCAGACATCCACTGCGACTGAGGCACAGAGTGTATCGGTCAAGGCCTCCGGATTGCCGTATACGTCAATCACGGCGGGTCGGCGGTGCCAGAGTGTTTCGAGGTCTGCTCCCACTTTGTGCGCGATTTGAAGGACTTCGAATTCGTCGCTAAGCGTGCCCCGACTGCGGTGGTGGAGGTCGATGCAGACGATTCGTCGCACTATCTGTTGTGCTTTTACGAAGAAGCGAAATGCGGGACCAACTATTGCCTCGTAGACGAGATAGCTGGGGCTGCGGAAGGGGTCATCGTTGCTGTGTTCCTTGCGTTCCTCAGGCGAGGCGGCGCCTCGGAGTTGCTCTGGTATTCTTCCCACTAGTTCGTGTTCGGAGATATGGCCTAGCGCAGTCAGAGGATCACCCTCCCGGCCTGCAATAAGTGATTTCACGTCAAGCAGTGAGACCCAGGAAACCATTAAATGACCTAGTCCAGTCCAAGCCCGAGTGCGGTCACTGAATCGTTGAAGTAGAAGATAGGCTGAATGGAGATACGATGTACCTGGAGCGCAAAGCTCGTGTGACGAGAAAACCTACGTTTTCCTGGTGAGTCACTCATCCTCATTTTTCTGGTTAGGCACATACCTCAGATAACATCAAAAGGAACACTGTCGCAAAGACATTGACTAGCATCGTGTCAGTCACATCTCCAAGAAGACATGTCTGGATCTCCGAGCTTGCTACTCGGTAGTATGTCGGCGCCCAACGCCATCGTTTCCCCTCCATCCTAGCTGTGTGGATATCCGAGTAGCAGTATAATGCATTCAAAAGGGGACCATAGTCCCGTGCATGAGCGAGCATCGAGGGCCGAACGTATTTCCACTCCATTGACACCGGCCCAAATATCGCTGCAGGTGGATCAATCACCAAGAAGTGTTGGAGAAGCTGCTCCTCGTACGTGGTGCTCCCAGGATCAGACCAACTGCCACGGGTAGTCGCAGCGTCCGAGGCACTGCCGATGGAAACGCCATCCGCCAACGAGGCTGAGCCGTCCGGACTTAGTGGTGAACGTCGTTCACCAACGAGCTGTCCTTCATCCGAAGTAGTCCTTGCGATGTCCGTCACCAATGATGGCGGGGGTTGATTAGTTGTGAAAGCGGCCAATCCACTCGTCAGGTCGAGATGTTTCTGTTCCAACTCGGACGTGATTCCTCCCATGAATCCAAGCATATCAAACGAACCCCTCAATTCTGGCGGGTATGAATCTGGATCTGTAGGTAGGTGTCGTACTGACGCTGCCCCCGCGGCCATTGTACGATGTTGCTCATCAGAACGGAGCACGGTATTAAAGAAGTTGATATCGGGCGAGCGCTGCGAGGCAGCCGCAACGACCGCCGCCGCCGTGGGTCCCAGCGCCGGGGCTGGTCCAGATTGCGAAACCGGATGCGTAATTGCAGTCGGGTTTGGGTCGTGTGCTAGTCGCGACGAGGCCGACCACGGGCTACCGAGGGCGATGGGCGGTTTGTAGGCGCAATGCAGGCGTAGACGATCGCAATTTGAACAGCTTGGTTTTGTCTCATCGCAGCGAACCTTGCGAGCCCGGCATGTCAAACAGCCTGTCCGTCGGCGAGGACCAGATCTGCCTGCTCCCCGGGCTTTGGGCACCTGTCAGCCGAGAGAACGGTGTTAGTTGCGCCATGTCGATTTAGTTTCGCCTCGGGGGAAAGAGGCAGATTGCAGTCATTATGTACCTCCATATTGGAACAAGTGGTCCCAGCTTTGGTAGCGCCAGAAGCATAGTCGGCGCAAGTCGAGGGTCAGTTGGCAAAGAAGTGAGGCCGGTGAACGATTTCCCCGCAATGGCGCTGGTCCACACGATAAACGGGTGATTGCAAAGGTGGGTTCGATGACGAGCTCGGGAGGCCCGGGGATGGTTCGGGGCCCAGCATGGTGATAGTCATACCTTTGCTCGTCCATATTTAAGTCAAAAGAAATTGAGAATGAGGATGAACTGATTTAGGTAGGCATGCAAGACGCTCAGACTCCCACGTGGTCAATCAGGGACGATACGGTTCCTGAGCCGCTGCCCAGGTCGTTCAGAACGGTACCTGGTGATGAACCAACGACGAGCGATGATCGGTGATCTTCAATAGCCCCTCTTTATTTATGCTACCCGACTCGAAATATATTGGAAGGTGAGTAGCCACAAATAAACAACGAATAGATCTACGCTCAATGTAGTGCACAAACATCTCGCACGGGCAACACAGTTCCATAAAAACCATTGCGACCGAGTCTTGCATTGGGGTATTGCAACTGGGTTCACTGGAACTAGATGATCTATATACCATATGGAACGCTCATGGTCATTCGGCCACGCTCTCCAGAATCTCCAGAACGTCCTCCTTCTTCAAAGGCACAGGATTAGCAGCAGTGCAAACATCATCCAAGCTATTTACAGCAAGAGCATCAAAGTGACTTCGATCCACACCAACGGCCTTCAGCGTACTCGGCATATCCAACGCATTGAATAGTCCACGAACCGTCACACTCGCATCCGCCGAGTCTCTATTCAATCCACCCTCGCTCGTCAGGATCCGTTCAAGCGTAGGGTCACTGCCCCAGATAGCTCGCTTGACTCGATCCTGCTTCTCTGCCTGGTCACTATCTCGTAGCGAATGAAGTCGGTTGAAGCGAAGAACGGCTGGTAACATCACGCAGCTGGTTTGGCCATGGCCTACACCGAGCGGACCAAGCTGGTGTCCAATTCCATGACTAGCGCCGGCGGACACTTGAGGGGCAAGAAGAAGATTTCCGGCAATATCACCTGCGGCAATTGCACAGTCCAGTCGTGGCTGCAGCTGGGATGGGTCTTTCACTGTGAGCAAGAGGTTTTTCGCCAGCGTAGTAAGCGATCTTTCTGCAATTTGGACCAGTTCCCTTGATAGAGAATGGTTTGAGCACAGTGCCTCAACACAGTGGTCAATAGCCCGGACACCAGTTGAAATCCAAACCCACTGCGGCGTTGTGAGAGTCAGACGAGGGTCCAGAATGACCAGTCGCGCGAACATCTTGGGATGCTTCATAATACGCTTGTGAAGGGTAACCGGGTTGGTGGATCCTCCGTAGCAGGAGAACTCGCCAGCTGAAAGCGTAGTCGGGATGAAGACTATAGGCAAAGTGGGCTCGTTGCCAACACCGGTCATGTCCCGCATTGGAGTGCCATCTGCAGTTCTAGCCTGGTAGAGACGGCCCAAGTCGTCTACCGTTTGAACTCCGTTAACCACAGCGTAGAGAATCACCTTCGCTCCATCCGACAAAGATCCTCCACCAAGAGTGACCAGAAGATCTGGATTTACCTTGCGGATATCGTTGATGATAGGAACGAGGTCATCCCAGGGCGTGTGAGGGCGGATCCCTATCCAGGTCTTTGCGTGTCGGTCTCCGAGGGCTCGCTCCAGGTCTGAGACCAGCGAAGTCTGCTTGGATAGGCTTGTAGAGGCGATGATGTACACGCGCTTCGCTTGGAAGGTTTGCTCGGCGTGTCTGGCGCAGGACTCGGTGAATGGCAATCCGTACGAGATGTGCATATCAGGGCAGTTGCTTGCCTCTGGGCAGGCCAACCGATAGGTCTCCTTGCCCTCGCTTGCCATTGTTGCTATCTCTGTATAAATATCCTTCTTTGCTTGTTTGAGGCTCACTTCGCCATCGGGATTTCAATGTTTGTAACCAGCCCATCGGCTGGCTTATGTATCAATCAGCCCAGGTGCTAGTTAGTCAACTTAGGCTTCTCTGCTGACGTCAGTGCATCTTTCTTAGCCAGTCTAATTGGGGGCCAAAAGTATACCACCTTATATGGCATAGCAAAATGTAGACAACACATCTCTACAGACAGCGATGGCAGCTTGTTGAACGTGGGCTGCGGTTCGTTTGCACTGCTCCGCTCCACCGCACTTGCTTCCTGTTGTGATGATAGTCGATGACTATCACATTGTCACAGTTGGCCATCCTAAGAGTGGTCAACTTCAAGGCCAAGACATAGCCACTGTGCCAGAGACCAAGAGCCGTACAGCATTCAGCGTTGTAGCTTTAGCGCTCGTGTATATCTGGAACCTTGTTCCCGCCCTGATAGAGTTTTGACAGTACAACTGGAACTAATAAAAAAGATAGAAGATATATGAATTCAAACACCGGGGGATAATTCTAATACACAGGATGACGAGAGATTCGTCACCAGCAACCAAGATGAAAATTACACTTTGTAAATATCGTCTCCAACCGCTTACTCAACCCATTGCAGACCTTGAGCAGTGCTCTTTGTCCGCCGGGCCAGAACCTCAGAGACCTTCTCACGCACACCATCCTTCTGGTTCCATTGTCCAACAAACTCTTGGATGACCTGCTTCTGGCCCTGGCCATTGCTGCGGACAAACTTCTCAATCTCGGCCTCGGAGGGCAGAGCGAACCGTTCATGTGGGTAGCGGTTGTAGTCACCCTCGCTCAAAAGAGCCACGCGGCTCTCACCCCCGGGGATGGTGAAGAACTTGTCAACGGTCTCGTTAGAGACCTCGGCCAGAGTAGCAGGTTGCCAGTTGGCCTGGCGGGCGGGCTTGGACATCAGACGGGCCTTGACACCCTCGACAAAATCGGGGTGGCGCATGAAGTTGGCCGCAATGTCGTATTCGCGTTGGAAAGTCTCGGTGATGCTCCACTTCTTACCAAGGCGCATCTGGCGAAGAGTCACCTTAAGAGAAGTAGGGGAGCGGCTGGACAGGGTTTCCAGGGTCTTCTGGGCCCACTCCTTCTGCTCGGTCTCGTTCTCCAAGGCCTGGAAGATCTCCTCGACGGTGTTGAACTTGAAGCAGCGGTCAATTGCGGAGCGTAGGCTACCAGCCAAGAGCATGGGCTCCTCCTGGAGAGAAGGAAGTCCGAGTGAGTACTCTGCCATGGTCCTGTTGACAATGTTCAACCGCTCGGGCAGGCCGACATGGTCCGGGAAGACCAGCTCCGAAAGACGCTGGGTCATGTTGCTGAGAACGCTGGAGTGCAGGTAGTGAGTAGCGATACCAGAGTACAGAGCCTGCACACCGTTCAGACGCTCGGAAGTCAGGGCAAGGTAGGTGCCGGTCTCGCCGTCCAGTCGCGGGAGGAAGAACGAGCCACCAACGTCAGGGAAAAAGCCGATCGTGGTCTCGGGCATAGCGAAGACGGTCTTCTCGGTCGCAATACGGAAAGGAGCGTGCATGCTGAGGCCGACACCACCACCCATGGTAATTCCGTCCATGAAAGAAATAACCGGTTTCGAGTATGTAGCGATCGTGTGATCAAGGCGGTATTCGAGTCCGAAGAAATCCGTAGATTCACGCTGTCCCTCCGCTCCCTTCTCATTCTGAAGAGCCAGAGCGGCCACATCACCTCCAGCGCAGAGCGCCTTGTTTCCAGCTCCTGAGATGAGGATAATGTTCGCGAGGTGAGACTTTTCCCATTCCTATGTAACCAATATTGCTTAGCGCTAGACCCTTTTTCCAGGAGTACTGCAAGCCAACTGACCTTCAATCGGGGGAGAATCTTGCGAGCCATGGAGCCATTGAGGGAATTGAGCTTCTTAGGCCGGTTGAGCTCAATGCTGCGGAGACCGTAGATGGAGTTGAACAAAACGTCGTCGGGCTCATCGCCGGGGAGCTCTTTGGGTAGTTCGGGGGAGGTAGACATCTAGTGTATAGTCAGGATCTTAGTATTAGCTTGTCCCTCTGTTCGTGCGAAAATGAGCCCTCTTACCGAAGCAGCTGCGCGGAAGGCAGGGTTCGTCACCTTGGCGCGTAGAGGCATTGCTGGCGAGGAGCACCGCGAGATCCAGCTCGGCGGCGAAGGTAACCGGGAAAAAGAGTGTCTCAGCAACATGGAGACTAGACACCAAGGCCAAAGAGGGAGTCGGAGAAAGAGGGTGGACTAAAAGGATAATCAGATGTTCTCCGCTTTACCGTCGACCTCGGGAGTTTTCTTGGACTGGATTTTCTTCCGGTCCGAGGGCCGCTTCTCCGCCTCAAACCGCGATGAGATCAACACCCGCGGGCCTCGACCATCTTTACGTAAAGTGCCGATTCACAATGCTTTTCAATGTGGTTATAGTCGGTTGTCACTAAGAGTGATAATTGATCTGAATCATCTTACTGATCTTCGGCGTCTTCCACTTTGTCGCCGGTATTACTTGGGTCACCTAGGATTCTTCTTAAAGCTTCGGCATATGCTTATGCCAAGCACAAGCATACTAAGATCAATTGGAACTCGTTGAATGTTGGAAAATGTTATTCTATTTGTACAGATGGCCAGAATACAGATAATTGAACAGAAAAAGATATCAATGCACACACACGCCGCGACCCCGAAAAGCACTTAGAGGTATTTGGCGGCCGCGGGCTTGCTGTTCAGATCCCGCGAGTGCTTTTTGAGGATCTGGTCCAGCGCCTTCTTCTCAATAATCAACCTCGCAGTCTCCAAAAGGTTCTTAACATCCACATCGCTGCGGTCCATGATGGTCGCGTAGCGGTTCATCTTCTCCACCTTCTCAAACATGTCGATGTCCACCTCGTCCGTGATGAATGTCGACCGGCCCTTCTTCGTGTTCCAGCCGTTGGCCTCGAGAACCTTTTCGAGGAGGTAGGGGGTAGATTTCGATGGGAGTGAGATCTTGTCATCAATGACAATCAGCTCGCCGCGCTGGAATCGGTAGCTCAATGCGATGCGCCACGCTTGGTCGTAGATCTTCGCAGGTAGGTCTGACGAGAAGTCGCGGGGATGAGGGCCATGAGCGACACCACCACCCCTTCGAATTGGCGATTGCTTGTCACCGACACGAGCACGACCGGATCCCTTTTGTGGGATGACCTTCTTGTGACTTCCGTGCACATCGTCCCTCCACTTCGTACTGGCAGTACCTTGTCGGGTCGCATCACCTTCGTATATGATTGCGCGGTGAAGAATATCTTTGCGGATGGGCATCTGTAGTTGTTTTTGGGTGTAGTTGACCAATCGAACGGGCTCCATGGAAGGGAAGGAGTAGGTCATAACGTTGACGGGGCGGTCCCATGGGGCGAGCGACGAGGGATCGGAAGTGGTTGAAGCATTGGTCTGGGCATCTGTGGCCATTGATCGTGCAAGGCATCGTCGCTAGTACCGGAGAAAGTCAGTCGGTGTCCTCTGTTCAATCGTCTCCTCGAGATCGCGGAGGTGCTAAAAATTAGGCCATACCGTCACATTCTCCGACCTAGAAAGAAGGCCACCGGAACTGCGCGACAGCAGCCGAAGGGCCCGAAGAGTTTCACTGCCAGGCATGGTGAACAATCGACTGCAAAAGGCAGATCGCGTGCGTCGATAATGTGCGGCGCTCTGAGTAGGGAAGAGCAAAAGTTGATCGATTCCGGGGAGGCGGTGGGCGCCAGCAAAAGTCTTGGCTCCGAGCAGAAAAAGTTCCCCCGTGGACAACAACACCACCATCCGCCGAATCCCAACCCCAACATCACCATCCGAAATCCTTCACAATGGCTCATTGCGAGCGGGCATCCAAGCCGCTGCTTCAATGCCTTCGGACCACCTATTCTAGAAGCTTGCCTGCTGTCCAGGCACGCGGCTTCCAGACGTCGGCAGCTGCAGCAGAGGCTCAAGTCGAACAGAACCAACCATTCCACAAGAACCCCGACCCGTCGCTTGTCTCAAGCCCTCGACTGGAGCGACGACTGATGAGACAGGGTACCAACCCCGTTGGATCCCGTCGTCGTCGTGCTGCCCTTCAGAGCTCCGCGAATATCCCCTTCGAGCAGCTGCCCTACCAATGTTTCCAGGAGGCGCGAAAGGTCTTGTTGGAGGACCGTGCAGAGAAGTTGAAGGAGATTGAATCGATGAGGCAAAAGATTGCGAGAGTGGAAGCCCAGTCTGTTGAAGAGGCTGGAGGTGAGCAGGTGCACAAGTCTCGCGTGCGCGCCATGCAGTTGCACTTGGAGCGTCTCAAGATCCATGCCGACATCAACGACCCATTGGTCAAGCGGAAATTCGAGGACGGACTAGGTATGATCCAATTTCTTAGCAGAGAATCATTGACTCGTTACTTATTGTTTTCTTTCGATTACAGGCGACATGAGCAAGCCTATTTACCGCTTCCTCGCCGACCGGAATTGGCGGGAATATCGCCGCAAGATCCTGGTGCAGCGCATCACGCAGATGAATGTCGTTCCCGATGTTCTGCCCCACTGCGATCCTATCGTCGAAACCAAGCTGTACTTCAACAAGCGACAGGTCCAGCCCGGAGATTACGTCGAGGCCAAGGTCAGCACGGAGGCACCCAAGCTTGACATTCAGATGTTCGAGCGTGGAGAAAAGCTAGTCACAATTGCCGTCGTCGACCCCGATGTTCCCAATGTGGAGGCGGATAGCTTTGACTTCAAGATGCACTATCTGGCTGTCAATGTGCCCATCTCGGCGGTCAACACCAAGGTGGACCTGTCTCAGCTTGCAGCAGATTCGCAAGTCGTCCTCCCATGGCTGCCTCCCGTTGCCCAGAAGGGTAGTCCCTACCACCGTCTTTCCGTCTTCATTATGGAGCAGAAGGACTCCCAGCCTCTTGACTTTGCCGCCGTGAAGGCAAAGGAGACTGACCGGGACAACACATTGCTGCGCACTCTGCAGGCCCGGTACCACCTCAAGGCTATCGGTGCCCATTTGTTCCGCAGCCAGTGGGATGAGACTACCCTGGAGGTCATGAAGCAGATTGGATACAGCGGGGCCGATTACGAGCTCCGCCGGAAGAAGGTCGACCCTCTTCCCTACAAGCGGAGAAACCCTTCCAGCTTCAGGTGAAGGCCTTTCTTTTCCATCCCTCTCCATCTCTTGTCCACACCTCTTTTTGAGTATAGATTTGTATTGTACAATTGAATATGTAAGAATATGCACAGCAATCCAGTTCCCTTTTTGAAAAGACAACTCCCAACTCCCCGTAGATGCAATAAGATGATATGTATCAAGCGACAGTCCTGCCAATAACTTCCACGCTCAGGGTGTCTAGTCCGATTCCACTGGTTGCATTGTATTACGCACCCATTCGATCTTGGACGGGGGCCAGACTCGAGCGACAACTTTCCCGTTGATCAATCCCAATGGCAAAGGCCCAAAGTTCCTCGAGTCCCTTGACCAGGGAAGGTTATCGCCAATTAGGAAAACGTGTCCTTCGGGAACCTAGAGCATAGACGGAACAGAATTAGAGGCAGGGTTGCAAATCACAAGCATAGTTACACACCTGAATCATATCCGGCTGCGTGCCAGCCCCAGCACTGTAGGGCGGATCGCGGCAGACAAAATCGCCAGGCAGCCCGAGCACCCGTTTCGCAGCATGCGCGCCGAGTATGTTGGGGTGATTAAATCGCACCACATCGCCAACCTGAATATCCTTGCCATTCGCATATCGTCGTGAAATAAGAAGCCAGTCACCCCGTGGGTTGAAAGTCGGATACATCGAAGGACCCTCACTCGATTGGATGGTCACTAGGTGCTCCCACACCAGGGTGCAGGTGCAGAACACACCAGCGCCATTGAGGGCTAATCGAGCGACTGCCCATGGGGTGGTGCTTAGCAGTGATCGAAGAAAGCGTTCCATATGTCGCACGGCAACCGTATGCCCTCTGAGCAGCTAAATGAGCAGTTCGTATTTAACTGGATATTATCGGGGATTGCGGGAGACGTCGGTCACGTGACCTAGCAGTTTAAAAATCAAATTTATTTGCGCGGGCACCATCTATCTTCCTCTTCCCCATCAGTGTCCGAGTCTGCAAGCCTCTCGGGCATACGATGCAAGGATGTGCTTGTGCAATCATCTGATCAAGCTGCGATCTGGAGCATTGCGATTCACTCAATCTCCCATTAATGTGTGGGATCATGGTTGAGTGGAACGCTATCTCGTCGATGCCCTGGATCTCGAATCCAG
Organism: Penicillium brasilianum; assembly: GCA_001048715.1. Taxonomy (NCBI): domain Eukaryota; kingdom Fungi; phylum Ascomycota; class Eurotiomycetes; order Eurotiales; family Aspergillaceae; genus Penicillium; species Penicillium brasilianum. The sequence continues at coordinate 2,283,980 of CDHK01000006.1, read as the reverse complement.
AGCTTGTCGAGCTTGTCAATCATGATTGAAGATGCAACGCAACACAACGCCGTATGCCAGTACTCAATGGCATGCCTATATGTCATATACTCTCCCTCTGCCTATCGCTGTTGGGATGAACACCGCTTCTACAAATGCTAGAGCTTGCCGTCGTCGAAATTTATCACCAGGACGAGCAAGTGTGGACAATGAAGCAAGATGAATACAAACGGCCTTGTCGGTTGACAAGGCTGTCCCCCAATTGGTCTCATTCTTGACCCCATTTAACTATGGGACTGGATCTTTGAGGCTGGTATAGTGGGGAGACACCTCCATGCTATCTTAAAATCTTTTAGAGACCGTCCAATTGAAACCCAACAATTTATTGTCTGAATCTCTTGCAATTCTCATACGAATATCCTCTTCAATCATCACTGTCTCATTCAATTCTTCCCATCTCACTTTAACATTCCGTCGGCATCTGCTCACAACGTCCCAGTTAGCTTCACTCGAATCACTGAAGATGCAAACCGACATACCAGGATGCTTGTCAACGGGCGCAATATACTCCCTCTTCTTCGCCTTCGTCCGATAATCGACCCCAAACCTCTCATCTCTGTCCCGAAGCAACCCGTCCATTCCACCCTTGTGCGCTTTCTCAACCGACTCAGGCGATGTGAAGCTACCCATCAATTGCGGTGGGCCCATAGGGACTGCATCTCCCCGATCAACCTGCCACATGTGATACGTCTTGCCATAGATTGGTGCGATATCCTCCATTTCCGCCGTCTCGGCCGCTTCCCATACTGCGGTGGGCATGCCCTTCGGCGTAGGCATGATGAGCAGGCCACTCTTAACCTCGAACTCATGCGTGTGCCACAATTTTCGTTCTTCGGGTGGAAGTGTTTTGAAGATGCGTGGGGACACCATATATTCGACACCGAGGAGGCGTGCGTTGGGCTTGGGCGAGTCGTAGATCAAGCATTGTCGGACATCTGGTGATGGTCAATTGATGGCTTGCTTTATCGGGATTTAGCGTTCGTGAACGCTATACTTACCCTCCGTCAAGTGCGTGCAATAATGATTGGCTTCGACACATCGCGTGGGATCGTCGGCGTAAATGTGGAATGCATTCAAATGCGCGCAAATCTGCTTGACGGGCGTGAAGTCTTGGGTCATGGCAGCGCCAGTTTCGAGAACGCGACTCTTCACAGTACGAGGAATTCCTGGGATCTCATTCGACTCTGATGTGGAGTTCTTCGCGTCGGATGCCATCTCGAATGATCGTTTGATATGATCGGTTCAATGTGATCAGTTCTTCGGATATGCGGACTTTTCAAGAGGGATGACAGGACGTAGTACGTGTAATACTATCAAGATTGGTTCCTAGGATGAGTTATATACAGCTGGTCTACGACTTCGATATGCATCAAGTCAAGATATTGTTGTCTTGGCCAACGTGAACAGTTTGACGTCACAATGATTGCAAATTCCAGATTCGGCGTTTGATCCTGTAATCACAACATAATTTAGTTTACATGACATGAGTATGATAGTGAGAGTCTACTATAACGGCTAGATAATTTCTTGATTCTACCAAGATATATCAAAAGCCAAGGTGGATATTTCCTGGATGCCGTGGGTGCCAACTCCCATCTGGTTGGCGACGTCGAAGACTGATGTCGGTATTTCGAGGTAGTAATGCCATAGCTACGTAAATGATTTTCCATGAGATTGTTTCAATTATGGTCCTGTAGAAGCAGTTCATCATGATATCCCTCGCCTCGACAATAAGTGGTGGTCCCCGATTTGCAGGCCAGTTAGTGAAGATACATCTAGCGCACTGGGTCTATCGCAAATTGAAAACAGATAGCTAGCCCTGCCTATGCGCGACAACCACAAGTTTCCAACCTAAAAAATTATTAGTGACATAGAACTATAGGATTTACCCCTCTAACATTGTATATGGATCATGCCGCGAAATGTAGGTTTCATGGACAGTTAGTTTTCGAAGCCCTACGCCCGGCAGATCGATCCCCGCCAGTGTGGAAATTTCTTCTAAGAGCGCCCCGTGATCAAAATTGTCGACGGGTACGAGAACTTTGATTGAATACCCGAGCGTGGATCCATCGCATCCTGCGACGCCCAGCAGATCAACAGAGGGGAATACAAAATAATTCGCGTTGTCACTACTACTACCACCATCACGGCAGGATGCACATGACTGATCGACCGATAAAAACTAGGCTACTAGCGACTCAAAGCGGACGGTCTAGACCCAGACTGGACTAAAGGCCGCGCTATCAACGCACTACCGCATGGGCGTTGGGGACACTATAGATATTGAGACACCGATCGAAATGCATGGTGCAAGAGGGGCACGAGTGTACCCCCATTGAGAACATCCATTCGAGGGTCCCCTACGGAAGACTATCGGAGGTCAAAGAGTCAAAGACTCCAGTGAAGGATGCAAAGAGGAGTCATCTCCACTTGAGATCAACGGCACGGTGTACAAAAGGCGTTGAGTCAGTGAGGAGGCAGAAAAACCTTTTCTCTTTTCTTATTTACACCCAAGCCACTAAACTATGCAAGTGCGAGTGCGGCACTGTTTTGCTCCTCTTGGGACTCTGAGCAGTAAGTTTGCTCGTTCACTTGCTTGGATTAGTTGTCCACCCATCACGGTCGGAAAACTGGCATGAGGACTCCAGGACTTTCCCCTTCACGTCTTGACTTCAACACCGCTGTTCTTGGACTCTGACTTTCAAGCCAGAGGCTTAAGGGTTTCGAGCGGAGAACGTAAGCGGGACGGGCAACTTCTACTCCATGGCTTGTCATGGTGATCTTTTCAGGAAGGGATGGGCAGTTGCTGTGGAGCCCAGGGTTGAGCAATTCGGGAAGGGTGTGCCCACACCAATTCGCTGGAGATTTGAAGATCGTTCTTTGACTTTTTTGACCCTCTTCTCGGCCGTGACTTGGCAAACGAGAACGCCGGTTACCATAAGAGTGGAAATTCTGGATAGACCTTCCACTAAACCACGGATGGGAAGAGTCTAGGATTGCGGTATAGCGGTGGCGCTGGGCGGGCGAGAGGAGGTGTGTTTGAATCAAGTAGATCCACGGGTATGGGAAGTCTCTTGCCCGAAGTGGTGCCGCAAGGCGTACGTGGATCTGATCATAGTTCTATTCATGTGCAAGTGGGACGTGGATGCAGTGAGAGTGCGCTGTACATTATACGGTGAGTGCTGGATGGCTTTACTTCGTACTTCGTACGGAGTACATACTAGACAATAATAGGAGACGTTGGGGGCGAAGACCTTGACTCAGCCACCATGTCCAGGCATCGAGGTTTACCTTGATTGCGCGTTCAGCGATGTTCGGGTCTCAACCTGGAAAAGCCAATTAGCCCGACGCGTTAGGATTTGCTGCTTGAGATTGAGGCTGTAGGCTAGTCGTGCCGATGCCGGCCTTATCGAGATTTGAGGGCCTCTCGATGTAGAAATTAGACCAAACTCAATCATGAAAAACCAACTTTATCCCTCTGATGATCCCTCAGTATACCTCGCTGCATAAGTCGACTCGGTGCTTTGGGGGAATCATAGGCGTAAACTCTGTCGCCAAACAATAGTCCTGATTCTATCTATAGCCAATCACTACGAGGCTCTGTTGCTTCACGTCAACATCGGCATGAACCAAGATCTGGCATTCTGTAATGATTAAACAATATATGCTGCTTGAAATCAACAGTACTTGTAGTATATCCGGGACCGTTCCCAACAGTCTATTGCCTGCATACTTGTCCGATGCAGTCATCGACTGTACTCCGAGGGTCAGTATGGATAACAGTCGATACATCATTCCAAGATGCAGAGGTATCTCAAAATAGTCTTTTCTCGTGAGCCTTTTGAGAGAAATGGCATAACACAACTCTCGAGCCTGATGATTCGCGGCCGCAGCGTCTGCATCAATTAATTGATCAGGCAGGTGAGGAGCCGGCGACTGGCTCTTGTCACACTGCTCCTAATTTTCTAGTACCAGTTTCACCTCGAGAACCCGTCTTGAAGGCCGCTAGCTTGGGTAGAAGTGCATGACAGAGGGAGCAGACCTATAAAAACAATGCCGGTGTAGGGCTACAAAACTGGGACTTATTCATCCTCAGATCTCGTGTATGCGCTGCAGTGCTTCTCTTATAGGCACTGATCGTGTGTACCATACCATATAATCAACGATTGGAGGTCTCTTACCAGACAACAAGCACCTGATATATGATCATGCTATCATGGTTGGCGCTATAGAAGCTGTCGACTTCGATGTACTGTCATTCTAGACTCTGATGCATACTACCAAATCGGGATGCATGGAGATGAACATCAACGAACGGCCATGCTATGGGGACATAAATGAGATCATGGCAGCGATAGAAGGTGTGATGAAGAACTTCCTTGGTATTCGTTGATGGATCATGGCGGATACGGGCTCGATGAACTTGAGCGGGAGATTGCCCAGTATCTGGACTATTTGCACATCGAGAGGATAGAATGTGCAATGACTTCGAAGGATCTAGAATTGCAGTAGGCCTGCGAGAGAAGATAGCAAAACTACCCCGCCAGGCGGTCGCTGATATCAGCTCGATTTTGTTGGGAGTCAACGCCGAACTCGCAAGGCAGACGGCAGTCGCAAGGCTAGCGAAATGATTTCAAATCGCAAAGTCCAGAACAGAACCGAAATCAAGACTTCAGTGTCAAAAGCACTTCTCGTTGCGAATATAGCTAAGTTTACGCTACGGGACCATAATCTCTTGCCTCGTAAGCAGACGCAGGTCCCTTTTTTGGGGCCGCGGTGTCTCGCCGGGCCACGATGCTAAACGGCACTAAGGAGGACTCGCTGGCCCCTCAGCTGTGCGGAGTACAATACATACTCCGTCCACCTCGGTGCATGGAGTCGGAAACCCAAGTATCACCTGCATGAGACGATCATTCATTAATCGAGAAACAGACCAAAACAAGGGGAAAAAAGGTAGAGAAAACACCCCATGCCAGCGCTCTCGTCCATCAGCCCCTTTCTGTCGGGGTGATATTAACAACACGACAGAAAAGTTCACGGCACGACCAGGCTAGTCCTAATGAAGAATGCCCCCTTCTATACAAAATGCTACATTCGAGATTTACATAGTACCTGCCAAGTCCTTATATACACATAATCCGATATCATAACGCTACATGCCAGTATTATCAGCGACTATTTACGCCAGCATCATATAAACTTTAATAATCTATCTTTATTTAGGTGAAAAGACCTTAGCAAAGACCTTAGAAATGACCTTAGAAAATGTTGATGATAGGAAGGAACGTAGAATAATAAATCAGTCTCTTATAAAAAAACAGATAGAGGTTGCGAATAACGTTCGCAAACGGTATTGGCAAGAAGCGTTAATATATAGGAATATATATACATAAAGGCTAAGTGGGTATTTTGTAAATCTCGAATGTAGCATTTTGTATTGAAGGGGGGTTCCTTACTAGGACCAGCCTTATCGTGCCACGAACATTTCTGTCGCGTCGTTAATGCCACCCTTCTTTCGTACTGTACTGTAGATCAGCAATCAGCACGGATCTATCAGATCGGGCGGTCGAGAACGTCCAAAATGTGCCATCTCACTGCATCGTGCTAATGCTACAAAGGAACCATCCCTTCACCCTGTTCCTTGCTCGGTGCTCAGCTGCACTGATCGCCCGTTTGGGGGTGGGGTGGTGGCAACGGGTTACGATAGGGGCCGCTTATGGGTCGTGCGTGGTGAAGGATGCAGCAGCAGCAGCACTGTAGTAGCCGAACAGGGCGCCCCTAGAAGAAAGGAAATAGTGGCATGTCCTAGTGTCACAGTGATGCGGCTGTGTGATGGGGTGATGGGCCGAGTTCATGACCTTGTAGGAGCGTTCAGGATCAGCCCCTGCATGGGGATAAGCCTGGAATGGACACGAAAATCTACAGTAGGGAGGATGAGGATGAGCATTTTTCTGCGTGATGAAGCCTACTTACAGCCTCCTCGTACGTAGATTTAGCTAGGGGCGTTTAGAGATCCAGATGGAGGAAGAGACCGCAGGAGGAACTCCGTGCTCTGTACGGAGCGTTGTACGTTGTACAGTTGCACATACGCATAGCGCAGGCCCAGCTGACGCAGGTGCAGGGGCCACACCGGGAAGTATCAAGTGGAGCAGCGAAGCGGTTAAGCAGCGGAGAAAAGGACAAGAAACCTGGGGTGGGTTTGAGAAGGATGTTGCATGTAGATGATGATTGGGGGCTGTTTCTTTTTATTTCGTTTTATTTTCTTCCGTTTCTCCGTTTTTTACGGTTTAGTTTCTAGAGGGGGGAATTTATCGGGGAGGAAACGAGTCGAATGATATGTGATGATTGGTCCAGCCTCCCCTGGCGTGGTCGATTACCCCCGTAAGAGCCGTGCAGACCAGAACCGACCTAGAAAAAAAAGAAGTGAATGGAGCTTAGATGATTGGAGGAGTAGTTCCTGAACGGAGGTTTCCACGAGCAAAGTTCCTTAATGGCTGGGTTAGAGTCATTGGTTCTTGCTGGGCTTGACCGCTTCGTTTGTTCCTCTCCCTCGGGTCTTGATGGAGTCGAGTAACTGTTACACGTACATGCACGGGTCCGTTTAGACTCTAAATGTTTCTTTCAATAGGAGTCCATAATCTACAAAGTATATGGTCGCAATGCCCTTAAGAGCATCCTTAGTCCTTGAGTCCCAGCCTTAGTCCCAAACATAGTGCCATTTAGACCCGTAGGAAATACCATCCACAGTAATTTGAGCTTCGTCTGTACTAGCGGCCCATCCTTCCTGCTTCATTCTCCGTCTAGGTAACGACATTCTGCGGTATCTACACCCGTAAACAGTACCACACCTAGTGTTTATCTCCTCCCACTTCATAGTCGATACCCCAAATTCCATCCTAGTCTATACTCCGCCACTTCGCAAGTGTCCGTTGGACTCCGGCGTGACGCACCGTTTAGGCCCCGATCCCAGAGTCGCTAGCCAGATCGTCTCCGACCCACACTGCACCTGGACCTTCTGTGGCGGCGCGCCTCAGGCGTCGGAACCCAGCAACCAGGGCCTGAACTTGCTCAGAAGGGCCGCCTGCATGGGCCGGACGGTGCCCGACGCAAAGCACGGGTAAAACCGAGAGTTTGGCAACTCTTTTTCCAGGACTGTATCAGTTATGATTGGTCAATGTCCAACGGGTAGGATTCTCCGGACTTCGTCATGCTGGATGATTGAGATTATCTTAATATTGGCCCCCAAATCTCAAATCTCATGCTCGATATGCTACATCTAGGTGCGGCGTCGCATGTACATATCACATGTACATCATATATGTACCTTAAACGAACCAGATAATGCACTTCCCCGTCCCCCCCCCCCCCGATGACGAAATCTCACGGAGGCTGCATCGCCTCTATCGGTAGCCCGCACGAATAACATCCGGGCCTGATGAGGCGCGGTATCGCAGGCAGCATCGAATCAGTTAAGATGACGAACTAGACCCGTTCTTCGTGCTACGTGTGAGTTTGGAATTCAGAATCCACATCCAATATATGTACAGTAGTCACCGAGTACAAACCTCCACGAGAAGATACGGTCCGATTCTGAAGCACAGCCTGGCGGTCTGTCCGTTGCAGCCTACTAGAGAAATGACAGGCTAGTTTCAGCCATGATTCTGACCCGATTACTCCGTAATTCGGTTATACTTTGGAGCACAAGACAAGCGGATCCGAGAGCAAGGCCAGCTGGACATGCCACCGCTTTTGTTTTTGTTCGTTGTAGATTTAGAAAGTGGTTCAGGTCACGCTCGGAGGATAATCATTGAAGCGCAAGCCACACTGTGATCGTCGGAACCCCATCCACGAGAGAAAACGTAACGGGAAGCAGTGCCAAATACAGTGCTGTTAGATGAGGGGTACTTCCAGTAAATTCAGTAAGGACTGAAGCAGCCTTTGGGATGTACTACTACTGTATGGATTGAGTGAAGGATCGTGTAACTGAGTTAGCGATGTTTAATCCTGCTGAAGTGGAAACCCGACCGAGGGACGGCGTGTGTGGAATACAGTGCGATGTACCTCAACATGGACCATTCAACAACGCCTCTCGCAATCAGATAGTCTCCGACTCCGGTGACATACTTTTAGTCATTTCATGCGCGCTCCGGCCTTGTTCCTGGTCTGGTCATTCCCGAGGCCGATGCGACATGGTACACCGTAACAAAGGCAAAAAATGCCCATGACATGCCACTAGAGCAAGCCAGATTATTTTAGCCCATAGCTCCTCCCGCTACATTCCATGCGGGCCAGGGGCAAGCTGGTTAAGTTCAGATAAATGGTGGGCCCTGAGGGGAAGTGCTTGGGATTCGGGCAATTATCATCGACGAGTGAAACATCTGGAAGACGAGGGAAGACTAGAAAGACTAGAAAAATGAGGAAGGGGGCTGGATCGGCACCGCGTGTACGGTCTGGAAGTTTGGACGAGTGGATTCATAGTGATGGACCGTCTATCACGGACGGGGACATGGCCATAGCCTGTGGAGCGGAATCAGGAATGGAGTTCGCCCAGGAACGAGCCTACAAGCCACTAGAGCAGTGGCTACTGACGGGCAACTAGTACGCATCGGAGGTTTGGAGAGTGGGGTGGCGCAAAGACTGAGGGGAAAAGTTAAGGGAAAAAGAGGAAGCTGACAGCCAAGGAGTGTAACGAAGGAAGATCTAGTCCCAAAATGGGGTGTTCGAGTCTCGGAGTGTGACCGCTATTAGGTACGGTGACGAATATCGTGACCGTTCATGTTAGCGATGATGGACGGAGGACGGGATTTGTCTTGTAGAAGCGAGGATAAATTAAATGATTAGTATGCGATTGATTATGCATTTTGGACCACTCGGGACTTGATGGCCAAGAAACGTGAACGGGGCGTCGGATCTTGTCAGGTATGCAGGGCCATCAAGGTTTTTGCTTCGGTACAGCTAGGTCTCCTGCCAGAAGACGTAAGAGCTTCCTTACTTCCTTGTCTTTGAGATGGGTTTGTAAATCTACACAAGGCAAAGAGTTCCTCTATCAACAAAGCACCAAAGGCCTCGACTTGGTGGATAATCCAGCACTTGGTACATTTGTCCGCACACTTGGACCGAACTATCCTAAGCGCCTAGTATGTAGCATACGTTGCTAGTCCAGCCCATGGCCCCCTTCCCCTTAAACTGTGGTGACATTCGTGCCGTTTCGGTCCCAACATACTCTCGAGATCGGCAACCTTCATGGAACTCGGGTCTCTAATCTCAATATGAAGGGATGGGAACAAGAGCCCCACTCAGGAGAGCTACAGTACCATCTCTTGGCCCTCGTCTGGGCTTCTGGAAGTTAGGTGGATGCGTGGACGATGACCGTCCAATTTTTCGCTTTTCCATAGTGGGCCCCCTCCAGTGCAGAAAGTGGGCCCTGCAAAGGCGTCCCGAGCGGTACAGGCCTTAGGATCGCTTTCCTGCTGCGGAATGATGTGGACAGGGTGGACTTGGAGTGTTTTGCATTGGTCATCCCTGTTCAACCGAGGGAGCTAAACTCGATTGAGTGGTTGATGGGTTGATGAGGTATCCCATGATGTTGGCACCTACTGTATGTACGGAGGATATTATTAGGCCAAGGAAGCATCAGATAGTGATGGATGGGTGCCTTGTGTGGACGGCATTGAGGATGACGGAGAATGTGGTTCCGGCATCTGATTCATGGGTAACTCCCGGCCGTTGCTAGGCATCGATAGACAAATACTAGGTACAATGTAGTCCGTACAAGGCGTTACTCCATACATGCGAGGGGTGATTCCTTATCACGCAACAATCAGGAAAACTATGCTTCACAATATAGGATAATTACTGGAGCACCGCCTCTAGACAGCAAGGCAGAAATTGCAAACCTTGTCCCCTACCGTAAGAGGAGGTAATAAAAAAAGAAATTAAAAGGCATCCGAAATGTCAAACTTGCTCATCCGGAGGGCCCGGGCTCCCTAATGAACCCAAGGCTAGCTTTTGGCACGGCGCTAAGCACGATCAGATCCGCCCGGCCACGTTGTGAATGGTGGCTCTACCGCCCGTTTCCTGACCCGAAAAGGTCGAATCCCATTTTTCTCTTTTTCATTTTGCTGCTCCCTTCCTTTTTCCCCTTCAATTTATTCCGTCTTCTGATTGGGACAACTTCCTATGTTGCTCTTAGGCTCTTGGGTCAATCTACAAACAGAGGGGCCACGATGTACTACTGTATTGAACTAATCCCGTCTTAGTGCCACGTTAGTGAGCGGGAATCCTGTCTGTCTTCTGGACATTGGCTCCGACCTTGACTAATCCCAGTCGGTCGGTCGCTCTCTCTCCGTCACCCGTATAGAGCACTCTTAATCCGGAGTGAATCATAGACAGGATAATTTACTATGCGTGTTACCTCCAATCCCTGTGCCTATAGGCTTCGAGACCGATTGGCAGGAGTGACGACGACAGGAGGACTAATCACATTCGAATCCTTGCTCCGAGTCCGTACTTTTCTCGTCCCCACGGAGTCCATACGCAGATGACCGCCCGAAACCGCTGTTTATGAATGGTTGAAATATGTTGAGTCACTTTAGGCCGTGCTCAAAGCTCGGTTCCCTAGGAAATATCCATAGAACTCAAGAAAGGCAAAAATTGTTAGAACCCCCCCCCCCCCGTCAAACCCGAGAACGAGATTATTCAGACGAGAAAAATTAGTTAACAATTAAAAAGGTTTAAGTAAAAATTAAAATTAAAGGTAAAAGTCCACGCGCAACGCTTAGGATTGCCGAGCTTCCCGCCCAGGACGGTCGTTAAGAACACGGGCGAACACCGGTGGCGGTACGACGGGCATTAAAACAAGGCCCACTACCAACGCCTCCTCGGGTAATGCAGTCCATCAAGGCCAGCAAAATTGCTTTGAACTCTCGCCGTGCCAGGGCTCAGGTGATACTCGAAAATGACTTTCTTTCAGGCTGGCGCTTTTTCGTTACTTCTAGGCGTTGATCGCTCGGCCAGAAAAGGAATGCAGGCATCTCCGTTATTGATCCACATCCTGGACGGAGCATAGTTCCAGGGCGGGCGTATAGAGGGTCCAATCATGAGTCGAGGGACAGGATATTGGGGATCGGAGGAATAAGAAAATCAATATTCGTGCAATACGTAGTAGATCGGGGGTGGCGATGATGCATCTCCTGCATCATGTACTCCGCGGATGGACGAGGGCGGCGCCTGCAGCGGAGAAAAGGCACATCACCGGGCATGCACGGTGCAAAGAAGGGCCCAAGAGTTTATGCGTGCTGCCATTCTTTCCTTTTGTCTCTGTGTCTGACGGGATACGGAGGCGGGGGCTAAAAGGTAAGGGTGGCTGATGGCTGACCGACATCCAGATTTTTCTGTCTCTGTAGATTGTTTCCTGCCGTTGGTCAGCCATTGACGCCCTTTGGATCTAGACCACTTGGGAAAGCCTCCGCGAACGATAGTCATCAGAACCATCAAACCCATTCGAAATCTGCCTCCGCCTTGTCGTGCTCGGTCCAGTGGAGGCGGGTACATGATTAGGTCGAAGTATAATAATAATATAACCATCATGACGGAGCCAGGATGTCGACCGTACTCCACTTTTCTTTCTCTGAATGTGAATAATGATACATGGAAAATTTTGGATTATCTTTTTCTGCTCTCTTCCTTTGGGGCGCGAGGACCACACCCCCCCCCCCCTTTGTCGATATGCACAGGAGCGACCCGAAAGATGTGCAAGTCGATCTTTGAGGGAGCCCGTCACATTGTCTGCCACCCTTGCGTAACGGAGTCGATGGAGACGCTATGGAGGGGGGGGGGGCTAATAACAGTCATAAGAAAATTTTGACCTCGGTCGCAATTGAACACGAATGCGGGATAGACTCCCAGATTACGGGAGCATAGGACAAGTGCAGCTTACCGATCATTGAACATAAATCCATGATCCATCACTCATACTGTCCATGCAAGCCGACCAATGTAACGAAGAGATAGCATGTCAGACTGGCATTCTTATTGCAGGGCTGATCATCTCCGTAAAACCGATGGAAAATCGCAAATCCAGGGCCTCGCTAAACAAGGAAGTTGTGGCTGCCGATCGAGTTAGATCACGGCCAGGCGGGCATTCCAAGAGCGGGTACGGGGCCAAGGTTCCTGGCTCTTGGGACGGTTTCTTAGGAAAGAGAAAGAGGAGCCTAGCCGAGCTAGTAATAATAGTAATAATATTACTAGGACAGGAAAAGAAAGGAAAATCAAACAAAGTGTAGCCCCAGACCGGGCCCGTGTGTGAGGGTCCACTTCTATACTCTGTCCAGTGTGCACTTGTGCAGTGAAATGTACAACTAATACGGTAATTTACCAAGTTATAGAGTACCACCCTCATAGTAGATATCTTATGATCCTCGAATAGGAACCACGGTGAATGAATAGGATCTAGTCTAAGAATATCATGTAATAAGGATGCAGTACACACCTTAGTCCCAGTCTCTCCTAAAGCCTCCAAGCCTCCAAGGCCTGAAAACGATTCAAAAAGACAATCCAAGAAACACCCAGGAGTCAAGATGCAGTCCGGTGGACCCTCGACTGGAGCCTTTTCCCCATGTTCGCCGCAAAAGACTGCGCTACGACGTATAGGTCCGATCATCCCTCCACTAGACCCGGCCTTGGTACACGCCGGAATATTCCCCTTGCCCACTCTCCTTGGTCCGTGAACCAACTAACGTTAGTTTAGCTGTCTGAGCTGCTTCTGGTTGGCTTTGGTTAGCGACTGGGTCTCCAGCCGAAACGGTGGATCCGCCTCCAAAGCTACCTCTGATTCATCGATGGCTTGGATCATTTGGATTTTATTTTAACCATTTTTTTTTTTAATTTAAATTTTTTTTTTAATTTGCGAGTACAGATGGATCTGGGATTCGGGATTCTGGTTGGACTAGGCTCGTTTCGTTAGTGTCAACGTCGTGTCATCTTAGCAAGTTGTTAGCATGTGCGGTGGGATCGTGGAACTGGGTAGATCGGCCTCCCTGGATCTCGCTCCCCTTATATGAATACCGTCGCCCTGCAAGCCTCCTACTTTGATTGGAATGATTAAACGTATACGACATTAGGATCCCCCGCGATAAAAACCTCCCGCTCCTGCCGTCGTTCCTTTGCTGGACCTTTGGCCCTCACCATCTCTCCTTCCTTTTCGTCAACCATCATCACCCACCATCTACCGCCAACCTCATCACAACTATCCCATTTCACCTTCTCTGGAAGTTCGGTCGACTCTGTCTTCTTCTCATCGAGTCACTTTCCGTGGGTAACTCAAAAGACATCATTTCGACTCTCCATCAACCTGAGTTTTTATGGCCGATTACTCCGACTTCATTTATCATCAACCTCAGGCGTCTCGAACCTCAGGCTCACAATGGCTCCCTGAATTCGCGTCTAGTCAACTTTCCAACGCTCAAATGCAGGACTGGATTCGTGCTTTCCCTCGGCCGCGACCAAACCGGGTCATGAAGCCTCGTAGTGCGGGCAACAGCCCGTCGTCGGCCGTCCGGAGACGCACTACCATCGCTCAGAATGTCGGAATGCCCAACCAGTATCATCAGTCGGCCCTAGAGGCGGCGATCCTTGCGTCAAACACGCACAACACTCGACCCATCTCCTGGCATCCTTCCTCGGCTAGGTCCCGTGGGCTCTCGAACCCGATCTGCCTGCCTGATTATGCCTCGGAGAATTTCACGATAGCTACCATACAAGATCAGCCCATGAACGGCCTACCAGCTGACAGCATGATGTCCTATCCTGTCTCCGCGGGTCCAACTTTCTCCGCTGCATACTTCCCCGAATATGCGGACATGCAGGATTCCCTGGTCTTTCAGCAACAGACACCCTCCCTTTCCGTGGCTGGCTCGCAGGTTGAGCCGATCACTTGGGATACTACTGCCAACACTGACTTCTCGGGAATCGACCCATCCACGTCCGACGGCTGGACCCTGGACATGCTTTCAATGGCCAACAACATTCCTCCAGCAGAGACAACCTGCCCCAGCTATGCCAGTGTGCCCTCGCCCGGTGAAATGAGTGGTCCATCGACACCGGACTTCCTTCCCATTCAGCAGTTTGATGACGAACCAGCATTTACTCAAAAGAAAGCTGGCAAGCCCGAGGAAGAACTTGTTGGCATGGGCTTGTACAGCCACCCCAGCAACGCTCTTGGCCAAGTATACCAGGGAACACTGGGCAAGGGACTGAAGCTGGAGGAAACCTTCTCGCCATCTGACGATGAAAACGACGACGAGGCTGATGCCGAGGGTGAGGTGGATGATGAGGTCAGCGAATCCGGTTCGACTCAACCTCAGTTCAACCCGCAAGAGCAGCTCTCCATGGTGCAGCACTCGAACTTCCCAGTGTCGAAATCCTCATCCAACCAAGCTCTTAAACTCTTGCACAAGTCCTTTTTCTTTGATAACGACGATTCCGATCAACATGTCAGAGCTCCCGTGCAGCGTTTCCCCGACTTGACCCAGCCTTGCATACCCTATGGTTACTATCGGGTCTGAGCTCATCAATAGCTGCAACACACCCAGCATTTTCATTTTTGTCGCCCCTAGTATTATAGCGAGCATAGCGTGGAGTTTGATGTCCCATTTTTTATCTGTTTTTTTTTTTTTTTTTTTTTTTGCTCAGGAGTTGTGATAACATGGAAGGATACCCTGGGACTTACTTTTTAGTAGGATGGCTTCGACCAGGAGCAATCGCTCAACCTTTTTTCTTTTTGTTTCAACATAGCAACAGCTGGCGATGACAAACGATCTCGCCCAATCAAACTAGCTTCTCAAGCAAATCTTCCTTCTCTATTGTAGCCTTTGCCTCATCCGTTGTACTATCGAGCCATACTTTCGAACTCGTTCATTGGCTACGGAAGCTCTCCCAATCCGTATAAGCTACGTCGATGGATCAACTTGCCTCCGAAGATATCTTCCTTGCAGAATGCGCACTCTATGCTGATTAAAGTAAGAATTTGGGGGCTTGTCAGGTCTGGAGAGGGATAAATGTTGGCAAATATCATGATAGTTGTTTCGAGAACGATGGACGTCTGAGTACTATTGCGGATAATGCTTATACAGCCTCTGGGGAACTTCATACCACAGAGCCCTCTCATATCCGCAGATTACCAAGACAAAAAGAAAATTAAAAATCCCTGCAACTACCCAAGAAAGAATATAATGCTTTAAATTCTCGGGCCTTGGAAGCTAGGAATACCAGACTCCCGATCAAAAGCATGTTCGATAAAGGGAAAAGGTGGGGGTCGTCGAGTGAATAGGTGACCGACGTCATACCCACTTTCTCCCAAGTCCGTCTCGTTTACAACCCACCTTGTAATCGGCCAGGTCGGAAGCCAAACAGCACCCACAATGCGAGCCTGAGCGGTGCAAAATAAATCTGAAAAGTCTGACGCGCAATGGCCAAAGATCTCGGGCGGTCAATTTCGGGCGTCACGGGCGAGGTACGTTCATCGCTGCGCTGCGCAAGGCGCCGGGGGTGGTCAACGACGCGAGACTCGGTGATTGACTTTATGGCCTTCGTAGAGCCACGGGGCGATTAGCGACTCGGAGATGCAGCAAAACCAGCTAGAGGTACGAGAGCACTACCTATTTGACTGATTACTCAATTACATCGATGTGGATTGCTGACCATTGCCGTCCTTTGGGGGGACGCTTTGCTTTGCAGGTCGTTTTCTACCCCGATTCCAGCCACCGCCGTAAATCCTCCCTCGTTACAATGGAGAAACCACGATTTAGACCACACTTCGATCAACATGACAAGTCGACAGCTTGTTATGTGCATTCCCTCATCGCCGGCGAATGGGCCGTACCGTCGGGCCAGGTGGACGAGGCGCAGGACGTGATCCGGACATTAGGTGATGAGGAGGCCACCGTGGATACAAAGTCTTCCGACCAGGGTGACGTGGTTTCTGTCATCGATACCGATAATAAGATGCTCAAACCCGTGCCGGCCATCGTTGAATCGCGGCACCTGACGAAGCGACAACTCTCTGATATGGCATGGAATGTGCGGAAACTCTCAAAGAAACTCGGCAGTATCAAGCTCAAGCTCACGGTCCAGAACGTGTTTATCGTGAGCAAGACACATGATGAGTCGCTAGTCAGTCTGACCAGGAAAATGACCCGTTGGCTGCTGTCCAAGGACCGGGATGCGCCGTACAATGTTTATGTGGAGCGCCGTCTAGAGACACATCCGGATTTCGGAGCATTGCAGCTGGTGCAGGAGGAGCCATCAGCCAAGAGCCGGCTGCTATACTGGGATCCAAAGCTTGCGCAAGAGCAGCCGCACCTGTTTGATTTCGTTATTACTCTGGGAGGAGACGGGACGGTCCTCTATACCAGCTGGCTATTCCAACGTATCGTGCCACCAGTTCTATCATTTTCACTTGGCTCACTGGGATTCATGACAAAATTTGATTTCGCCGATCACCAAAAAATCCTCGAGAATGCTTTCCGGGAAGGCGTCGTTGTCAGCCTCCGGCTGCGCTTCGAATGCACTATCATGCGGAGCAAAGCGCGGTTGAAAGACCCTAACTCAAGAACTCTCACAAGCCGGGATCTGGTCGAAGAATTGATTGGAGAGGAAGGAGAAGACACATTGACACATACCCCGGACCGAGTTTACGAGATCCTCAACGACGTCGTTCTGGACCGGGGTCCAAATCCAAGTACGTGATATAACCCCCTGCAGGCCAAAGTTCAATGGGCTCTTCCCCCCCCCCCCCCGGCAACCATGCATGTCTAACAAACCCTCTCTCAGCCATGTCTCAAATCGAACTGTTTGGTGATGACGAGCATTTCACTACCTTGCTTGCAGACGGAATCTGCATTGCAACTCCGACGGGTTCCACGGCGTACAACCTCGCGGCAGGCGGCTCGCTTTCGCATCCTGAGAATCCAGTTATACTGGTAACCGCCATTTGCGCGCATACCCTATCCTTCCGCCCGATTATCCTACCGGACACTATTGTGCTACGTATGGGTGTGCCTTACGATGCGCGAACCAGTTCGTGGGCTAGCTTCGATGGACGGGAGAGGTGAGCCAAATCTACATCTACATTCGATCGGATTCGAGCTATGGGCATCGTTTGAGCTGACTGGTTACTTGCAGAGTCGAACTACATCCCGGTGACTATGTGACGGTGTCCGCATCGAGATACCCATTCGCCAATGTGTTGCCTCAGGGTCGACGGGGCGAAGACTGGGTGCATAGTATTTCGAAAACCTTGAACTGGAACTCAAGGACTAAACAAAAGAGCTTCAAATAGGTCTTTGGGGGGGCTTCCAGAGGCGTGTTAAGATTGGAAATCTTGGGCATATTGGCTTGGTCTCTGTTCGTTTCTTTTGTTTTCATTTTGGCTGGGTTGCAATGGCCACTGGATGGCCCGTTACGGAGTGTATATTGGGCACATATTGGAATTGACATTGGCTTGAATATTATTGACGTGCATCGAGACGAGACCTTTAGCTTCAGGCAGTCTTGCTATCGTAGCGACTTGCGTAATGAGGTGAGGGTTTACCCGGACCTACTTTCCTTTCATTTCTATTTAGATCCATCTGTACAGTATCACAATTATGAACAGACTTTTCGTACGTAAAACCTTTCGGTCCGCTTCCAAGTGGATATTCCAGAATTTTCGAATTCTCAAGCTCTGGTGGAGTCCAGCACTCATGATTGATGCTCTCTACACGTGATCTGCATCACATGACATAAAAACTAAACCTAAATAGGAGAGACCCACTCCGCGCAGCAAATCCACTCTTCCCTATAAAATCCTCTCGATATTTTTTCCTGCTCTTCCTTCCTCATCTCACTCTCCCCGAGCAGGAAAGTCTAATGCGATCTTATCCTGCTCTTGGGTTTCCGCAAAGAGAGATAAAAACATCGACAGTCTGCCGCCTACGATTTACAATTTATCACTAACTTGGTAAGTTGCCATTGGTTCCCATCGTCGATTCCTGCATCGCACTCGACCAGCAAGGGTTGTCTCGTTACTCGGTGACGAGACGACCTCATTTCTATGATGAAAAATTTCCTACATTCGCAGTTTCCACGCTAGCCATCGTCGAACCTAAATCAAGATGGTGTTGAGCGCATAACTTCCTTGGATGTCTGATTGAAATTGCTGGTCGCTTTGTCGATCTTTTTCACTCGACGACTTTTGTCGTGTTATTGAACCTTGCTAACATGCTCGCGTTTCAGAACAGAACAGAGTTATATTTCTCTTGAAGGTACCACTGGTGACCGCGATTAGCTTTTGCTCTGCTGTCGCTGCTGGTTTTGGTCGTATGCTCTAAGTTGGTTGGAATCAATTTTTTTTTTCCAGCCGGCCTGGGGCTCTATATCAGAATCCGGCTGCGTCGGGGTAGAACTATCGTGTCTAGAATACATGAAATCAATGCAAACAATTCTTCCAAACAATCTTTTCGTCGCCGTAAATCGAAAGACTGTAAAACGAGTAGACTTTTTTTTTTTGGCTTCGATCTTGAGCTGAGCAAAATAGCTCTGGGACTGGCTGAGACTTGCACCCTCGGGCGATGTGCTCCACCGTAGATTCATCACACACAGCTCCGCCGCGGCAGACCCCTGCTTCACTCATCTCTCCCCGCCAGTCACCACAATCCACGATGATCCTCTGAACCTGACCCAATTCTTCTTTCGAGTTCTCCAAATCGACTCTACTTAACACGCGAAATTCCCCAATTCCCATCACAGACCATGGCCACACCTCCTAGACATTCCACGATGCTATCCGTGAGCAACGCCGTAGCCACGCCGCAGTCCGGAGCAAGCGACAAGTCACAGACTCCACAGCAGCCCTCAACACCTCAGCCAACACAAGGTCTCCGTGTCCCATCAAACCGCAAGACCATTTACGACCGACACCTCAATCGGAGCCGAAATGCGGAACTCAGCCGGGCGAGCTTCGCGTATCTCTTCGGGGAGATGGTCACATATGCCCAGCGGCGAGTAACGGGCATTCAAGATTTGGAGAAACGGTGCGTGTCCCATAGACATATGAACACATTGTGTGACATGCCACGAGAACGAAGCCGCTAACAACATGACCATTCTCTAGATTAAATGAACAAGGATACCCTCTCGGCCTCCGCCTCCTCGACCTCCTCTTCTACCGCACAACAACAACCTCATCATCTGCCCTCTCCAGCTCCTCGACCTCCTCCTCCCCACCAAACCGACCCCTGCGCATCCTCACCCTCCTCCACCTTATCCACGGCCCCCTCTGGCGCCTCCTCTTCGGCCGTTCCGCCGATGCCCTCGAGCACTCCGTCTCCCCGGACACGCCCAACGAATACATGATCACGGACAATGACCCGCTCGTGAATACGTATATCAGCGTTCCGCGCGAGATGAATCAGCTCAATTGCGCGGCGTTCGTGGCAGGCATTATTGAGGGTGTCTGTGATGGGTGTGGATTTGAGGCTAAGGTTTCGGCGCACAATCAGCCGACGGAGATGTGGCCGAGTCGGACGGTGTTCTTGCTTGGGTTTGGGGAGAGTGTTATGGAGAGGGAGAAGGTGCTTGAGAGGGCGGGTATTAAATAAGGATGTGTGAGGAATGAATTAATGCCCCTTGTCCATGGCCGGTTCTCAGCTTCGGCGCCGGATTGATGTCGAGCTCCTGCTTATCTGCTAGTGATATCGGGCAGATATAGGAGCTGCTGCGCTATATTGCGTATTTGTGGGCCGAATATACTCACAGTGACCCTTCCCCATTGGACCAGTCCACATACATGGGTGATCGAGCTGCGGTTGCTGTCGTTGTGCATCGACAGGAATAAATGCCGGCCTGGGAACTGGACTACCATCGGAGCTCACAGTGATGATCATGTACAAAGACTTAGCTGGCAGTTGGCCAACGATGATTGATTAACTCAATAATAACGAACCCTCCGGGAGAGGGATATGTCATGTCATATAGAATGCAGGGAATATCGATGCCTCAGAAGGCCATTATATTACATAGACTTGAACCCAACCTACCACGCAAGCTTTTGATCAAAAACGCTATGCCAACGCCATGAACGGATGATCTCATCAAGAGCTCTCCACCCGTCGCCGTTTATCCCGGTCATCATATGGTGACGGGCTGCGTTTCCTCCGCTCCCTAGATCGACTCCTCTCATCGTGCCGGTCTCTCCTAGGTGACCGTGATCGCGATCTCGACCTCCGTCGCTGCCGGACAACACTGGCATTAGCACCAGTCGGCCCCGATGGGCCCTGACCCCGATCATCGCCACGATCAGGCATGAACCGCTCGTCCGTAATTCCAATCGGAGGAGCATTCTCCCGCCTCCGATTCTGATAGCCTTCGCCAAACCGGCCCGTATCCTCCGTCTTCAAATCTCGGTAGCGCGTACGTCCCTTCTTTCCCAGCTTGGTCATATCCCGAATCTGCATGTACTGAGGCAGCGTCTCGACCGCGACATCGTCTGCGAACCGACGACCCATAACATTGCGCTGGTCCAGACCTTCGCGCTCCTGATCATCCCGGAAGAAAGCACCCTTGTGGAAATAGCGTTGCATGAATCCGGTCTGACCGCGGGTTGCCTCGCGCTCTTCGTTCTGCTTGGCGATGAACTCCCGATCCTCGCGCTCGCGTTCTTCAGCGGTGAGATTGCGCCGGCGCTCGATCTCTTCGCGTTCTTTCTCGGCTTCTTCGATGGCTTCGCGCTCGCGCTTGACGCGCTTGAGTTCGCGGAGTTTCCAGGCGGCGTACTCGGCTTCTGGGTCGATGCCGTCCCGGTCATCGATGGCGGTTTCTTCGTCGGCTTCGGCGAGGTCATCGTCATCGTCCCATGCTTTGTTTGCTGCGGACCGTGCAATGGCGTCTTTCTCGAGTTGGTCTCGTACCAGTTGGTCTGCCTTTTCTTGGCGTTGAGCACGTTTTGCTTCGCTATCTGCAGCGGAGTCGGCGCCACTGATCGGTGCTTGGGCGGGGGCCTCTGCGCCTTGTGTATTGCCTCGTTTATCTTTCTTAATGAATGTCGGCCGAATCAACATTCGTCGTGGCGCTTCATCCTCTGAACTACTCTCTTCCTCAGAGCTTTCTTCCTCCTCTTCATCGTCGTCGTCTTCTTCCTCGTCACTCCCCGCTGGCTTTGCGACTGGCGTGGGTTTAGGCACTGGAGCTTGGGCGGTATCTATTCGAGCCTGGGGCACGGCCTCGGCGATTGGTTGAGCTGCTTCGTCTTCATCTTCATCGGTCACGAATCCTTCTTCATCCTCGTCTTCCTCTTCTTGGGCTTTCTTGATCGCAGCTCCGGGGAATGAGCTCGCTTTCGGTGCTTGCTGTCTTCGTCGTTGCTCTTCCGCTCGACGCTTTCGCTCAAGTTCTTTTTGCGCCTCGATATCCTCCTCCTCGGATTCCTCTTCAGAAGATTCCTCTTCTGCGATCGCTTTTCCGGGACGATACCGACCCACAGGCTTGAGTGGGTTTGCTGTCATCCCACGATGTTGGGAGGGGAGTGGAGGTGGCATTGTGGTGAGAGGGATGAAAAGTGGCTAAGAATATGCCCAGAGATATGACAAGTAAATCTGGAAATCTTCGATTTCGGTTTCCGCGGCAATTTGACCGCCAACCTATACGGTTTGAGGGCACTTGAAGCTTTCCTGTCGATGTTGCTTGTCGGAGAAAGCAGAGCTTCAGGTTGAAATTGATATCATCACGTGATGATATCAGAGTATGACCAACTGGGTTATTCGAGGAGCAATTGGAAGCAACGTTATCACTCGAGAGCATCTCTTGAATTTATATTTTATCCAATTGAACTGACTGGTCCGTATAGAGCCTGTACCCCTTTTCAGGGCACTATTCTTGTAAGATACTTTCCTGTACTGCACTCATTGGCATTACCAGCCAGAAGTGCATCGAGATCTGCACGTGACCACGCGTCCCGCGCACCGCGTCAACCCAAGAAGCTTCGAAGCAACTCCGATATGTAGTCAGCTATTCGCACACCTCCAGAATATTTCAAAATCTCCGATTCCCCCAATATCCCGCTTCGGCAACCAATACATAATCGCGAAGATGTCCCTCCAAACCCCCCGCATCCTCCCCGCCCACCTCAACGCCTTCCACCCCTCCAGCTCAGGCCCGCGCTCAACACACACCGTCCGCATCCTAGGCACGGTGACCGGACTCCGCGGTGACCAAGCTACGATTACATGTGGCAATAACGGCGATGTCACTCTCATCTTGAAGCCGGATTCGCATTTGCAGATGGGCAAGCTTGTCGAGGTTGTAGGGAAAGTTACCGATTTGGAAGGTGGTCAGGTATGTTGATTGACACTCGATATTTTGCCCTCGTGCAATATGGGTTTATGCGTGAGAAATGGATCGCACGAGCACTCCGTGTCTTGTGATAATTATAGATAGCTGATAATGGCATCCTCAGGGTCTTGGTATTCGGGTATTGGGCACGACAGACTGGGGTAACCCTTCGGACTGCGGTTAGTCTTTCTTTTTTTTTTGCTTTTTACGCTCGATTGTGGATTGGACTTGGCTGATTGATACTGATATCTGTTACTGCAGACTACAAAATCTACGAACAAGTCGTTGAGGCCACCCACCGTTTCAAGTCTATCTTCTACGACGCCGAGTAGGGAACCGCTGAAGTAGGAGGAAAGATACACCGTATTCCCGGCATCTGAATATTACTCAGGAGTCATGTCCCGAGGTTTGAGACATTAGATGCTACCATTTTACCTGTTTCGTGTCCTGCATGGACTTTGCATATCACGTACGATTTCATGATCAATGAAACTTTTGTCGATGGCAACATTGCGCAATACAGGCCAAAAAATCCTGTAATCTGTCTTTGACTTTGGAAGGTAATTAATATATTGCTTTATTGCTTTGTAACCTTCATGTGGCCGCCATTCGAGAACAAAGGGGCAATATGAAGCTTGACTACCTCCAATGTCAGCCATCCTAGATTTACTCTGACTCTGGCCCAGTAGGATTGCGCAGAATTTGGTCTTAGCAATAAGAGGCAGCCTGGGTTTTAAGAGAAGCCGGCAATCTTATCAAGTTAAATATTTGATGTGTATGGATCAGGTGTATTAGATTTGTAATCTGATTCTTTCAAGTCCCTCTAGTTGGCACTTCTGGTCATCACATATCACAAAATGAAAATCATCACATAAAAGCCATGGGCCCACCCGTAGGCAAAGACCGACAATGCAGTAAAAGGCAACAAGATCGTGTACCTCACAAAACCCAAACGCCGACGCTAAAGATATCCCAATAGGATGCAAAGGGGAATAAGAAAGGGGGGAAAACATCAAGAGGAAAAAGAGACAAGGTTGTCTATGCTCATGCCGAAGAAGAGGCTGCCTGGCCACGCTCCTTGGGAGGCTTGGTGGCTTTGGTGGTGGCTCGATTCACAGGGTCGGCATGGAGAGCATCGGAGCTGAAGAAGCCCGAGTCGGGAACGACGTTGTCATCAAAGGTGAAGGGCATGAATTCTGAGTTATGGAGATTCTCTTTCAGGATAGCCGGATCTGAAAGGATTGCGTTGATGAGCTCGTCGGATGGATTATTATCTTCATCGGACGCGGCGGGGGAGACGTAGTTGGAAGGAAGCCAGTCCGCCCAGTTGTTTCCGGAGAACTTGACATTTTCGAGTTGGAATGAGTTGGCCTCATCGGGAGCATCATCGAAGATATCAAGGATCATGCCATCGAGAGGTGTAAAAGCCTCGGAGTGTAGACCAGTATCGGGCAATGCGGGAACGCCTTGCTTGGTAGAAGATCTGTTTTGAGAACCGACAGAGCGTGGAGAACGCTCTGGCCCATCCTGGATGCGCTGTAGTCGCTCAGCAGTGAGACGAGCAGCGGCGGTAGGTACTCCGACATCCTTGCGCCTATTGGCAGTAGGCGAGTTGCATGGTAATGAGTGGCGTCTCTCGTGCAGGGCAGCTGGACGAGTGTGACGGCGCCGAGGAGTTGGGCTAACTGGCAGATCGAAATCTAGCGAAGGGGCTTCGAAGAGATCGTCGATGTCGTCCTGAGGCGTGGGCGCCAAATTTTCCTTCGACCCGATCTGCTTATCACCCTTTGTGAGGCGGGGGCTGCGACGAGGCGAGCAGCTATTCACGAATGAAGAACCAAGCTCCTTCAGTGCTCCTTCCTTCTGAGAAGATGCAAAGAGAGCACGGCGCACGGGCCTCGGGGTGAGCTTGGTTTCATCGGGGGCAGGGAAGTTGCGATTTTCAATGTTCCTGGCTGGGCTGGATTGAATAGCAAGTCGCAAAGCCTCAATGGCTTCCTGCTGGTCCCAACGAGGTTTCTCGCTGGATCGTGGAGGCTCGGCACTGTTTGCCCTGCGCCGTTTGTTAGGGTACTCTTCTTCGTCATCCGGTCCTTGGCTTTGATCTAGGTCCTGGTTCTCCATATTGGGAGTATCGCCCTCCTCATTGTGCACAGAAGATGCTTCCGTGGGGGCGGGAGAAGACTGTGCCGTGCGAATCGAGACAGCCTTGCTGCGAGTGCGCGTAGAGGGCTTAGACAAGGGACCACCGCTCTGCTTGCGATTCCGAGAGGGGCGCTTCTGCCTGCCATCACTTCCACACGCAGGTGGCTGCCGATTCCATCGGTTCTCGGGACGCATGGTCTTGCACTTGTGAAGCCAGAGACCGCAAGGGTTACAAAGCAGGAGTTGTGTCCATCCTTGGTCCTCGGGGCTCGTACCGGTACCGAGGCCTTTTTTGTAGAGCCGGAACTTGACAACTTCTTTCTTGTCATTCCGCTCGAGCGCTTCCCAGAAGAGCAAACCTCGCGTCTTCATCATGCCCTTTGCGTCCTCTTCGCTGCCAGAGACATCTTTTGTCCATGCTCGTCTCCATGTAGGTGTTTCGATAGTTCCACAATTCTCGCAGTACGGTGGAATTCCACCACTGGCAATGGCTGCATCGAGTCGAGCCTGAACCGCCATTGCTCTCCTCGCTGCACCTCCGCTGCGAGGGGCCCGTCTGGTGTGCTCAGGTTGGGGCGCAGGCGTCTCGACAATAGAAAAATCGCTCATCGGCCCCGCGCTGGTCTGCGAATAATAGGGAGGCGGCTGGATGGGAGCCACCGGGTCGCTTGGGGGGATAGACCTCCGAAACTGTTCAATATCACTTTGTGACATGGGCCCCGCGTTGGTCTGCGAATAATAAGGAGGCGGATTGATGGGAACCACCGGGTCGCTTGGGGGGATAGACCTCCGAAACTGTTCAATCTCACTTTGTGAAATGGGCGCGGGTGCCAGCGGTTTAGGCGTCGGTCGACAGCTCATGCGCGAAGATGGCCTAGATCCAGCTGATGTGTTTGGGCGTGGAAGAGAAGTCATTTGATTGGACTTGTGCTCCCCTGGACCATCGCTCACTAGCATAGAATCATTCAGACTCTCTGACACTAGACCAATCGCACTAGCCGGAGAAGATGCTTGCACGGCCGAACGAACGGACCGAGAGCGCTTCTCGCCAGTCACAGGCCGGGAGTCAGCCGTCTGGGACTCTTCCACAGGAGTGCCAGCTCCTTCATCCAGAAGGTCATCCAGACCGCCACTCATGAAACCAGAATCGGTGTCCAGGGAGATGGGAGGTAAGTTGGGACTAGACCGGGACGGAAATCGGGACTCCAGAACTGGAGGCGAAGAAGGCATATTGAAGGGAGGCTCAAACAGACCCTGGTACCGGTCTTCTGGAGAATGGGCTGTCTGATCTGTGGCCACATCGTCGCTATGAGTGTAAGGAGATGCGTACGAGCTACTGCTATGCGAGGAACTCTCTCGTAGCAGACTGGCCGGCAGTCGTATACGCCGGTGGAAGTCGCCAGGGCGAGAGATGGGAGTTGGGGGGCGAACGGGTTCCTCGTGAGATTGCTCTACGGAAAGAGCAGGGTTCACCGGGGTTGGGCGATGGATTCGTACAGAGGCTGCAGTGCTGGCAGCCACCCGCAGCGAGCTGGGCTGTCGTTCAATGTTCATATCAGACTTGCCTGGCCATCCTGCTTGGTAGAGCTTCGCCCTCTTCCGTTGCTGTGGTTCGGCCATATCCTCGCCTCCACTGCCATAGCCCGAATTGATCGAGTCTCTCCGTGAACGAACGCCAAATTGGTGGAGTTGGAAGTCACTGTCCTGCATAGAAGCACTGGATGAAGGGCGGATGTTATCACTGTGAGAAAAGCTTTGCTTTGGTTGCGGAGCCTGTTGGTGTTGTGTAGGAGTGCGTGTTCCTGCGGGAGTGGACATTCGGCTAGGAGGACCGAAAGAGTGGGTAGGCGATGAAGAACGGACAGACTCGTTGGTAGGATAAGTCGAGTAATCCCGCGGCGTGGCACTTTCACTCAGAAGCTGGTGGACTCGTTCGATACCCGATTGATCCATTGGCGAAGGCACGCGACCTTGTTGCTGATTCCGAGAGGCCTCCAGAAGAGCCGGATTCTGCCGGAGGAAATTTGTCCACGACTGCGCATCAAAATCGTGAGGGATGACATTGCTCAATTCGCGGTACTTCTGCATACTGTCGAGGTATTCGCTTTGCATGACTGTGGGGACTGGGACTAGTCGTAATTTGACTTCCAACGTCTCCTGGGTGCCCTTGGAGAAAAGTCCAAGGGGATTTTTGCACACCCGACCAGTTACCATAGTCTTGGACTGGTGAGCCGGAGCATCGGGTGTTGGCGAGGCAGATGCAAGAACCCATGATAGCATTCCCTGTCCAACCAAAGGGGTTTCGTATTCGGAGTAATCGTAGGCGTAGACAGTGTAGTCCTTTCCCAACTGTGCCACCAATTCAGGACTAAATCGGACTGTGTGAGTATTTGAAAGGTGATTCCACAGTATAGAGGGGCAAGGTAGTCAAACCTGGCAGAAACGATCGCCTGGATGCATGTCTTCAGCTCGATTACACCGATCTGAGTTTGCTCATCCAGAAAAGCAGTCTGGAGGTCGAGTACGTGGGGCCACCGAGCGAGGCAATTTGTCTTGTTCTCATTATCAAACGTATATAAGACCTTGAGCCTCATCGGCCGGACGGTAATTCCGTCCTGAGATTCCATCTCAACAAACTCTGCTTGTACACCATGTACGACAGTGGGCTGAAAAACAATGTCGAAAATCGGAGGAAATGAGGGATAGAAGAAGGTGGATGGCCGGGTGCCGGAGGTTTTAGGAGGCAAATTCCAAGTTGGCACTTGGTAGGTAGGACGTGAATGTGTGGGTATTGAATCCGGCAGGACAGAGCAATAATGATGGCTTGATGCACTCGAGTACTTGGAAGGGATGGTAAGGTTGGAGCGGGGCAGTCCCCAGCCGAGTGACTATTGAAAAACCTGGTGGTCCGGGAGAATCGGTAGATTATGCTGCAGGAGGTGGAGTAGACTGCAGCATTGGAATGTTAGCCGGAACGATTAACAGCTGAGAAGGATCCTCGGCAGGGTGAAATTATAGACCGCCTCTTAGGACGGACTAGTTGCATGGAATCAAAAAGGAATTGGCAGAGGAAAAAGGACGTACAGCCTGCTGAGGGAAGAAGGAAGGGTGGGGAGAAGTGAGGAGCGAGTAAGGAAGAAAGAAAGAGGCGGGAGTGGTTGTAGAAAAAGAAGCCTTGCATACGCGGGTTGAAGCTATCCGTCGATCAACAAGCGTGTACGCGACGTGACAAGCCAATCGCGCACGCTTTTATTGTGCCTGAAATGTAAGGCATACAGGTGAGCTGGCCCCCTCTTGGTCACGTGATAGGTCGAACTTGACCGCGCGATCTTCACAACCCGACGAGACCATCCAGGCCCTTTTATATTCCCAATCTTCCACACACCATGTCGACAGCTCCGGACCCCAAGATTCAGTACGTTTTGCAATGGATGACTCATTATACTTTGGTATATCTCAGCTGACCCATGTTCCCCGAACAGAGACCTGCTCAACAAGCCGAAGAGCGAGCTCACGTATGTCTTTCTACCTTCCTCACCCCCAAACCCGACCACCTTGACGAGGTTTCCCGATCGCTCGATGGATGAGCATCCCTCTACCCCCCTCTTACTTCTTCCGAGTGCTGCCTAATCGCCGGAAATGCGGGGTTGTCAATATCTCCGAACCATATTCTCCTGCTCTCTCCCCTCAATCCCATCACATTCCGATACATGCAGGCAAAGAGTGTACATAAAACTAATCGTGCATCGCGCATGCTCCAGAGAATATGAGGTCGCTCTCGTTGAGGAGCACGAGCTCACCGCCGGCCCTCTCTCGCTTCTGCAGACCGCTACCCGCACGCACACCCAGGTCCTGATCTCCTGCCGTAACAACCGGAAGCTACTGGCCCGTGTCAAGGCTTTTGACCGACACTGCAATATGGTGTTGGAGAACGTGAAGGAGATGTGGACCGAGAAGCCCAAGGGCAGCAAGGGCAAGGGTGTGAACAAGGACCGCTTCATCAGCAAGATGTAAGTTTGGATTCGGACATTTGGTCATGTCTCCTGCGATGGCCCGACCGCACGATCTCAACTACCTGACATGGGTTGGCGAGATTCGTGATAATTCGGACCTTTTTGCGTTCTTATCAACTAACCTTGTCCCCCTCTTTCCTAGGTTCCTGCGTGGTGACTCTGTCATCCTCGTCCTGCTGAGCTGAGCGCCTTATTTCGTCATCCTATCTTTTATCGCGCACGTTCATTCCACCAGGGGTTCCAACCCTGGTTTCTTAGATCCGAATCTGCGGGACGGTTGATCTTGCTGCATTGTGCGCCGCTTAGGTGCACACAGAGAACGACGCTTTGTTCGCTTTCTACTTTCTGGGATCAAAAAAAGGATTTTCTTATGTAATCGATCTCGATACCCTTTTTCTTATCTGTTTCCTCCCGACTCTACAACAACCTTTGCCGCCCTTGCTTCTAGCCACTGCTAGGGCTTTCCAGATCAGCGCATTGTTCCGTATGAAGTAACGTCGTTTTGTAACGTTACTTTGGTCGATGCTCCTGGTCAAACTTTGGATGGATAAAAATGAAACTACCTCCGGCGTTCAGTCTTTTTTTTCGGGTCGATGAATGGGCGCTTCTAGAGGTAAGCGTCGAGCGGCGTCATGTCCTTGGAGTAGCAGATGTTCTTTAGCAATGGAATTTTCGAAAGACCATGGATAATTCAAGTACTGTCATACCTAATGCGAGGCCTCACTAGTCCCATGTAGACCTAGAATGACTTTTCGAGTAAACTGCTATCAGTCACCTGGAGTAGTCTGCACGATCACCCTACACTGGACAAAATTCATCTACATAGTGCCATAGCATATGGATATTGTACGGTGGGACCAACTCAAGATCCATCGTCATCATTATGAGATAATATTAGAACAAGACCGCGAGGCAATCCCCAAAAGATGGTCACCGGGCCAAATGAAACGCCTTTTACATCGAAAATCAGGACATGGAATGGGGCGCCTTCTCTTGACTACCCATCACTAGGCAGTCTGAGATCTCATGTCAATCAACGGCATATACAGTATCAAAATCTAAACCGCCTCCGCCAGGCCAGTCAAGAACTCACTAAGCCCATAAGCACCAGGATCAGGTACCTTTCCAATCCACTCGGACTGACCACCAACATAAACCGATCGACCAAGACTAGCCTTCATACTCTTAGTCGACTCGGTCCCCTGCTGCGCAGCAGCGGCCGCAACACGCACATCCTGCGTCTCGAGAAGGGTATCGCAGAACGGAACTAGCGCATCGATCAGCGTACGGTCACCCGGCTTCGCGGGCGTGTACTTGGTCAACGCGTTGACGGAGTGTTTCAATGCTTTAGCCCAGACTTCGGTTGTGACGGGCAGATTAGAGCCAGTGTCTTGGTCGCGTAGGCCGTGGGCTAGGGCGTTTAGGAAGATGGCGTAGATGGCGCCTGATGTGCCGTCCATTACGTTTTCGACGACGTCGACGATGCGTAGGACGGTGTTAACGGCGTCGTCGCTCAGAGCTGGGGAAGAGCTATCGAGGAGTTTTTGGATCGCTTCGGCGCCGCGCTTAAGACCGATGCCGCAGTCGCCGTCACCGACGATGGTGTCGTAGCGGGTGACTTCGGGCTCGGCAGCAATGACGCGCTTGAGACCGGCGCTGAGCGCTTTCTTGATGATTAATGGGTCGACTGCGGTGGGCATTAGCGTGAGTGGGAGGGAGGTTTTAAAAGGAGATTAGACCAGGAATCATGACTTACGCTTCAGGTTGCTGGGGGTGTCCTCAATGACATTAGAAGCCTTGAGCTCAACGGGCGTGTCAATGCGCTCGTTCCATGTAGAGGGGGCGATGGGAGCTGACCAGCCCACGGCCTCGGCAGGGGCATCGATCAGGTCAAGCATCGATTTGCCCTTGCCCAGGCCGTTGTCGGCCAGCTTCAGCAGCGAGATGCTGAAGCCCATGCCGTTCAAGCTGGTCAGGAAAGTGCCCTGGATGACCCGGACAGGCTTGACCTTGTGATCGCGCACGAGCTGACGATGTACCTCATCGGTGATACCGGCCAGCTCGATAGGGCTAACACCACCTAAATTGTTGACCAGCAGAACAAAATCATCCTCGGAGGTGTGCTTCACGAAGGCGCGGTCAGTATCATTCGGATCGAGCAGCTGCTTGAGCATAGTCGAGACCGTCTCGTTCAAGTCAGCCTTGACGCGGTGAGATCCAGGCTCGTTGTGAATACCCATGCCGATCTCAACTTCGCCATTAGGGATAAAGTCTTCCGGCACGCCACGACCAGGGACGTGAACGTGCTCGAGTGAAGAACCAATAGAGACCAAGTTATCATTGGCAAATTGCGCGAGCTTGTAAACCTCCTCCAAGGAACCACTGGAAGAAACCACCGTCAGTCTCGTCTCATAATTCACAGAAAATCAGCACCAAACTTACCCAGCCTCGGCCAGAGCACCAGTAATCTTCAGAATAAGCACACCACCAGCGATACCACGACGACCAACCTTACCACCCTTCTCCCGACCAACACCCACATCATCATTAATCGCAAAGAACTCAGTGCGAATACCAGCAGCGCGGCACTTCTCCGCAGCCATACCAAAGTTCAAGACATCACCGGTATAGTTGTTAGGAAGGATAAGGACGCCAGCGTCCGTGGGGACCCGATCAATTGCAGCTCTGCGAATCTGTTCTGCCGAGGGCGATGCGAAAATGCTTCCAGCCACGGAGGCGTCACAGAAACCTTTGCCGACGAAGCCCGCAAATGCAGGCTCGTGACCCGAACCACCCCCGGTTATGATAGAGACCTTGCCAGGCTTGCGGGAAGCATCTGGGCGGCGGAAGATAATTTTGTTCTGAGCATCGAAGGCGAGGGAAGGGTTTGTTAGGGTGAGGGAGTTGAGTGCGGTGAGAACCAGATGGTTCGGGTCGGAGAAGAAGTGCTTGGCTAAGAGAGAGAGAGATAGAATGTCAGATTCGAGTTTCGTTCCCTCTTGCGTAGATCCGTAGATCCACCGGATCAGCCAGTACGCGCTCCACTGGAAAAAAAAGCAGGGCAGTGGGGATGAGAATGTAGAGGAGACCTACTCTGCATTATTATTGATCAACAAGTGGACTTTATTAACAGTCTTGTCCGAATATTCTTGCTGTTTCTAATGTCTTTCGCGTTTTATGTCGAAAAGCGAGCTACCGAGTATATGAATCACGGAAATCCGGGGTAATTCCACGCAGGAGAATCGACGGTATTTATACAACGGTCCCTTTGCGCAATTCGTCGCAAAGTGTTGCCAAATGCCAAGTCGCCAATCGGCAAGCTGTTGTGTAATTTCACAGGTCCGAGTGTTCGTCAAGTAAACCAGGTGTCGCCCGTTGGACAGCAGGTCGCGGATTGGACTTCGAGGCGATGTGAAGGCGGGGAAAAAGTGGGGAGTTGACACCGCGGGGACACTGGGATTCAAGTTAGCTGATTTCCAACAAACAAGCCGGGGAGAATGGGAAATTGATCTGAGGGATTCGTGGGGTAATCTTGGAGATTGCGAGGGTCTCAAGTGGGGGTTTGTTCAATCGTACATTATTGGAAGCGCAGAGGAGGGACCCTGCGATTTGGAAGTACAGAATGAAGTATACCGTATACACCACAGAGGTCAGTAGGAGTTGAACGACTCTACGACAAAGGGGGGGGGAAATCCTCCTCTTTAAGACTTCAGATCTAGCTCAATACCTACTCTTTTACCATGTTCCTTTTTTTTTTTTCTGCTGCTCACATGAGCCCATCTTCACCCCATCGTGCTACGGTCTGGACCGTAGGCGCTTCGGCTTACCTACTACGGATATCCCGCCTACCCGCCAGGCACCGCATTCCGCGCCCGGGAAGAAATAGCCACGACTTCAGTACGATGTAATACTTAACTAGTATACTTACTGATTCTACGAGACAGCGGGGAAAGCGGCTGACTGAGCTTGTCGTCCGAAACATACACCGCTGGGGAACGGGCGCAACCGGTTCATGACTTGATAGACCGCATTCAATGGTTCCTCCTTCTCGCCCGAGTAGTAGACAACGGCCATGCTGTCCTCCTATCCCTTGCACACCTAGTCCCCTAAGAGCTTAAACAGCAAGTTAGCCGTGACAACATACCGCCCCTACACTATCCTATGCTACAAGTTTCGGTTTTAAGGGTTTCTTACGAGGACATTTGTATCCCAAATGTCTATTATGCTAGTAAAGTGGTCCGTGACGGCAAGCCATATAGCTGACCCACTTGAAGTATAAGCTCTATGGGTTAAGCAGCCTAAATCACCCTTTATCACGTTCCGTTCATCTTCCAATATTTCAGCCATGATATGTCCATACCTACGGAATCTGGGTCCAGACTAAATCGGGGGCCAGGACAAGGCCCCGGTGGCGCGCGCTTCGCACGCTGTGGGATCGTACAAGCCAGGATCATTTAAATATCACCAAAGTGAATTTGACGGATCCGTTCCATTTCCAGCTCTTCGAGCATTGGTTGTAGGAATTTGTCAATCTCATTAACCCAGAAAGAGTTTTGTGGCTTGACTTGGTGGGCAGACGTATATTCCCAATATGATGGATACTAACCAGCAGTTTCCCAATCAACAATACCAACGATATCATCCCCACGTACAAGAATATTGAGGCTGCTAAGATCACCGTGAGTAAACACCAGAGGCCAAGACTTGCTTTGTTGTTTGATGAGGTCATGAATTTCAGGGTCAAGCCTTGAATCAAATTCCATGCCCATACGTAGACACCGATGGAAATCCTGGACGGTATCAAAGGGACCGAAGCGTAAGGAAGGGCCCGGAACGCGACAGTCAAAAAGCGATCCGCGAACAACAGAAGCAACTCCAATGCCTGGTGGGGGCTGAAGGTCCCGCATCTCGCGAACCTTTCCGGCTAACTGCGTAAGAAGTTTCGCCTTGGAATCCTCGCTTCGTTTCACCCATCCTCTACCAATCATGTCTCCTTTGATCCTTTCCATCACAATGTAGGTCCTCCCGGAACGGGTAAATGCGCATAAAACTCTTGGTACCGGGATGGATGTATGTTGCGATATGAATCGCATTGTTGATGCTTCAGATAACTGAACGCGGCGCCCATACTTGACACATAGTCCGTCCGTCAACATGAGGACGTTTCCTTCTCGAGGTCGAATACGCTTGAGAATTCGGATCGCTAGAAGTGTCAAACACCGATACACAACGTTACTATTGACTGGTTTGGATGAGTTCAACGAAGCAGTGGATGGTGAGCGGGAAGGTTTCTTTTGACTGGATGACATTGTGATTGTATTCGACGCAAAGGAGTTGATGAAGGGAATATATTGGGGAAATTTTCTTCCTTGATATTGCATAGCATGGAACAAACAAACCATTGGTGATTGAAAATTGGATAGTATCGGCGCAAAAAGCCCTCAATGGGAAGTGATAGTGGTTGGTGAAGGAGAAGTCTCACGATTCCTAATTCGGAAGGCGTCCTTCTCAGCACGTGATATCGCCTAAGGCGGTTGGGATTTCTGCTAGCCCGAGCATAAGAGATGCAGAGAAGGGATGCAAAGGGACATCATGAGACCAGCCAAAAAAAGACGTGCTCCACATCGTGCCAGTCCCGCGTCAGATCGCCGAGGTGGGGTCTCCAGGGGAGAGGTTCGACCGTGCCCTGAGAGGATAACAATAGCACAAAGCGAATTAGGTCAATTGGCTGTAATATAATGGTTAGTGTGGAGTTCATCTGGGTAAAGGAGAGATGATAAGTTGCATTTTCTGATGTAATAGATATGGCTTTTATTCATGAATTCCTATAAGAGACCCTGACAGCCTCGAATGGAAGAAGTAATGGTCCTAGTCCAATCATGTGCTGGCCCCACCACAAAGTCACGAGCAGCCCCCCTCAACGCATCAACTTACTAGTGCGCCTACCAGGTGGTTCTTGCAGGACATATCTTGAATTGAGGACTGTACCGTGCTTCGCTATGAGCATTTCCGTGGTCAATAATGATCTAATCGGATTGAACTAGCAACCGTAAGTCTTAGATATCTGGCTATCTTGTTCTGTTGCTGCTCTCGAAGGAGTAGTCCAAGTCTGGCCGGGCTCCCCACCAGTGCCGAAAGCAAAAGTATAGGCTAAGACGATTCTTTTAATTCTACGGCTTTTGTTATCTTTTGCGCGTCTCATTCGTTGCCAGCTTCGAACCGAATTTGGCTCTCCCAATAAGAAGTTCTCAAAATCTAAGCCGCAGAATCGCTTAAAGGACACGATTGAGAGTGCACTGAGCATTAACGTCTATGTTCACAAGGCCATACTGTCGGGCTACCTGTCAGTCGCTATGTCCATCGTTAAAGGCAAAGTAGTGTCTTACCTGTTCAACGTCGTCATGAGAGCAGCAGTAGACGTCACCACCAGCGCAGTTTTCACCTAATGCCCCAGGCAGAACGTTGCCTAGAGTGATCAGACCACCGTTTCCTTGTCCTTGACACACCACGGTCTGATTGCTTGCACAAACGTTTCCAACTTCATTTTGAGGCAGAGCAATGACAGTGGCCACAAAGAGGAAGGAGGCAACGACAAATTTCATGATGTACTATAAAGTATATTGAAGGGCGTTAAGCTGACTGTGGTATATGAAGAGTGTGCGGCTGGTTGTGAGATTTAAAAGTAGTATTTGAGGAGAATAAACTATGCATCTCAGTGGGATCCAGTACTTTATAGTTGTCTTTCAAGGTGAAGACCAAGTTCTTCTATCAACAACAAATATGTCGATCCCCCTTTAATTGAAGATCTCTTGTACTTATACTTGAACAATACCTTGAAAGACAACTATAGAGCTCGATCCCACTGAGTTGCATAGATCCTTCCTCTTAAGTATTATTTTAATCTCAAACCTATAATAGTTGGATGCACTAGATCGACTGGCCGAGGACGCCGCATGTTTAGCGTGTGTATAGCATTTTCGTGTAAAATACAAATATTGATGTCTCATCTCGCGTCGTAAAATACAAATTCTATTCAAGGAAGCGGTCTGTGGACAAGGGGTGCGGGCAAGTAACGTATCAGAACTCTCGTGTTTCGGGAATTTTTGCCGGGAATCAAGTCGTAAGAATGTGAAGGTAAAATTGAATTCGAAAACTACTGTACACAGTTAGTAGTCAGTCCGTTCGAGAAACAGTAAACTGCCTCGTATCGTACCTAGTAGTGCTCTCCTGTCCCGGCTCGGCAAATGGAGACTCGGAGCTACTCCGACCGTTCTTCCGTCTTCCACTTGGGTTCTACCGAAGAAGAGCATACAAACATACTGCTATGTCGAAACACCAAAGTGCCCATAGTGGACAGTTGGTACGTGTCAACACCCCGGAAATCTTAGCATTGCAGATACATATACACTCTTCTTGGCGATAAGTATTAATTCATGGTTCAATTGCATAATCCTAAGCGCTGGCCCTGAACTGGAGGGGGGAAAGAAAAAGACTGAAAAACGGTAAATCCACGCGCCCTTCCGGTCCCAAAATGGAAATCCCACGCACCGCTAAAACAGAAAAAACGGAGACTCTCAGCCCCACCGGCCAGGGGCATCTTGCTCTATGCCACGTATCTGTATTGATTGTTCTCGCCTCGCTCCATGTAGTCCTTTTCAATCAATCTGTGTTGGGAAATTGTCAGCCCAAATGCTCACCGGACGCATAAACAGACGGGATTCGACAAGAGCATAAATAAAGAGGGGGAGCATACTTCTCAATGTTGGTCTTGATCTCGGCGGGCTGGAGGGTACCACGGTGACGAGTAGCCTCGATCACCTCCGCAATGAGCTCGGCATGCTTGATGGTCTTGCGACTCTTCATGATGCGCACAATCGCCGCCTGGGTCTCATAGTGTCGGTCGGCCGCGACTCGTTCGTGGGTCGTCTTATTCTCCTCCTTGGTCTCCTTCAATTGGATCTGATTGATCTTGATACGCATCTTGGCGTCGGTGAAGCTGGCATTGTAGGAGAAGATGTCGGTTGTCTCTACCTCCTTGCCCTTTGGTGTTTTCGTCAAGACGCGGTATTTGGCGCATGCGAGCGACTGCAACGTTCGCTTCAATTCAGGGTCCGCTAAAGGCATCGTTAGTTAGGCTTCAATGAGAACGAGAATATATTACTTACAAAGTCCCGTTGCGGCTTGAATCTCCGAGTAGGGCAAAGTTTCTTCCTCACCGATGTCGTTGAAGAGGAGCAGCACGATTGCCTGGAACGAGCTCACCACTAGTTCTTTGGGACCCTTGGGGAATTTGGCTCGCAATTGGCAGTGTGCGAGCTGGTGCTTCCAGTTGAGCCGGCGACCGGTATGTTTGTTACAATAAAACTCTTGGAAGTCATTGATCGAGGTGGCAATTGTCGATGGGATACGCACGGGAACATCGGCGTATGTTGGCCATGCGGCGGCGGAGAGAACATTGACACTGAGGTCAACCGGTGGGCGATCCTTGCGACTACGCTCTCGGTTGAATGCAGTATATGCTGACATCTCGTCGCGCGCCACTTCCATGTCCTTAAACATAGTCTCAAGGTTATGTGTAAAGCTTGATCCACATTCTAGCGAGGAGTCAGTCAAATTTGAAACAAGGAAAAAAGCACGCACAAGAATGTGTTTAAATGAGTATATACCTCTCTTCAGCCGACCCAGCATACTCTTCTCGGCATCATCACTTGCACTTCGGCCCATTAATAGACGTCTAGCAAGATCGTTCTTGTAAAAGGCTTCAAACACGGCCTTTCCTTGTACAAATCGGAACAGGTCCAGGACTTGGTCGAGTTGGCGATTGATTTCGGCATCCTCATCCGCCATCGCGCCCTCTTGCTGGCTAGCAGGCATCTTCCAGCCGCCTTTCAACAACCGATCCACGTACTTGGCGATCATCTCTCCGGTCTTGGGATTGTCGGTACCGGCATTGGTTTCCCCCTTCTTCCCAAGGTTCATGAATTGGCCGAATGCCTCGCGCAGAGTATGACCGAGGTCTTCATTCCGATCGAAAGACTCAGTCAGCGTATCATCCAACTGCTTCTTGAATTGCAGTAGATGCACGACCATGTCCGCTTCATTCTTCTCGTCAAAGACAATGTTGGAACCCTCTTCGACGATGAAATGGCCAAAAGCAGACTTTAATTTGATTGCCAAGTTCCGCCGGGCGAGAAGGCTGTATAGCTGTTTCAAAGCAGCCTTGTTGCCCGATCGCATCAGACCGAGCACGTCATTCTCATTAAGAAGCACGGCCTCATGCTCTGCAACCAGTATCTCATCCAAGAGCTCGGACAGCCTCTGCTTGGTACTCCGATTCAATGAAAATAACCCACACCGTTCAACTTCACGTTCAATCAGATGTTGGCTGTTCTCGACGTATGAAGCGAGATACCCGGTAGATTCCCGTTGTGCCCATGAATCAACGAAGCTGCGCGAGTCACCAATGAAAAGCGGCTCAAAGTCGCTGCTGTAGACCTCGAGGCTATGGAAGAGCTCTATAGCGTCTCGGAGTAATGTCGCATCGGGAATGATACTAGTCTCGGCGCCGCGGTCAGCAGCGATGAGATCGCAGGCACCTCGTAAGATTTTAGGCTTCAAGCTCTGATCGGCGAACACGTAGGCGCGAAACTGGATCAGTCCCATTTCCTGGATCACAGGGAAATCTTTGGAGTGCAAGAGAAATGACTGGTCAAGATAGTAGAAGATCCACCGAACTGTGATCTGTAATAAAGTTAGTCTATAGGTCAATGATTCCCGGAGGTAATAAAAACACACTAGTCTCGAGTGCCAGACCGACCATGCCTCGATCACTGCCCGCAATGTATCGACATCGGTTCCACCTCCAGCCCTTGTCACCAGGTTGTCCCGTAACTTCCCAGCTACGTAGTCCTTGCATCTCTCCTGTACCTTCTTGGCTAGCAAGGCCGCCCGCTCTTGACGACAGATGTTCTCTGCGCCCTTGTATAGCTCTTCCAATGAGATCTCAGGCTTCTGGCCATCAAAGATAGCTGATAGTGCAGCATCCAGCTGCGCCCAGGTCTTGTCGAAGTATGGCTCTTGGTTCATCCGAGGTCCCGTGCGAAGGTTCTTGACGACAAGCTTCTTTGCTCCCGCATGAGGGCTGAAGTTGTTCTGACGGGCATTCGCGCCGGAAGACTGTATCTTTGCTAAAGGTGTATTCGCATTCAATCCTGTCGATGTGCGCACGAAAGCAGCGCCATTCTTAGGCGGGGAACCTGAGAAGTTATACATCTTGTTTGGTGCTACCGGGTGACCAGAGGCTGGGCGCGAAGGTGAAACGGAGAAGCGGGACCGTTTCG
This sequence comes from Penicillium brasilianum, assembly GCA_001048715.1. Lineage (NCBI taxonomy): Eukaryota > Fungi > Ascomycota > Eurotiomycetes > Eurotiales > Aspergillaceae > Penicillium > Penicillium brasilianum. Next base: position 2,245,078 of record CDHK01000006.1, on the reverse strand, counting down.
AGGAAGGAGATAGGTTCTGTGAGGGTTTGTTGCGCGAGGAATTCGAGGAAAGAAGCTCCGAGATGGTCCGCTGCGAGTGCGACTGTGATGGCTCTCCTTGATCGGAAAGCTTCCTCTTGCCGCTCGATTTGCGCTTACCGCTCCGCTGGTCGGGGTCGGCGCTCGGGTTTTGCTGCATTCAGCCGGTTCAGTCCGACGCGGAGGGAAAGCTTTTAACGGTGGAAGGATGGCGATGATAGATCGATCATGTCTCCGCCAGGGCGGTCTGGGCGGAGTCGTGCGGGTTTCGGGTGTTGAGGGGAATTGGCGTTGCTCCTCTCTGGCGGAGGTTCCAACCTCCGCACGGCGATAAGATAGCAGCAGCTCCGAACCCGTGCAACGCCGTCATAGGTGCTAGTAACTAACTGGGTTTCTTTTTCAGGTATTTTGTAGCCTCTGGGATCCAATATCAACATTCGTTTTGATACACATCAACTCCAGCTTTCGAGACTCTTTCGGAATCTGTCTCCCAAATGTGACCTGTCACTCTTCATTCTGCCGGCACGTGTACTCGATCATGGGTGACTTGCCAGAAATATATATGTCGAGACCTGTGACCATGCGGTGTTTTTAATTATGGCTGTCTGGTCCTCAATCACCGGCATCAGCCCCAATTCTACTGAGTATGCTGTCAGCATTACCAAGTTAGCCCTCCAAACCTACTGAAATCTAGATTTAAAGCCGAAAATATACCGAACGTACCTGGCTGGACGGATATATTCATTCATCGTCGAGCCAGAAACGAAATGTAATGCATTCATGTAAATGTGACTCGAAAATCGCTTGACCGCCTACTCCGCTGATATATTACACGCCAATTCTCCTGGACCTATCCATGCACATCCCTAAAGCCAAGGTCATGAGAACAGAGCGGGCCGAGTGCTCTGCTTGATTTCTTGATCCTCAAACTGCGAAAAGGTATGAGCAACTAGATTCATCTGAGACGAGGGTGGGGGAAACAAACCTCGAGGAAATCAGTAGCGGTCACTAAGGCCATAAATGACTTGACGAGTTCGCAGAGAGCTTCATGATGAGTGGCACTAGTGCTGCCACCAATTTTGGCAAATCGCTTGAAGACACCGACCATGCAGGGCCTATTCTCGGTGATGAAGGCTCGAGTCTGTGCCTTGATCTGCTCATTATGGGGGCCCCTTGAGAAAACAGCTGAAACGATGACACGGATCACAGACAGAAGTAAGTCGTAGTACTTCCGGAGAGCATCCGGATTGTCAATATCTGATCATGTCAGTAACAGTGCGAAGAGGGGGAAAACTTCTTGATAAGGAACTGACCAATGCCAATGTCGGGATCCGCAGCAAAGAGCTGCGACTCGCGAACGGAGTCGAAGAGACCGGATTTGAGAACATAAGTGGCTCCGCTCTTGGTCCGAGACAGTTGCTGGAGCAGTGCCAGCAAAGATTCGTAGTATGCCAACAGGGAAAAAGTATCTGCAATGTGGTTATGAGTGGTGCCCGCGGCAGATTTCGGGGCCAAGAACGAAACTTACCGGTTGCCTGCGCATTCCGAAGCTCGACGGGCAGTGACCTGATGGCATCGAGGAAGAGACTAAGATAATTCGACTGAGATATTAGCTCAGCAAGAACACAATCTGTTCGGCTATCCAGAGCTGCCAGGCAGTTCAAAAAGAGTAGAGCTGAAGCACGACAAGCCTCCTGCCCGGTATAAGCATCGTCGCAGACGGCCTCCACAAGACCAGGGCCTGCAGTCTTCACGATTTGTTGGCTGTGACGGCGGAGACTCTCATGTGCAATATCGGAAGACGTGATGCGAGTGATGTAGTGGGAGCAGATGCTGTAGAGAACCTCTCTCAAAGACACATTCCCAGAAGCCAGCATGATACCACGGATGGACACTTGGAAGAGCTGATGAAGCTTCTCATCAATGACGTCCCCACTCCGAGAGGCGGGGGCTTCAGGAAGATCGGATGCAAGCTTGCCGATTAAGGTCTCTGCCAATCGTGCGAGCTCGATGGCTTCCCGTGATTCGGTTTCGATTGAGACTTCCAGCTTGGGCAAAATCATCTGAATGGCATGTAGGATGAACGTCGGCCTGGTGGCATCATCCAAGACGGAGCAAGTCGTGATGGTAGTGACGAGCTCTGCCCATGATCGAAGTGCGAGATACCGATTGTAGCCAATTTGCCGGCTCTGATTGGTTGCGAGAATGAAGATCTTCAAGCTTTCCGCTTCAGCCTCGAATTGTTCCTCACTATGAGGCCGTGCTGGGCCAGCAGCAAGTAATTCCGATTTTCGGATGTGGATCAACTCTTCAACCTTGGCAATGTCGTAAAGAACCAAAGAGTCCCGTTCTTGGCTGGCACAGTCATCAACGGCAATGTTACTTAAGAACACCAATTGAGGCACATGGAAACTGCGCGAAACATCGAGGTCGGCGAAATCAAACAGATCAAATACTGACGCATTGGCGACAGATTCACCGTTATCCAAGGTCGAGCTTCCAAGAAGAGTGGAAAGAATCCCGGCCTGGAGGCTCGGCGAACCGACTTTTGCCGCGGAGCGTATCTCTGTGGCAGCATATGCAAAGAGATGGCTTCGGTAGAGTAGGAATTCTGCCAAAGCCGAAGTAGCATCGGTGACCCAGAAGTCGTCTGTGAAAATAGGATGACCGTTCCAGAGGGTGTTGGGTCCAACGATGGGCTGTCCCGCGAACATATTCATCAAGAAACCATACGCACGCATCTCCGTAAGAGTGAAGTAACTTGCGAGCTTCGACGACCACAGATGCTTCAGGACTTCGAAGGCCATGCGTTTAAGGTGCACCGTGTATGAAGTGATGGTTCCATCCAACTCATCAGGGTAAGCCTGCAGGAAGCCAATGATGGCATGTAGCAACGACATCCCATTGGCGAGCAGGCCATCTGAAGGAATATCAAGGATATTTCCCAGGCAACTGAAGCCGAGCAGAAGATGAGCTACAGTGGGGCGATCCGTGATCATACCTAGGCAGCTGTTCAAGAGTGCCAGAAGGCTTTCCCGAATAACATAGCCAGCTGCCTGGGGCCCACACTCTAACTCCCTAAGGTCCGGGTCCATCATGGAGACTAGTGAGCGCGCTACACTGTCAACATCCACTTCACTAGCAAGGACCTCCACAATCTTGTTCGAGGACTGCCATTTTGTGATCTCAGGTGAGGACATCTTGTTGAGTTTCCGTGAACTGGCAAGTTTTTCCAACAGAGCCATAGATGTGACGGTAAGTTGCTCGTGCCCCGTGCCGCAATACAGACACAGCGCAGGCACCAGAGACAAATTGTTGAGAACGCTATCTTCAAACGAAGCAAGCGACGAGTTTGCAACGGTAGATCGATGCCCCATAGACTTGGACATGACCATTGGCTTGACAATGTTGAAGTAAGTTGACTGGAGATCCATGATTAAGTTCATCACTTCAACGCTGCGTAGCAATGTCAGGGCCAAAACCGAATCAGATGAAGCCTGAGCGACTTCTGAGATGTCTAGTTGACTGATAGCGAACAGCGCTTTCAGTACATCTTCGTTGAAAAGCCATTCCATCACACGGGAAAACGGATGAAGGCGAACGTAGGTCTCGAGGTTGGAAGTCTTTGCAGCAGGTTCGGCAAGAGACGGTTGGCTAAGAACAGTGACGAGATCCTCATTAAAGGTCCGCAAGGTTGTCACAACGAATTCCAAACAATTGTAGGTTAACAGGCGAGATTGATAGCTGCTGAGATCTTGGATTCTCCGAGAGAGAGCGTGACCCAGGATAAAGTCCACATATGGTTCGATTCCAGGCATGCGATATGCAGCTCCCAATGATGCTGGGAATGGAAGAGACAATGGCTTTTCATCAAAGTCGGAGGTGGGAGTGACTAAGGAATTGATAAGAACCACAAATGCATTGGTTTGATCAAAACTCTCGCCAATCTTCTGCAATGCCTGCTGTTCGTACCATAGGCTCTGATTGGAATGGACCGGGGCTTTCATCAGAGTTGATGCCTCCCCGGCGGGTGCACTGATCAAAAAGGAATTGATCGACTCCCACATTTCATTCCCATGATCGAGGCTTCTGTCGGTCATCAATGCGGACAGTGTAGTGAAAATAGTTGCTCTGAGATGAGTTGGGATAGGTCCCTTGCACAAGGTCAAAAGCTCCTCCGCAACCTTGAACGATTGATTATGAAGCATCCAATCTCGGATGGCTGCACTCTGCTTGCATAAGTGACCCATGAGGCGGAGGTAACAGGTAAGCATGACAGGGGACTCTGGTTCGCTCATGTCCACGGGTCCCGGCTTTCGAGCACGCACGAGGCCCGGAGTAGTATGGGAGGTCTGGCCGCTGGTAGTGGATTTTTCCGTGACTCGAGTAGCGTAGAGGTGTAGTTCGGCGAACATCTGGGTCCAGGTCATGTTCGTAGACCGCTTCAATTTGGAAGATAAGAATTTTTCCTCCTCTGTCAGGAACCTGTGCGCAGCAGCGGCGTTTTCCTCGCCTTCCGAAATAGAGCAGAGCATCTCGCAAAAAGCACTGACTCGAGGAACTGTTTGACGCTTAGAGGCCCATTGAAGAAAACCGTAGAGGTTGCCTTCAACGTCACCCCAGAATTCCTGCGCGGCATCTTCGCGGTGTTCAAAAGCAAATGAAATGATCATCAAGAGGGACTCTAGGTGAGTTCGAGCCTCCACTAGACCGCGGTTCGTACTCGACGTTAAACCATCTCTCAACGCAGTTATTTGATCCAATCGTTGAGTGTCTTCTTCTGACTTGAGTCTTCGAACAGCATCAGGCATGTTCGCAATGCATGACTCCACGAACACCTCAAAACTTTCCATCAATAATTCTTTCATGTAACCACTGCAAGAGCTAGAATCGGGTAAGCTGATGAGACTTTCTTTCAGAAGCAATGCCACTAATTCGCTGCGAGCGGGGTCGGCCCATTCTTCGCTGTTGACACTGGCGCAAATTGCTAACATCAAGTCGAGCGCCCCATCGTCAAGAGATATCATGAACATCTTCGTGCGCTCTTCGGCATCTTTCTCAAGATCAACGCCGGGGACAGGATCTGATGGGCCATCGTCGAAGTACCACCCACTATAGATAGCTAGCCACAACGCGATGATAGCAGCATGGAAATTTGGGAGCTTCCAGGTTTGGCCATCGGTGGCCTTGGTGATCACATCGTGCAAGGACCGAGCTTCGACCCGGGTTCCCGAGCTTTCAGGGGATCCGTGGCGAACAAAGGAAGCGATTGCAACTGGAAAGTAGTGAATGAGTAGCCCATCCAGACGGTCTAGCTTCTTCAGATGGGTGATAAGGAGTCGAAAGTCTTCGGCGCTAGTGAATGTACCCTTGAAAAGATAGAGTAGGATGGCCCCGAGCGACTCGTGCTGCTGCTGTAGACTGCGACGTTGGTATTCAATAGCTTCCATGATATCGCGATCCTCCTCCTGCCCAACGATCGAGGCCTTCTGAACCTGGTCTCCGAGAAGTGACAACCACCTTTCGACGTCTCCCATGGACTCCAAGGCTTTTCTGGCGAACAAAGACGCGTTCTGCATTTGACGGTTTTTGGTGTTCAGAATAAGCGCTAGCGTCTCCTGCATGATAGGCTGGATGTTCCCTGGCTCTTCCGATTCGAGTGATTCGCGGCAAATCAGGCGTAAACATTCGAGAAGAAAATGGCGGCGCTCGTGGAATCGCATAATCGCAGTGATCAGAGGTGACCGGTCCAGGACTTGCGAATCTTCCTGTGCGGCTAGAAACATGACCGCCGCCTCCAGCTCGTCAATATTCAAGGCATCGGCGAGCTGGAGTGCGCCTTGTTGGAAATCTTCATTGATGGAGTACTCAACGTCGGCAACCGTGATCTTGCCTAGGTCCTCGTAACGATCATTAGTAACAGGTTTTCAGAGAAAAGTGAAGCAAGGCAGCGTAATTATTGGCGACCACTTACCAGAGAGTACTGTTTGGCGGCTGGCATTGCTCTTCGCCGGCTTGTCTAGGAGTTTCTGGAAGTCCTGAATATGCTCTCTCAATTCGAAGATGAGTCGGTCAACATTCAGAAAAGAGCTGTCGGAGATGGCCGAGAGGTCCTGGTACAAGCCTCGCAGGCCTGCCAGATTCTCGTGAAGCTCTGCCATGACGGTGCGGGGTGGAGGAAGTGGGAAGGGTAGCTTCGAGCTCTGTTGTTTCCTGAAAGGCGGAACGCGATCAAAATTCCGGGCGGTCATCCAGTTTGGCAGTACTGCCGCTCCACAACACCGCAACGGATGAGAAGCTATTGCAGACAGCGAATGCCTGGACCACGGTAAGATTGGCTAAGGCGAATTAATCTATCTTGGGGAGCCTCGATACTTGATGTCGAATTTTACGCGAAAGCTCAAAACGAGCAGCTGCTGTGCTCAGCGCAATGGGGGAGATCTACTTGGACAAGGCGCTCGGCCTGCTTTCTTCGGATAAGCAGAAGGAACGAGCTGATGGGTTAGCAGGTCTGATCCTCTCATTTTTCCTGACAGCGAGTTGATTTCAAGCTAACGAGTCTCCAGATATCAAGCACACCCTGCAGCAAAACAAAAGAAGCCCTAAGCTGTAAGTGCTGCCTTCTAAACAATGCGATTTCCCTCAAATGCGCAAGCTAACATGCGACCTGGATCACTTCAAGACTGGAACTCAACGACAAAGCCTGCCACAAGATTTTTGAAGCCCTCTTCCGTTTTATTGCGATAGAAAGATCGATTTACATTCGCGCTCAACGGTCGAATGCCAAACGCCCTTCAGCTACCCGACTGTCAACATGCGCGTCAGTGCTTCGAATAGCAGTCGACATCTTTCTGCGCAACATCCGAGCCAAAACGGTCCGGGCGATCATTGATCACATCACAGAGACCATACCAGTGCCTGGGGAAGGCCTGTGGGAGCCGCTCAGCGTGGACTATATTAAATGCATAACATCTCTTCTTCAGCACCCTCCTCATACCGAGCATCTGGGTGATGCGGACTGGGAAAGGCTCATTGATTTCTGTCTCGATGCAATCAACGTACAGGAGAGTGACGAAAGTCAAATCAGCATTCGCAGTGGACACCGGTCGGCTGCCGAAGACTCTCTGGATGCAAGCGATGCCCACTTGACCCCCCAAAGAATGACCCCCGCTCCGGGCAATAGAGAGAAATTCGTCGGCGATAGAAATACCGTCGTAGAAGTTCTAGCGTGCATCCAGATTTTGACATCAAGTCCCAGCGCCCCTATACAGGCTGCAGCGGAGAGTCTCCTACAAGGGCTCGTGGAGTTTGTCAAGTCACCAGCTTTGATGGCCGGAAATTCACACCAACTGGCATTCAGTAGTATCAATACAGTCATATCCAGAGCTTTGTTTGATCAGTCTGAGCTGGCTCGGTCGTCCCTGACGGATCTGATCCCTATAATTCGACGCCTTTGGACCACTAAGCTCCAGAGCCTCAAGGATGAGCTTCTTGCGACAATCATGTTGTGTCTGGTGATTTTCGCGGATCTGGCTCATAAAAATCCATCCGAATTGCTAGTCCGATCGATTGAGGGACTGGCAAGCTCTCTCCAGCTGGAATATGTGAAGCGGTCTGATCGGGAGTTGCTCCAACCTGACGAGACGGTCTTCTACCAGCAAGGGGGACACGGCAATGGGCCTGTCTATGGGCCTCGCCTGGGGAATGTTCGATCAGAACACAGCTGGACTGGGCTATGGGCCCTTGCAAACTTGTTGAAGCTGACAGAAAAAGCTTCCCCCCAGAAGCCTGATCATGCCTTTCTTGAGGAGCAATTAAGCAAGAAACAACGTCTTACATCAGGCATGCATGATGTATTTCGCGACGCAATATCGGCGACAGGCGCGCTCAGAATTTGCGCTTTGCAGATGATCCCTTTTCTTGAAGCCGAGATTGACATTGACACAAAAGACTCGTTTGTCCAGCGAGCAATTCCAAGCATCCTCGACGATAACAGTACAATCGCGACTTGGACCATGATAGCATTGACAAGGTGAGTTGGTGTATTACCCATTCAGCTGCTGATACTAAGCGAATGTTCGGATAGTATTGCCAATGGCCCCAGTGGCCAACACCGTCAACTGAAAAGATATTGGCCGCAAGCTGTAGATCTCGCAACTCGCGCCTTCTCATCATCTGTGACGTCTAGAGCGGCCTGCAAGCTCTTGAGTACAGTACTCGAGGCAGATTTGCTGGAATACTCCATCGTGTCGGAGAACATACGATCAATGCTCTCGTCTGCGAATTTGAATGGTCCCTCCGCTATTTCGGACTCGGCCTTGAAGATGTGGTCATTGATAGCTCGGAAAAGGTTACAGCTGAGCCCCGGGGCGGCGCAAAATGCCTCGCAGCAAATTTGTAGTTGGCTGAGAGAGGTATGGTCTATTGGTACGTCAGCTAAATTCATTTCATCTCATCAACTTATGTTTGCTGATACCCTGCTATAGGTAATGTCACAGATCGACTTCAAACTGCGCAGATCGCTGCGTTTGCTCGGCCCCTCAATTTGCTCGACCTCTTCATGGCATGTACCAATCGACCTTTCAAGATTCCTGATTTCCGATATCGTGGATCATCGGGCGTCATTACTCGGATGTGGTTTTACTTCCATGAAAATGAGGAACTCCTGGGGTATATGTTCGGCACACACTGCAGAATCCTTCGTTCGAATCCTTGGAATCATGGAGACTCATGGTCGTTGAAACCCTCGGCTCGCCAGGATGTAGATGACTCGGTGATAATCGATATCTTGCGAGCAAAGTCCGAATCTTTTCTTCAATCATGGAAGACGATAAGCGGAGACAGAGCGCTTCACGTTACTGCGGATGTCTTGCAAATTCTGACTTCTTTCTGCATGGTCTGTTCTATGTTTGGGGCATGCCTTCCCCCGCAGTCCATATCTCGAATGCAAGGTCTTCAACAGAATTGCAATACCATATGGAATTCCATCTGCGAATTTTTGTCAACACACGAGTCGACTGCCATTCAACCATGCCTTGAGATAATATCACCAATTCTTGCATCAGAGTCTGAACTAGAGATGTCTGGCATGTGGAACGCTCTTTATCCAGTCCTCTGTCCGTTAGCTGAAACCCTTGAAAAGATTCGTCAGACCCATAAAGCAGGAGCCTTGCGAGAGAGAGATATCATGGACTTGGATGATCAGTTGACCTACAAAGGCGACGAGGTCTTTGTCAACCAGACAATTCTTGCTTCAAACCGAGCGGCGACTTGTCTTTTCTCTGATGCAGCTACATTTCAACGCTGCGAGACCATTCGACTGTCAATTGTTTTGAGAACGGAAACGGAGAATGCCACTCTTGAAGACTCTCGGTCAGCCATTGTGGAATATCTAACGGGCCTGGACGAGTCTGATCTCCTATCCACACAAAGTTTTCTACCAGCGATCTACCGGAGATGCTCCAAATTGCCGCGGGATGACATGATTCAAGTCCTAGAGGATCTCGGAGAAAAATGTCTACAGTCATATGAGATGGAGCGTTGCGAAGCTTCGCACAAAGTCTGCATTTGTATGATGACTGCTTTCGCGGCGTCATGGACAGATTCACAGGCTGATGACTTGAACGATTCAGCTATGGATCTGTACAGCTGGTTCATGGACGGTTTGCTTGCCAAGAAGAGGGCGTCAAGTCCCGTGTATATAGCACTTTCTGAGCTCGTGCAGGCTGTCCAGGAGTTATGTCCCTCATATGGCAATCAGCAATCTCTCCCATCTCCACGAACGACACTTTTCAAGATTCTACAAGAGGGTGATATTCAGGTTAAATTCAGTGTTGCTGATTTTCTACCATCGTTGTTTGAAAGATTTCTTCTCAAAGATCACGATGCTATCTTTGATGATGTTCTGGAGAGCTTGCCAAGGGATCCAGATTGGATTGAAGGCATTGCACTTCGCCTCCTTGTCCTGTCAAGACTGGCATCTAGGTGGCATACTCTGTTGCGAAGGAGCATCTACCATATGTTTGAGACCCCAGCTCAAGTTCCCGAATCTCTCGGATATGCCCAAACTTGCATGGGAATTACGTCGACTTCTCTCGGTTTGCGAGATGGAACAGAGTTGTTTCGTCTCTTCGCATCTCAAATACTCTACACTTGGACTGAAACTCAGAGTGTCATGTCTATGCCGTACCCCATCTTCGAATACGGCACCCTCAAAGACATGATCCTTGACGTGAAAGACGAGGTTGTTGGACAGATGATGATGCGTGCCAAGGAGTCCGAAATCCAGGAACTTGCAAGTTTCCTTGACATACCCTATGTCGAACTTCTTGAGGCATCGTTTCATAAAGCAGAGGCATACAGTATCGCGCGAGACATAAGCACACCTCCTGAGCAGGGAAGTCAACCCAAAGGTGTTGAGATCCGACTAAGGAAACTGCTCGGACCGGAGAGTTTTATGGCCCGAGTAGAGGACAATTTCCCGCAGATTATCGCAATTTTCTTCAAAACTCTTGATCGACACGATCAAATAGAAAGAGCATATTCAAAGCGTCCAAGCTTTCGCCACGCACTCGATATCCAGACCAAAATCAGCGAAAAATGCGCTTCGCAGAGCTCTTTGCCTGCAAATCAACAGCCGTCTTTCCGAGCTCGCTACTTGCTAGATGAACTTGAGTTTTTGTGCAAGCGTGCAGGCTTTGAGCTTGAAACTATTTGGTCACCTGCGCTTGCTACATTCGTCTGTCGTTATCTTCTAGATTCTATTCACCCTGCACTTGGATCTCTGCATACATGCTCTGTTATCCGAAGGATCCGGGTACTTGTCTGTCTTGCAGGTCCAATTATGCTGGAGAATTACCCACTTGAGATGATCCTCAGTGCCCTTCGTCCTTTGATCGTGGACGTTCACTGTTCTGAAGATGCCCTGGGGATCTTTTGGTATTTACTTGAGGCAGGGAAGGCTTACTTGCTGACGAACCCCGGGTTCACAGCCGGCATTTGCGTCTCAACCTTGGTGACCCTCCGTAAGCTCTTCTTGTCATCTCCAGAAAGTACCACACAACAAAGTCAGTTCCAAGCTGTGCTCTCGATTGCACAAACGTTCCGCCAGTGGCTCTGTGCGTTCATGGACGACTGTCAAACTTCGGAATGGAGCAGGGAAATCAAACAGTCTTTTGCAGGATTGCTGGACTTGGCACGGGAATTGCCTTCTCTAGCGAATTCGGCAAGCACTCACATTGAAAACGATCTGGTGTTTGCTATTCTCAAAGATCGCGATTCCGCGCAGTCTCTTTTGAGTAAGCCATCCGCAGATCTTATGCTCTCGTTACTTTGTCCCGAATTCACAGAAGATGGGGGGGCCAATAAAAGCAGCTTGGGCTTGGATTTGGAATTTGGATCCCACAACTTTTCACTTTGGGAAACGCTTCATAAGTTCGACGATGGCCCAGAGTACCAGCTGTGGGCCGCTCGAATGATCGGGCGTTCCTTTGCTGCCACGGGCAAAATCAATGAAAAGTTGATGCGCGAGCAAGAGAATGATTTGTTTCAGACACCGGAGGTGAATAAACACTCAAACATTGCTCCTCAGTCCAAGACCACTATTCTTCAATTGCTCTGCAGCAACCTCCAGGTCCAAGATCATGCCAAGACTGGCTTAATTGAGAGGACTCTCCAGGTCATTATCAGCCACATCATAGATGCTGATGGTTTGCAGGAGTATGTTGATATTATTCCTCAATCACTTATGCCGGTCCTGCTTTGGAACCCATATTCCTGCCCAAAATTGGCGCTGCCCACGGCAAAACTCAAAATTTGCGATCTCGGTCTTCAGGAAGGTGCTGAACATACACATCTGACTGAGTGGGCTCGTAATGCTTCTCTGTCCCTGTCCAGCGCTGCCTCGCATGATCCCGTCATTGGGCCTTTGCGTGCGGTTTTACACATGATTCCAGGGTTGGCAGTACAGGTCCTGCCATACATCATTCATGAGGTGCTACTATCTGAACTTGATAGAGAAAGTCGACTTCGACAGGCGATCTCCGGTCTTTTTAAGAATATTCTCAGTGGAGTCACTGCAGACACCATGCCACATGCTCGACTTGTCATCAGTTGCATATTGTATCTTCGAAACCAGCCTATTCCCAAGGAGTCCACAATTGTTGATCGCGACAATTGGCTTGACATCAACTATGGCCAGGCATCTTCGGCTGCTCATCAATGTGGGCTGCAGAAGACAGCTCTTCTTTTCCTCGAAATCGAGGCATCCAGAGTGATGTCGGGATCTCGCCGCTCCTCCGTGGCAAAATACGAACCGCCAGCGGGTCTTCTGCATGATATCTTTAAGAACATCGATGATCCAGATCTTTTCTATGGAATTCAACAAAGCTCATCTTTGACCACTGTCATGGAGAGGTTAGAGTATGAAAGCTCAGGCTTGAAAAACCTTCTCTTTCAGAGTGCGCAGTACGACAGCGAAGTCCAGATGTCTGACAATGCAAACCCCTTTGGAGTTTTGAGGGCCTTGAACGCGACAAATCTACAAGGAATAGCCAATACAATGTTGTCTGCTTCTGGAAGTGCTAATGGTGTGCCCGCGTCTTTCGACAGCATGCTGCAAGCAGCGACAAGTCTCCAGCAGTGGGATATTCCAGTCTCACCACTCGATGTTTCACCTCCAGCGACCGTGTTCCGCGCATTCCAAAGTTTGAACACATCAGCATCCTTGTCTGAAGTCGCTGTTTCCCTGGACAACTGTCTTTTAGCAACATTAAAGACTCTCAGCGAGACAGGTCAATCAACAATCGAATTACGAAACACAATGCGTGCACTTGGAATCATGACTGAGATGAGTGATGTTTTACACGCCTCGTCAGCCCAGGAAATGACGGACGAATGGGAGCAGATTATGGCCAGAAGTAGTTGGCTGAAGACTGAGAGGTGAGTCGACTGACGTCTACTACTCTGAATCTTCTCTACTTGAACAACCTGTACTAATCGAAGTAGCTATGCTGAGGTCGGGGAGATTTTGAGCTGGCATGAGGCACTTTTTTCTTCAATCAGGAAAAATGAATTATTGACGTCCAAGTCAAACCTGAGTCCAGCAGACTCTCGTTTACTCGAGGCAAAGGTTTTCCGCCAATCACTGGATGTCACAAGGAGTCATGGTGTTTCTCAGGCTTCTTTAAAATCCGCGATTAGCTTGTCGAAGCTCGCTGCACCTTGTGCTGAGCTGGGAATGAACATCGAAGGGGCAGCGAAATTCGATCTCGCCAACGTTCTTTGGGACCAGGGAGAAATGACTGCATCAATCCGGATGTTGCAACAGTTAAAGGGCCAGAACGATCTACATAAACAAGCTATCCCACTCAGCCGTGCTGAATTGCTGGTCACCTTGGTAAGACATTTCAACACCTTGTCATATTTCAGGTCTAACGAATGTACACTAGGGACATCACGTCGCCGAGGCGCGGCTAGAAAAACCAGAGTCAATCCTCCAGGATTATCTGTATCCGGCCGTCAAGGAACTGAAAGGTGTTTCAGAAGGAGAGTCCGCTGGGCGAGTCTACCACGGCTTCGCGAGTTTCTGTGACCAGCAACTTCTAAACGTCGACGGAATGGAAGATTTCAAACGAGTTAAGCAACTGCGTGATCGCAAAGAGAAAGAACTCCTCGGTCTAGAGGACATGATGAAGAATGCAGAGGGCCGAGAAAGGGAATCTTTAAAGATCTTCCGTGCCAAAGCAAAGCAATGGTTCGATCTCGATGATCGCGAGTACCAGCGACTCTTACGAAGTCGCGAGGCTTTCTTACAACAGTGTCTTGAAAACTACCTGCTTGCTCTGCGTGAAAGCGAAGTTTACAACAATGATGCTCTTCGATTCTGCGCACTCTGGCTCGACAAATCAGACAGCAAAACTGCGAACACAGCAGTATCTCGATATGTCAGCGACGTACCAAGTCGCAAATTTGCTCCTCTCATGAATCAGCTTTCATCGCGCCTTCTCGACGTTTCTGATGATTTCCAATCGCTTCTCACTGAGCTGGTCTTCCGAATCTGCGCAGAACATCCATTCCATGGAATGTATCAGATCTTCGCTAGCAGCAAGTCAAAGGGTGGAAAAGACCAATCCTCGCATTCTCGCTTCCGAGCGGCGAACAAGCTCGTCGACCGCTTGAAGAACGACAAGGACATTGGCCCGACCTGGATTGCAGTCCACAACATGAACATTACGTATGTTCGTTTCGCCATTGACAAGCCCGACAGCAAATTCAAGACCGGTGCGAAGATTCCTCTGAAGAAATTGCCCACAGGAGATCGCCTGGGGAAGGATGCGGAGACGTACAAGCTGCCTCCGCCCACAATGAAAATCGAGCTCCGAGCCAATCTCGACTATAGCGACGTCCCTTCGATTGCCCGGTTTAGCTCTGAATTTACGCTTGCATCTGGTGTCAGTGCTCCGAAGATTGTGACTGCCGTTGCCACGAACGGCGTACGATACAAGCAACTGGTCAGTTCTTCGGGCCCCTTCCTAATAAACACTATGCTAACAATCCCCTAGTACAAAGGAGGGAATGACGACCTCCGCCAGGACGCAATCATGGAACAAGTATTCGAGCAAGTAAGCAGTCTTCTGAAAGATCATCAACCTACACGCCAACGGAACCTGGGAATTCGGACCTACAAGGTTCTTCCGTTAACGCTAAATGCTGGAATCATCGAATTCGTGCCAAATACCATCCCACTACACGACTATCTGATGCCCGCACATCAGCGATATTTCCCGAAGGATATGAAGCCCAGTGCGTGCAGAAAGCATATTGCCGATGTGCAGACCAGATCGTTTGAGCAAAGAGTCAGGACGTACCGCCAAGTTACGGAACATTTCCACCCTGTGATGAAATACTTTTTCATGGAGAAGTTCAGTAACCCAGACGACTGGTTCAGCAAACGATTGGCATATACCCGGAGTACTGCTGCGATCTCCATTCTGGGTCACGTTCTCGGACTTGGTGATCGACATGGTCATAACATCCTGTTGGATGAAAAGACAGGAGAGGTGGTGCATATTGACCTAGGTGTGGCGTTTGAACAAGGACGCATTCTTCCAGTTCCTGAGGTGGTCCCCTTCCGATTGACTCGAGACTTGGTTGATGGGTTTGGCATCACCAAGACGGAGGGTGTTTTCCGACGCTGTTGTGAGTTTACCTTGGAAGCTCTCCGGCAAGAGTCGTACAGCATCATGACTATTCTGGATGTGCTTCGATATGATCCATTGTACAGCTGGACTGTGTCTCCCCTCCGAATGAAGAAGATGCAAGACAACCAGGATGCTGGAAATGGACCTCCTCTTCTGCCTGGTGCAGAGGACAAGCCTGCCACCAACGAACCAAGCGAGGCTGACAGAGCTTTGACCGTGGTTGCGAAAAAGTTGAGCAAAACCCTGAGCGTCACGGCCACCGTCAACGAATTGATCCAGCAAGCGACCGATGAGAAGAACTTGGCCGTACTTTATTGTGGTAAGTGATCATAGCCTGTGTAGGCCTGACTGTGCCATTGGCTAACTTGCTATCAGGGTGGGCATCTTATGCTTAAAGCAGATCAGGCGGTTTTCAGCGCGTAAATATTACATTATCCCATATGTGTCGATAAAGAGGACGAGCTCCAATTGTGTTCACATCAATATTTCTGCCTCGAAGCGGATCTATTCCCTCGTAATCATGTAAAATTCTCAATATCAGGGTTATCCGTAGGATTTCGCGCGCATACTGTCTGGCTACCAGGTATGGCAACCAAATGCCAAATTTCAGGATATTGGCCAATAGACTGGGAGAGATTGCTCAACTGACTAGCCATTAGAATGATACCACTAATACAGACCAGATTCTAAGTGAAAAAGCCGCGCCTTGTCAGACCGATGATCGTATACGTATCACGCATTCCTCTACGCTGGTGTGAATCACAATGAGGGGCTATACAGCCAATGCAAACAGTCGCCCTTTCGCCTTACTCGTGTCACACCAGGTCCGTCAATTTCACATCAAATGTGAGAAGAACACCTAACACGGGGTTGACAGCTTAGAAGCTCTACGCATTACAGTTCGAAAGGTGTTATGTCCGCACGTATGGCTGGTAGACTTCGTACAGCAGAGTGGCCCGGTCGGGGACTACACTGGTACTAAGACCTAATCCCTATCTACTGTCCTAGTCTGGTGTTCCATTGATACATAGCTGCTTCAAGATCTCAACATCGTATGGTAACGAGATATGTATCAACGAAGCCAAAGCTGAATTCGATCTCGCACCAGGATATTTGGGTCTCAAGACTCAAACAGACTTGGCGATATTCTGCGGTTGGACACGGCCGGACTAGAAGACCAGTAGAACTGGGCCTCATCGATGTCTCTAATTTGTCATCGAGCCATGTCGAATGGAGAAATAATCCCTTTACGTGGTCGCTATTTCTAGCCAACCATCTATCTTGGGTGCCTGCTGCCGGGGCGTCCAAGCCCCCGTGGTTATTTGGCATTCGTGGCATTTTTCCAGTTTGGGTGTTGAGGTGTTATCGCGCCGAGATATACCGTGCCACCACTTAGTCCCTAGACATCGGCTGAGAATTTTCAGTCCTTGACATTCAACTGCTTCGTTCCAACATTATTCCGTCACCAAACCAGAATCACTAACATAAGTCGGCTTATCAATAGTGGCGATATCTGCTATGGCTGACACGCCTAATCGAGGGATTGTCGTCATTTCCGGAGGTAGTGCCGCGAATAACCTCGTCGATGTTTTTGATGCCGTGCGAGACAGCAAGGACTGCTTGCTGAGTTACATCATCCCAATTAGTGATAATGGTGGCTCCTCGTCGGAGCTGATCCGAATCTTTGGGGGCCCTGGAATCGGCGATGTTCGAAGTAGGCTCCTTGACACGCGACACTTTGCGACACTCCTTCGGAAGAGTATGTTTGGCTGACACTGTTATCCCAGGTCGTCTCGTGCGGCTAATTCCAGACTCACCTGCCAATTCTGAGCGGACCGCGATCAAGACTCTCTTCAATCATCGCTTGCCTGCCCAAGCAGGGGCGGCGGCGCATGAATGGCTCACTATCGTAGATGGCACGTCCAGCCTATGGAAGTCCATCACCCCCGCGAAGAAAGAGTTGATCCGCTCATTCTTCAACATGCTGAATTTGGAGATCCTCAAGCGAGCGCGGCCACCGTCTTCCACCTTCGATTTCACCTCCGCCAGTGTCGGAAATTTGTTCCTTACGGGTGCGCGACTCTTCAGCGGAAGTTTTGAGAGCGCCATCTACCTCCTAGGAAGCATATGCGGCGTGCAGTCGGACATAGTGCGTGTCATCCCGGCAATCAACTCCAACTTCTCACACCACATATCTGCCACGCTCGCCGATGGAACTGTCATTGTTGGCCAAAACAGCATATCCCACCCGAGCGAGACTACGGCCCTCCAGCGCGACCGTGGCAACCAGCCTAGACGGCCTAGCTTACTCCTTGCCGACGGAGATGACCTAGAAGATACTGGCTCGGATGCCTCCGACGCGGTGTCATATGAAGAGGATCATCTCCCGGGCTCACTCGCTACCTTGCGGAACAAGAATATCTCTTTTAATAAAGCCGAAAATGAAGACCTACCCAGCCGGATCAGCCGGATTTGGTATATCAATCCATACGGACAAGAGATTCGACCACCCGCAAACCCCCGGGTCTTAGAAGCATTGAGCGATGCCCAAGCTATCATATATAGCATTGGCTCATTATTCACCTCTATCATACCGGCCATCATTCTTCGTGGTGTTGGCAAAAATATCATGACTAGTCCAGCTCGTCACAAGATCCTCATTCTGAATGGTTCTTTGGACCGCGAGACAGGACCTCCATCTGCACCATTCCTAGCGTCCGATTTCGTTGAAGCTATTGCGCGTGCTTGTGAGGAAAGCCGTGGACGACATCCACATGGACCCTCTCACCACCATGAAGGGTCGCCTTCATCACCGGAAACTATCCGGCCACACCCGTCTATTCCATACACTGCGTATGTGACCCATATATTACATCTGGATGGGCCCGGCACGCCTCAAGTGGACAGGGAGAGGCTGGCAGAGATGGGGATTGAGACCTTGCGCTTATACGGGCGCAAAGTCACTGTTATAGAGGGGGACAAGGAGATTTGTGTGGGAATGAGATACGACCCAAATGCCCTAATACAAGCACTCGAGGTGGTGTTGGGGAAGAAAGGTGATGCAATGGTGCGTGGAGGCCTTGGGAGTGGGTTGGGCAGGAGAAATACCCTGGACCCCGGCCGGCGCGATAAATGAGAGGGGACCATGAGATTCCGAAAATTTAGGGGGGATTGATTGTACATTTAAATTATCCAATAATCCTAATGATAAACAGAAGAAAATCATATAAGGAGTATAACCGGGTTCATCGTCGATTCCAATAAGGCATAAATCATCATATTCGTAAAATGCTGGCCAGAGTAAATAAAACACAAAAATATTCCAGAACGCCATGCTAGCCCATGACCCGCCTTGTGATGCTCGAAGAAGGATATCGGAGAGATTCATGCTTTATTAGGACTGACCAGTCGCCTCTTCTTTGTGGTCACCTTGAGCTTCAACGGAATGAGGCTTCTGCGAGGTCCACTCGACTCATTCCGAGTAATAGTCTTTCGACACACCGGACATGTTCCCTTGGTTTGCTTTCCTTGCTCGGCACGTTGCTCGTCGATTGATTGAAGGTATTCGACGATGCACTTATGACAGAAGAGGTGACCTGCGATTAGATAGTTGTCATGTTAGCGAGGATTTAATTGGCGGCAGCGATAAGACATACCACATGAAGTGCTGGTGGCATCCTCTAGTGAGTCCATGCAAACAGGACATTGGTATGCAGTCAGCATAGAACGAGCCGCGTCTGCTTCCTCGGTCGGTTGCGCCTTGACGGCATCTTCACGCTGCTTTGCAAGTGCTTTTGCCAGAGCGGAAGAGCCCTCGACTTCAGTCAGGTCGATAGACTCGATAGGACTTTGTGGGTGGTTTGATGGAGCTGAGCTATGAGGACGACTTTCGTCGTCCCGGCGTTTTCGTTTGGTACCCCGAGCCATCGTGTGGGGTTCTGGGGAGCTGGAGGATGAGGAAGGTGGGGAGACAGAAGGTATTGACGGAACTTGTTGATGATGATGAGAGGAGGGATGTACCCGTGCCGAAGTGAGGTCAACAACAGAGACTCGTCGACTCATCTTGGGGAAAGGAGCCTAATAAGCAGCTGCAAGCGGGTCTGTCGATAGGGCGCCGTCCGAAAGGCAATGGCGTCTGGCGAGGCTATACTTTATTGAAACGGGATAGTACAAGGCCCGGCTTTTCTAGAAAGGCCCAGAAGAAATATAATCACGATATAACAGCGCACCAACGGCAAACAAAACCAAGAGTCGAGAAAGTCGAGAGAGAACGGCAGTTGACAAAGGAACGAGAATCGCGGATGGCAAAATGGCCGCATAAGTTGTTATCGATTAGCGATAAGACACCTCAAAGAGGTAGGCGGTCGAAGATATCGGCAGCGCATTTCTTCCGCCTCCTGCATGACGCTCAGAATACCACGATAGGCAACTGATATGGAAATTGCTCCACGATCACCGTTCGCCATCAATATCTCCTGAATATTCAAGCACAGTCTTTGACCAGGCTGCAGTCTCACGAGCTGCCATGACTTGAAACGTGCAAATTCAGCTACCGTATGATGTTATCTTGGAATCCATCTCACACTCCTTATTCCATGGGTATCGTGAGGGCGGCGCGCCTGAGATTGCGCCCAGTACCAGTTGTCCCCTCCCAGCTATATCTTTCGTCTGTACGTTTGTCTGTAACTGAGCACGGAAGGCTTTATTCCACGCCGGCAAACGATGAGGTAACCAGGAAACGCTCTCTTTCAGGTAAGTCGCTGGCTCTAGTACTGTCACAAGCAGAATCACGTTCTTCAGAATGGCCAAACTGACCGGGCACAGTTCCTGCTTTACCTAGATTTAATGAGATCGGCGTTCAGCATCTCAGCGATTATGTCCATCCTCAGATTTTTCCAAACAAGGGTCGGGTTCCAGATCCCGAACTCGTCGCCCTCTCAAAAGATCACTTAGCCAGACATGACCTTCTTGGCAAATCTCAGTCCGGAGCCGAGCCGATCGCCTTCGATTTTCCGCCTCTTCATGGCCAGACTCTTGATGAACACTTTCACAAGCTTGGAATGGACGCATCCGAACCGTACTTGACAAATGCCAAAACCTTTGCAGCTCTTAGCTGCCCGACAAAACCGCGAAAGTGGGTCACGCGCAGTGGATGGACCAAATATAACTCAGACGGCTCGTCGGAGCCTGTGGATGCGCCCAACGAGGAAATGCTGACCTTTGATACCGAGGTCATGTACAAGGATAATCCTTTTGCAGTCATGGCTTGTGCGGTGAGTCCGACAGCATGGTATGCATGGTTATCTCCTTGGCTTTTGGGGGAATCGGAAGAGAAGGTGCAGTTGATCCCACTGGGAGACCCTTCACAGCCAAGAATCGTCGTTGGACATAATATTGGTTATGACCGTGCCCGAGTCTTGGAGGAGTACGACATGAAACAGACGCGTAACTTTTTCCTCGATACAATGTCGCTTCACGTCGCTGTAAACGGGATGTGTTCGCAGCAAAGACCAACTTGGATGCGTCATAAGAAAAACAAAGATTTGAGGGACAAGATTGCGAGCGAGCACAATTCCGTGGAATTGGCAGCGTTGCTTGAGAACAACATGCTCAGAGAAGAGGAAGAGGAGCTTTGGGTGGGAAGGAGCTCAGTAAACTCCTTACGAGATGTGGCCAAGTTTCATTGCGATGTGACGATAGACAAGTCTCAAAGAGACTTTTTCGGCGAGCTTGATCGGGAAACCCTTCTTACAAAGTTGGACGAACTACTCGACTACTGCGCTGCCGACGTTGCAATTACCCACCAGGTCTTCAGAAAGGTCTTTCCCAACTTCTTGGAGACTTGCCCTCATCCCGTCAGTTTTGGAGCCCTTCGGCATCTCTCTTCCGTCATCCTTCCCGTGAATCAGACCTGGCAAGAATATCTCACGCAAGCTGAAGAGACCTACCACAAACGACTCGACGAAGTCCAACGGAAACTCCTCGAGTTATGCGATGGAGCTTTAAAGATGAAAGCTCAACCCGACTTGTACACGACTGATCCTTGGCTACAGCAGCTGGACTGGTCTGGCCAGGAGATCAAAATGGTCAAGGGCAAGAAAAAGGGCGACCCTCCCCGTCCTGCTGCCAGGCAAAAGAAACCAGGAATGCCCAAGTGGTACAAGGATCTCTTCCCTTCCAGCAATGCCGACATCAATCTCACCGTCCGAACAAGAATTGCTCCTATCCTACTCAAACTGTCTTGGGATGGTTACCCTCTTATTTGGTCTGACAAGTATGGATGGACTTTCCGAGTTCCTCGTGACCAAATTAAGAAATACGAGAATCAACCGGTCGTCGTTTGTGACATGGCCGAGGAGAAGAACCTGCAACTACGCGATGATCGAAAGAACACTTACTTCAAGATCCCTCACAAGGATGGCCCGCAGGCTCGGTGCACCAATCCTTTGGGAAAGGGTTACATGCAGTACTTCGAGCGTGGAATTTTGTCTTCGCAATTTGAGCTTGCTAAGGAGGCCTTGGAAATGAATGCCTCGTGCTCCTATTGGATCAGTGCAAGAGACCGAATCAGGGGCCAGATGGTTGTTTATGAAGACCAAATACAGAAGAGTAGCTCTACACACGATCCGACGGAGAATCGGTTAGGGTTCATCCTGCCCCAGGTCATCCCCATGGGTACCATCACTCGCCGAGCCGTGGAGAATACCTGGCTCACTGCAAGCAATGCAAAGGCCAATCGGGTTGGGTCCGAGCTCAAGGCGATGATCAAGGCCCCTCCAGGTCATGTTTTTGTTGGTGCAGATGTTGATTCTCAAGAGCTGTGGATCGCCAGTCTTGTTGGAGACGCTCCTTTCCAGTTGCACGGGGGTAACGCGATTGGATTCATGACGTTGGAAGGCTCCAAGGCTGCAGGGACCGATCTACATTCCCGCAGTGCCTCAATTCTCGGCATCTCGCGTAATGACGCTAAAGTGTTCAACTACGGTCGAATCTATGGAGCAGGCGTCAAATTTGCGGCGACACTCTTACGCCAGTTCAACCCTTCCTTGACCGAGAAGCAAACACAGGAGACCGCAGCCAATCTTTATAAGGAGACCAAGGGCACTCGAACCTCACGCCGTGCCCTGAGCGAAACTCCCTTTTGGCGAGGTGGCACTGAATCATTCGTGTTCAATAAGCTCGAAGAGTTTGCTGATCAAGAGAGGCCAAGAACGCCGGCACTCGGGGCCGGTATTACTGAAGCTCTCATGCGCCGCTTCATCAACAAGGGAAGCTTTATGACTTCTCGCATCAATTGGGCTATCCAATCATCAGGTGTTGATTATCTTCACCTTCTCATTGTGGGCATGGATTATCTCATTCGCCGATTCAACATTCAGGCCCGCCTGTCCATCACTGTTCACGACGAGATACGCTATCTGGTGAAGGATGAAGACAAGTACCGCGCCGCGCTCGCACTCCAGATCGCCAACGTTTGGACACGGGCCATCTTTTCACAGCAAGTTGGCATCGATGATCTCCCTCAGTCCTGTGCGTACTTCTCCGCCGTCGATATCGATCACGTCCTGCGGAAGGAGGTTGACATGGATTGTATCACGCCTTCGCACCCTCACAGAATTCCTCACGGCGAGACTCTGGATATTTCTCAACTTCTGAAGAAGAATGAGGCAGCATTCTTGGATCCTACCATCGCCCCTGCATCCCCTCCTACTCCTGAAAAGTATGACTATACCCCCCGGGAATCGGTTATGTCCACCCTCCAGGCATCCAACGATCTCGCGTTCATCAAGGCTCAGATCACAAAGGATGATAAGGAGCTTCGTGATATTATCAAGGAGAAAGTCCAGGCTGCCAGTGCGGGGAAGACTACTCCTACAACCCGCACTTCGCCCACGAAGGTCAAAGGTAAATCCACCGGCTGGGCGTCTGCGGAGCCCCAACGCGCAGTCCTGATGGACATGGAATCCGGCTTATATCCTGACTTCCGAAACCCTCGACCGTCCTCCAACGGAAATGGCAAGCATCAACATCAGGTTGGCATGTACCGGTCTTCTTGGAAGCCTCGGACCTCTGCTCGTGCTTAGCCATGGTCCGCTCTACCCCACCCTCTCCTTTACTTTTTTTTATATCTTCTCTTTCCACCCTTTTTACATTCTTTTTCTCTACTGAATCATTCTTCACCCTCTCATGTTTGAATATTGGGCTGGCTGTATGTTTTATGCTCTTACGTGGATTGCATCGGGGACTAGCATTGGGACGGCGTCGAAGATGTTACGATGTTACCTATAGAGTGACAATAATTAAGAAAATGTACATTCATCTCCAAGCCTTGGCTTGCGGCAACAGGATCTATTTCCAATAAAACAACTGCTTTCAATTGTAGGTCTCTTGTTGACTGAAACACTTGGACCTCCATATCTCGTGGACATATCTCGGCTTCAAGTTTCCTTCCACATTGAAGGCACACTATCAAACTGGGTTAGCATTCACTTGAGACACATGGGGCACTTTCACATACGCAACCTCAATGACAGCACACCTGCCCCCCTGAACAATTCTGGTCCCCTCTTGCAAGGCTTGATCCAATTCGCTTTGCACCTTCACCGTAGCGCCCCAAGCGTTGCCAGCAGCGGCGGCAATCGCTGGATAGTCAGGGGATGGCTCGAAGGAGATGTTCAGATCTGAGCAATTATTAGCCTCGGCTACAGATGTGGTTGTCAACTCTCTTTGACACTTTGACAAACCTTTCCTATTAGACTTTGACGCCAGGCCATCCTTATGAACCAGAAGAGCAGACACTTTGGGTGCATTCCATCCTCCGTTGTTCAAGACAATCATCAGGAACGGAACGTCATAGCGTCTAGCGATCCAGTAGACGCTTTCCATCTGCGAGAAAAGATATGTTCCGTCTCCGACTCTGGCCGTGAATTAGTATACGTTCACAAATGAAAGACAAGGTATTACACACATTCCACAGACAAAAGAATTCGGTTGTGCCAATTTCACCCCCAGAGTGGCACCGCCGCCCCAGCCGAGGCCACCAGCACCACTGGCGACGAGGCTTCCGGGCTGCGGTAAAGTGTTAGACATGCCAAGGCTGTGAGGGTATATGTACGACGGCCTACCTTGACCAAGTTAAGATGGTGGATTAGTAATCCAGCATTGGTGACGGCTTCCATGACAAAGGTCGTATCTTTGGGAACGTGCTGGCGCAGACGAGATGTAAGATATGGAACGCTGATCACACCATCTTCAGGTGGTGACTGCAAGCTGCGAAGCTCCTCCCGCCATTTAGCGTAACGTGTTGCGCGAGCCTCGAACTCGAGAGCATAGTCCGCTTCTTTCAGGTCCTGTTGATCCAAAAAGGTGTTGAGCTGCTTGAGTGCGAGCTCGCAGCTGACTTTGATCCTGCGTATAGCGTTGAAAGAGAACACTGGGGTCCGAATATCAGCAACGTATTAAGTCAAGGCCGGACACGACTTACATGGCATTTGCTGTTTGAGGGGATCAACGTCGAGATGGAATATCTTGGTTCCTTTAGTCTGTCAGTTAGTAGAAGCTCAAAAGGTTAAGAGTAGCGTCATGCCTTTTTGGGGTTTGCCTGCAGTTGGAATCCATGGCACATCGCAATCCAAGATGAGGATTACGTCGGCCTCTAGAACTGCTGGGTGTGTTGTAACAGTCACGCCCAGATAGGCTTCATGGTCGCTTCTAATGCAGACATCGGATCCAACCATCTCCACGACACCAATCGGCAGCTTGTCGCAAAGCTCTTCCAACAAAGGGGGAGCCTTGTGATTTCGACCTAGATAACCGGTGACAACAATGGGTCGCTTTGCGCTCATAAGAGTTGTCGCAATCAGTTCCACCTCTGTAGTTGTTAGAAACTTGTACAACCTTCAAGGTCAAACTTCTTACCTGAATCGGGCAGGGCACTGGGCACAATAGGTGTCAGTGTCTCTTCCTCAAGGAACTTCCGATCCACTTTCTAGAAATTTGGTGTGAGCAAATTGTTTTTTATCTGTTCAAATCCAAAGCGAAAATGTACCTCTTCCAGGACCTCTCTCGCAGCCATAAGATACGTTGGGCCTTTAGGATCAGACATGGAAAATTGCAAGGCTCTGTTGACCATCTCCTTGATGTTGCGGCCTGTCTTGATTTCCCCAGAATACCGGCAATACTGACGGAGAATTGCCGCCTGATCAGGCACATCTTGCAACCAATGGATGAACCTTGAATGGTGTTAGCTGCTGAATATGACCGTACTTCGAGTTTCGTACTCTGTCCTTGAGCCCGTCAGTTCACCCCGTTGGGTGAAAGGGCTGAGTCCAGCAAAGCACAGTACCGGCACTCGACCGATCGATGCGTTGTGGATGGACTGGCCCAATGCTAAGGTACCACAGTCAACGTGAACAATCACGCATTGCTGGTGTAGATGAGTCAATCGGTGAAAGGACATTGTGGATGCAAGGAGTGATTCATACGGGAACTCCAGTGACCTGAGCATAGCCCAGGGCAGCCGACAGCGCGACCAATTCCGAAGGGCAGGTGATAATGTTGGGAAACGTGGTTGAATTTTCTATTCCACTTTTAGAGAGAGAGTGAGTTTGATCACCGCCATATTCGGGAACTAACCTTGTTTCGCTTTGATCATAGCCTCGAGCATGGCAGGATGGTCACTCCCCCTGTTTCCATTGTCAGGCATATCGATTCCTGCCTTCCGGACATGAGTGACTTACAAATTGACAAAGCAATGTGTGACTCCAGCCTCGGCTTTGAAATTGAGGTTAGTGACAGCATTGTCAGCTTAGGAGCACTCCACTCACATAGGGCTTCAAAGAAGCCTTCGGCCGCGGAACTCAAGAGAACATCGTCGCCGTCGACATCCTCGTCATAGCGAGCCCTTTTATTGTTTCTTGATACAGTCATCACGCAAGAGTATATCAAAACCGGATACAGTAAGGCCGACTGCTTTCAATGGCTATCACTGGGGGCTGGAGAGGATAAAAAGAGTGTGTAACCCAGGTAGCCTGCAGGTGGCCTGCAGGTGAAGGACCAGTGACAGATTGTCCCACGAGCCAATCATTTCCCCGAGAACTGTCCCCACCGCGGAGGCGATCCGCGACCCCGCCCCGGACTGTGCCTCGGGCATCAGGGGGGCCCAATGCTAGCCTACGATCAACAGCAGTCCTAGTGGATGGACTTGAGCAAGGTAACTAGATATTTGCTATCTACCATGGTGGTGACATGCCAAAAGGAAAAACTAAAGCAAACATGAAATGGATACGAGATTGAAAGATATATTTGAGTGGTATGTAGGGGAACCCTCTGTCGGCAATTTGAGAGCCGGCAGAATCTCAATTTCAGGCAATCTTTCTCCCTTGATATAGGGATCGAGTCCTTCAATCAACGTACTGACGGCGGCGCTTCGTGGGTATAACCTCCTAGATAGTTTCCTAGTCAATCTCTACATTAATCTCCTAGGTAAACCTTAATTACCCTGATTACCTTGAGAGCTATTAAGCCAGTCTCAAGTAGAATGACTTAGTTCTCGTGTGATTATCATAGAAATAGAAAGAGATTCAATTCGCTCGCAGAGTACAGGATTGTCGGTATTTGATGGGTGTACAGCGAAGACCCTGTCATCACAAGCGACGATGGAGGGTCCTAGGTATGATCTTGATTTTATAGAGCCGGGTAAGGCCGGAATAGATATTGTTACACATCTTTCAAATTATCTTTCAAATTAAGACTGGCGTGATGAATGCTGGTTATATTTAATTGAGAAATAACTGTTGTAAATCTAGCGTAGAAGCTTTTCGGGGAGCCTAGATAGGTTCAGTAAATGTTCAAAAGCTGGACCTTAACCCCGGGGGATCCGAGATCGTGAGTAATGCCGGCGTTGATTTAGGGCCGATCCATTCACCTAGTGCCGCCATTCCAGCTCATAACCCGAATTACTAAAGCTCGCGATTCGGTGCTCCGAACCTCCGTCCAAACTCTGTACTACTACCACTCTGATTAGGGACTCTAAGCATAGCTTTTCACACCTCATGTAATACTCACAATTAAAGGAATAATAAATGCGCACAAACCATATTTAGTCGCTAGAATGATGATATCATCGTACCATTGGGTGGGTATATAGATCAGCGATGCTAGCCCCAGGGCGATCGATCGGATCTGGATTCTGCAGCATATCGCAGAATCAGAATGCCGAAATTAATCGCTATTATTGCAGGCGTTGGCCCCGGTACGGGCAGTGCCATTGCCCGTCGCTTTGCGCAAGCTTATCCAGTAGTCCTCCTGGCTCGGTCGCAACAGTCTTTAGATTCCGTCGCAAAGGATATTAAGGAAAATGGAGGCTCAGCGATCGGCATCCCAACTGATGTGACGAGCACCTCGGGAATGAAAACCACTATGGACCAAGTCAAAGCTCACTATGGCTCTGATATCAGTATTGCGGCGGCAGTCTATAACATTGCCAGCAAATTCGTGCGGAAGCCGTTCTTGGAGCAAAGCTCGGAGGAGTTTCTGGGCAGCCTTGAACCCTCTATCAAGGGTGCTTTCAACTTCTCCCAGGCAATCCTGCCTTTTATGTCGAATGCAGAAGAAACGCGGTATCCACCCACGTTGATATTCACAGGTCGGTCGCGTGAATAATCCTGCCAATGCTATTGCGCTGCTAATTAGTCCATCTAGGTGCGACGGCGGCACTCAAAGGAGGATCGGGACTTTCTGGGTTTGCAATGAGCAAATTCGGAATCCGTGCCATGTCGCAATCTCTTGCACGCGAGTTTGGGCCCAAGGGTGTTCATGTCTCTCATGCTATCATTGACGGCATTATCGACACCGAGAAGACAAAGAGTTACAGTCAAGATATTCCGGACTCCAAAATCGACCCAGAATGGGTGAGTCGCCTAATCATCGACGACGATCTTTGCTCAAACACTGATTTTTCATAGATTGCCGAGTCATATTGGTTTTTGCACACCCAGCCTAGAACTTCTTTCACCCACGAGCTAGATCTGCGACCATATTCCGAGACATGGTAGCATGTCCCATTCTGCCTTCCCTGTGGTAATAGAAAATTGCACTGTGACTTACCAATCGAGACGAAATTCAACGATTGTCCTAAGTGCTGGTAACAGTATTGCCGATTTGTATCCCTGCGGCAACTGTCTCCTCGTTAGCCTTCCCAACCAGAGTACCTCTATTGAAATTGTCTCTTACAGAGGAAGACTGCAACCTGTCCAACCATCCAGTGGTAATTTTGATCAATGCTAATACCCCACAAGATTGAACCAACTACAGGATTAGCCAAGTCTTCCAAACAGCTTTGCCTGTCAAACTTACCTGCAGTAACCAAGATAGCCGGGTACGCCAGCC
Organism: Penicillium brasilianum; assembly: GCA_001048715.1. NCBI lineage: Eukaryota > Fungi > Ascomycota > Eurotiomycetes > Eurotiales > Aspergillaceae > Penicillium > Penicillium brasilianum. Next base: position 2,216,471 of record CDHK01000006.1, on the reverse strand, counting down.
ATAAACGCATCTCTGCAACGCGAGTATCGTCTCGCTTTCTTGCCAACCTCTCAACAATATAGTCACTCAGTCGCCAGAGCAAAATATTTCTGATACTATAGTACTCAGGAGCAAGCCAAGGAACAACAGCCCTTGTATGAGTGGTGTATAATTCGCATATGCAGCTGGCACCATTGTGATGACTGATATATAGGAAATCTCTGCTTGCTGCTACAAGTCTCCTTGGCTAAGATCGCGGTGATTCAACTCGATCGGCGAGGAAAACTGAAGAGAGATCTTTGGCTTTTTACTTGATTCTTGCTAACACTCATGGTTGCGTCCGAGATAGAACGCCCGTAAGCATCTCACCTTGTTGCAGAAGACGTTCAAGGGGAAAAGCGATTCAATCTCATTCTGAGACTCACTAACTACAACACGGCTGATTTTTTAATACTTCCATTTCTGCGGGTTAGAGGGCCAGTCTCTGTCGTCATGTGGCTTGGCCAGCCTGTACTCGACATAACGGGTGTCTGACCATTCCAATTTATCACGGATTGGCCATCCTCTTCGGAAGCCTGAGATGCGACTAGACTCATGAGCAATTAGTAAGTTTTTCTAATATATGTAGGATCCTTGACGTACACATTGCCGGTGGACTGATCATAAATAATCTTGGAGATTCTAGACATGTCTGGTTTTACACCACAACGTAGCATCTCTCTATTAAATGTATTAGCGTTCTGCCAGTCTGCTATCTTAGGTTTGCGTAAACTCACTCGAAGGCAGCACGGAAATGAACACGGATATCCTCTCGTGTCCCAAGATCTAAGCTCCAGAAAAATTCCGCTGTAAGAGGCTCCCCAGGCACCTTCTCCCACACAACGTATTTGACAAAGCCTCCAGGAACAAGGTCATGCTCCCCTTGCTGTTTTTCGCAGTAGCCATAGAAACGTGGGACAGAGCTACACCCTTGACTCATTAGCAGCCTAAACGCCTCAAGTTCACCACACACTTGAGGAGGTTGGATTTGTTGGGCTAGTGTGGCCAGATCAGCGTCCTCAGTCCCAGTGATTGGAATCTGATAATAGATTCGCATAAAGGCTATTCGCGTCGGGTCCTCCTCTAGATAGCATAAAAATTTACCTACTGCCATAGGTGGCCCACAGCCCATATCAGCGTCTTTCTGTGTGAGGTGAACAGCGTTCTCTGACAGCTTTTTCGTGATTATCCACGAGCAACCAATCTCTAGCGGGGGCGAACCAGACAAGGAAATGGAAGGGGCCGTTGTGGATGTTGCCGTATTAAGCGTGGCCGCTGCGGCAGAGTCCGTAGCGAGCGAGACCGCCGACGGCGAGGCGGCTAGCGGGGAGATTCTGGGTGGGGAAGCCCCAAGTGGGGCCGCAGAGAGAGAGGCGGCAGACGCGGAGGAAGAAACAGCAGACGGCTGTTGCAGGGCGTCGAATTCGAGAAAGGTGGTGACCTTGGTCCCTACCAGGCGGCGGATGAAACGGGAGTCGAATTCACTCATGGTGAAGAATCTGGTGAACAGGTGGTTTGAGAGGGGGATGATGATAGAGAAGAGATCTGAGAGAACTGAAGGGATTCGTAATCGTATGAGGTGGATAAAAGGGAAGGAATCCCGAGAATTATTGATCAACATCAAAGACAGACATTCTGCTGCTCATCCTTCACCGCCTTGCCTGACGTAATGTCGAAATAAACCTTCGCTAAGTTGCCTCAACTCCGTACGATATTGATAAAGATCACGTGGCAATGATATCTACCGCTTTTAAAGTCCAATCAAATTGCCTCTTTCTGTCCCATAACTAGGCCTGATCCTATATACCTAACTATATATCGTAGCGCACGTCTATTATTACATTTATTACATCGTAACAGAAAAAGAAGGAAGGTTCTATCTACCGCGTTGGAAACCTTTTTGTGGTAGGCGAACGAAACCATTTATCAAACACCAATTGATCAGTTCACTTTACAACGCTTTGCCAAATTCATTCTCGATCGTGACACCAACTTCAGTGTAAATACTCCCATATGATAGCACGAGCTGCCCACTATAGAGGCAGTCACAATCACCAACAAATAGGCTTACTGTATATAGTCTGATTGGTGTAACGAGTAACTAGTACCCATTCGGAAATCCGTTTAGGCAATAGTGAAGTCGAATTTGAGTACGAGGTGTGGGTGATTCCTACTCTGTTATGCCAGCAGACAAACGCATGGTCTCCCTAGAGATTCCCGTACTCAGCCCTGGGTTGTAAGTCTTCATTCTCATATCAAGTATTCTCGTAATACGAAGATGTGGAAAGGTATTCAGAAGAGGAAGAAAGGACAGATAAATAGAAAGAAGATTCATACCCAGTTATTGTACACTAATCTCACTCCATTACCCATCTTGTATTTGATTATTACTGAAGCCGGAGTAGAATAACAGATGCTTTTTAGTCCGTACCTCGTCATAGGCACCGCATATACGCACCGTGTCTCGCAGCTGGTGCCAATAATTGTGGTGCTTCGTATCCTAACTCAGTCATTGGTCGAATTCTGGTTGTGTATTCTTCTTGTGTTATCGTGATATGGGTTTTATACAACTAGTGAGGTGCCTCGCCAGAGTCGCGTCCCTTCAGCTGAGATACGCGCTCTTGCTTGTTTGGCCATAATCAACAACTGTCCTAATTGACTGACATCACCCTGCATCGTCTTCACTCTCTCCCTGCTCGACGAAATCCAACTCTTGGCCCTAAAGTCAAGCCCCTACCGCTTCATCCTTGCTCCGTAAGTACTCTCTGCGATCTGTGTCAGTATACGCTGCTCACTTAGGATGATGCTAATAGCCTTGACGTCAAGAACGACCCTCTCATGATGTCTCGTCCAGCGCTCTATATCGGTCCCGAGATGCTGATTGCGTCCGCGCTGCCGCAGCTCCCACTTGGCCCATACCATACACAACACAGCGCCTTACACGACCTCAAGTTTACTGGTGTCCTTCAGCCATGGCAGGGCTTTTTGAGCTCTGTGCAGGCGGCACACCAGAATTACACTTTTCGCAGTCAGACCCTAGCCCTGAGACTTAAGACACGAGACCCTTATGCCCAGGGAAACGTCGAAATTGGTGATGAACATGGTCTTCTGGGCCGTTTCCACAAGCACATTGGCGACGTGCTCAACTCTGTCTTCACATCGCACTCAACCGGAATACGCTTTGCAGATTTCAAATGCGTACAGTTTACCTTCCATGGCACGCCTGATGTGATCCTGAAGGACGACAATCACCATGTGAAGGTCGCTGGAGAGCTCAAGGTGCCATGGATTGCAGATCACTGGCTAGAACATAAATACAATGACATCGACCAGCTAAGTAGAATACTTGCTCAGCCGATCAAGTACATGCAGGAGCTAGGGTGTGTGTATGGATTTATGAGCAACTACGACGAGACAATTTTTCTCAGACAGCTAGTGGATAGCCAAGGGGCATGGAGGATCGAGTTTTCTCCCGTGGTCCGGTCGTCTGACACTTACGACAGGCACCGGACGAATCCCCCTGCTGTCTCCGCTAGGCAATGTTTCTTCTATGTAGGGTGCGATGCGTTGAATCATGGAGTAGTCAACAACACCACGCCGAGATGGGTTGTGCCGAGATAGGTTGTGCCGAGATAGTGTGGAACAAATTCTACTGACCTCGTTTGTGGCCTCATTCTGTCTCAGAGATACAAAAAGGTTTCCAGAACTGACCGAACTTTCACTTTGACTTGATTGGGAGGACACACCGGCAGTCCTGTACCTATGATTACTCTATATGATTGTAGCATCATGGGGTTCTAGGGACGAAAGCGATCACTGATATTGCTTGGGCCTAATATTAAATACTAAACTAATGTACTCTCCTCATTAGTCCTGAGACACAGTCTCACTTGCAAGATCCACCTTGGTCTTCACAAAGTCTCGCGCCTTCACCTCGTTCTTAAAAAGAATATCCATCTCAGCAAAGGTGCGGTTCTTGGTCTCAGGGAGACGGAAGTACGCCCAGATCAGACCAAGGCCCATGATAGATCCGTAGAAGAACCCAGACTTTGCTCCCCAATTCCAGGCCGCCTTTTGCATCATATGCGGTACAAGCTGACCGTAAACGAGAACGGCGACGTTGTAAACTGCACGAGCAAGAACAACACTCTTGTTTCGCAGGAAGTTGGATGGAATTTCAGTCACAATAGTGTAGATGATGGGACCGATGGTGATGAAGAAGACAAAGTATTCCACGAGAAGAATGGTGCCAATTCCATAGCCGATATTCGGGTGTGTCTTGATGCTTGGAATACCCAAGAAGCCGATCACGAATGTCGTGGCAGTCATGAAAGCCGTACCACTGAGCAACAAGGTGCGTCGACCCATTCGAGGAACGAGAAACCATGCGACAAAGACACCCAAAATAGCCAGAGAGTATTCTCCCATGCCAAAGTCAAACGAGGCAGTTGCCTCGAGACCAGCTTGCTCGAGGAAGTACACGATATAGGCAACAAGAGGAGCACACAGCTCCTGAATAAGATAGGTGAAGACAGTGATCTCAGTACGACGCAGGTTAACACCCTTGAATAGGTCCCAGTAGGTGCTAGTAGCCTTCATTTCATTCTCGATCCGGACAGTCTGTACCATCATGGCCACGGTATCTTCAATCTCATCCTCCGGGCTATCTTTTGCCCGCAGTCGACGGACGACTTTGCCTGCATCTTCAGTGCGACCCCTGCGAATAAGCCACCATGGAGATTCTGGAGCCAAGTAGATACCAATGGCAAGAGGGATAGGAAGAATCCACTGCAGCGCAAAAGGAATGCGATAAGCCCACTGCCCGGTCGAGGAGAGGAATGCACGAAGGACACCGGTTCCAAGTAGGTAACCAATACTCCAGCAAAGAGACACCAGCATTGTCAGATAGGGCCGCAGGACGTTTGGACAAACTTCAGCCGCATATGTGGTCGTGAGCGTTTGGAATACACCCCATGGTAGACCGAGAAGGATTTCAGCACCGAGATACATGTAGATGCTGGTGGCGAAGAATTGTAGGAAGATGAAAGCCATCATGAGGAACAGGCAGCCAATCATGACCCAACGGTAACCGAAGTAATCAGCGAGGATACCGTTGAGCAAAAGACCAATGATCTCTCCGGCATTGACACCGTTGCCGATGGCAGACTGCAGAGTTGCGGGAACTTGATAGGTTCCATCCTTCTGCAGTGTGCCGTAGTGCTCTTGGAACGCAGGAAACGCAAAGAAGCCAGTGATGAAAGCGTGGTCAAAGCCTTCCATGATCAGGGCCGAGGAGAACCAGATCGACCAGAAAACAGCCTTGGGGTACTTGCGAATACCCTCTCGAAGGCTCATTCCATGTTCATCGGCGGTGGCCCTCTGGGCGCCCTTGAGAGTATCGTCGACATTCTCAATTATCTCTTCGTCCTTTTCACGAATCACCCTTGTGGTGGCCTGATTGTCGATGTCTTCCTGATGCTCGGCCATCTCGATAGGTGATGAGAATGAAAAAGGGCCAATATGGGGAGAAGAGGACAGGTCAAATCCAAATCAAGATGATTGAATGTCAACTCCCCGCATTCCGGGGAATGCTCCGGTCTCTTTGTAGGCCCACGGTTCCACACTCTCCACTAGTTTACTCCGCAGCCCCCGACCACATGGAGATAGACTTTCTGGGGGCAGGCAAATCTTCCCCGGATGGGGGGTCAGCACCGTGGTTTACCCGGGAGTGCAGGCCAATTATCGACCTAAACTGAGACATATCCCGGTCGATTCGGGCTGGTATAGACCGAACCTTAGTGTCTGATCGCTATGAGCTGCCCCGAGTGGTGTAATCGTATGCCACGGGTCATCGACGAGCGCTAAGCTGTCTGGTTTAGTTCCTCACGATGTCGGATGACCGTTGTCATTTGCTTGGTAAGACGAGACTTGCGATGCGGACCGTCTCTCGCTTCCTGGCCCCGCTCCAATTGCGTGATATGTTTTGTATAACTATCCAGCTTTCTGGCTTCAACCCGCCACCAACTTCCCCTATTCCATACCCCCCTTGTCTTGCTCTCCACGCCGTGGGCTTGGCTTTCTTGTCCCGCATTGCTTGATTCACGAGGCCCGAGCGCCACAAAACGCCACGAAGGATCACAAGTCTCTCCACAATTGAATTCGAACCTTCCTTTGTTCACAGCGATGTCGCCGGGTAATTTACGCTGGCTGATGGGAAATGCCCCCCACGCCCTGTCCGATGGCGTTTCATTTGGAATGCCGTGGCCGCAGGGTCTGTACCGGCCGGGCCAGGAATTTGCGATCGAAGCGAAGGATGCTCAATGGCCGGTTGACTCGCGTGAGCTTGCCTATTGGGCTGATGGATCTCTCAGATGGACGGCTCATTCGGTTAGTGGTAACATTGGCTATTCCAATGAGTACACTGTCAAAGGCGTGTCGCATCCACCCGAGCCAACTGCCAGCATCACGATTGGACGGCAGCAGTCATCTCTGTCGGTGACCACCCCAACTGGACTGTATCTGAGATTTGCGGCACCCGGAAGCACATTTATTCTTGAACAACTCGACATACAAGGGCAAACAATCTGCTCTGGGGCCACGGTGGTCGCCTCTATCAATGAGAAACAGTACAGAACTCGAGTGGATACGGTGGATGTGGAGAACTCCACTCCAAGCCGAGCTCTGATCAAAGTATCCGGTGTTGTGGAAGATGGAACTGGCAGTGCCCATCTTCCCTTCGACATCCGATTCTATGTTTACTCTCACAGCTCTTCGGTCAAAGTCCTCCACTCATTCGTCCATGACCTAGATTCGGACAAAGCTATCACGTCCCTCGGCTTACGGTTCAATGTTCCACTCGGGCAAGCTGAACTCCACAATCGCCACGTGAGACTGGGCGGGTCTAGTGGAGGTGTTCTGAAAGAAGAAGTGAAGGGCCTTTCAGGATTACGGCATGGTCCAACCGTTGCAAATCGAACGGATCAAACGGCGGGACGAGAAGTAATTCTACAAGAAGCCGAGTGGGCTAGAACCAAACTCGCAGAGGGGCTCTCGTATATTCCGTCGTGGGATTCTTATTCCCTTGCCCAGCTTTCTTCTGATGGCTTCACGATCAAAAAACGGACAAAGCCGGGTTGCTCCTGGGTCAAAGTTACTGGTGGTGGACGCGCCGACGGAACTGCATACGTTGGATCAGCTTCGACCGGAGGTCTCGCAGTTGGCATGTCCGACTTTTGGGAACGATATCCTACCCAGCTTGACTTGGACAACTTGACCGCCGAGGAGAGCTGTATAACTGTGTGGCTATATTCACCACTTGCAGAGCCTCTGGATACATCTCCGTATCACGACGGACTAGGTCTCGACACCTATGAGAAGCAACTGCAGGCTCTTGACGTGACGTACGAGGATTTTGAACCGGGATTCGTCTCTGCTAATGGGATTGGAAGAACCAATCAGCTCTTTCTGAGACCTTTCCTTCATACCCCATCAAACGAAGACTTCAGTTCGTTCTCATCCTTGATTCGCGAGCCACCTCGCCTGATTGCCACTGCAAAGCACTTGCAGTCTTCGGGCGCGTTCGCTGGATGTTGGGCCCCCGATTCTCAGACCCTGGGCTTGAAATTATCGCCCCAACGGGCCGAGATCGAAGTCAAACTCTCTTTCTTGTTCGATTATTACCATGCCCAGGTTGAGCAGCACCGCTGGTATGGCTTCTGGGACCACGGAGATGTCCAACATACTTATGATCCATATCGACGCGCTTGGAGATACGATGTCGGCGGATATGCGTGGGACAACTCTGAGCTCTCAACGGACCTGTGGCTATGGCTCTACTTCCTCCACACCGGGCGAGCAGATGTGTTCAAAATGGCAGAAGCGATGACTCGACACACCGGTGAAGTTGATGTCTATCATTCGGGAAATTTCAGAGGCTTCGGCACCCGGCATGGCGTGCAGCATTTCAGCGACAGTTCGAAGCAACTCCGTATTTCCAATGTGCTTTATCGCCGGATCTACTACTACTTGACTGGCGATGAGCGCACCGGTGATTTGATTTCGGAGCTCCAAGATTGTCAAAACACATTGTTAGTGCTGGACTCACATCGAAAAGTCCAAGAACATGCCGGTATTCCCCCAGGCTTTGCTATGACAAACATTGGCCTGGACTGCGGAGCCCTTATCGCGGCTTGGCTCACGGCATGGGAACGTCGCTCTGAGGGATGGGCTCACTACAGGGATCTTCTTATAAAACTACTTGATGGTATTTCAGGACTCAAACATGGGATTGGGAATAACGCAATCCTTCTGAACCCGACAAGTGGAGAAGTGCAAGAGTGCCCTCCTCCGACACCCGAGTATGCCATATCTCATCTATCTATGCTGTTTGGTTTCCCAGAGATCATCGCCGAGCTCTACCATTTTGCTCGAGTAGAGGTTCCAGACACTGTTGGAAGATTCATGAAAGTATGGCTTGCATATTGTCGAGCTTATAATGGTGGACCAGACGTCCAGCGCGAAGAATTCGGATTCGAATTCCCATCCCATGCGACATGGCGACAAAGCCACTCCACTCTTACGGCCTTTGCGGCGGTTGAACAAGATGATGAAAAGCTAGCACATGCTGCGTGGGACCAATTCTTCAACACTGATGGATATAACGCAGACCATGTTTGGAGTGTAATTAAATGTACGGCTCCTGAATACTTCTCAGAGGGGGAAGAGGCGCCATGGGTTACTACTAACGAAGCTGCTCGATATGGGGTATCTGCCATCTCCAACCTGGCGAGCATTGGGAAATTTTTGAAATAGACAACTAGTATCTATTATCCATTCATATTGCTCTACATGCTTTTGATAGATGAATTGTCCCCTGTGTACAGTATATGCTCGGACATAGGCAGTATCCTATCCTCACATTAAACCTATCCTCAATTAAACCATTCAGTCAAATACGTACATCACTTACAGAAGTTCTTGAACCAAGCTTCGCGCCAAGTAAAAAGCTAAATAGTTTCCTTAGAGCCATATCTATGGCTTAAACCCCCCAAAGCCACCGAATGCCCCAAAATTATGGCGGGAAAATCCTGTCGGTTTTCATTGACCCGTAGCCCCGAAACCATGATTCGAGCGGGGGTCCGATTCATGACCTCTTTCGGGGTGGACCTTGGAACCCCGGCTGAACCAGAGATAGTTAGTCAACTATGGTATCTCATTGATGGAAAAATCATAAGCCACTGACTTTCGCGGGGTAGATCTTTTCTGAGTTTGTGAGGGGTATAGCGTGACCAACAGATGCCGAGGGTGTTATGTAGAAGTCGACTAAAAAAAGTGTTTGGCTTGCTAGAGAGGTTCAGATTCCATTCTTCATTCTTTTTTTTTTCTGGGGTCTCAATATCATTGCTCCGGAGATCTTTGAGAAAAATCATGGCTCCAACCAGATATGCCGTCGTGGGCACTGGAGGCCGTGCTTCGTTCTTCTACAGCGCAATTGTTCGTGACTTCAAAGACACGGCAACTCTTGTCGCACTTTGTGATACCAATCAAACTCGCATGAATGTCGCCAATGAACGAGTGCAAGACTTAGGTCTATCGCCTTTACCGACCTTCAAAGCGGTTGATTTCGACCGAATGATTAAAGAAGCCAAGCCTGATACAGTCATTGTCACGACGATCGATCGAGCTCACCACCAATACATTATTCGAGCCATGGAATTGGGATGTAACGTTCTTAGTGAAAAGCCTATGACGGTAGATGAGATCAAATGCCAGATGATCCTTGATGCTGTCAAAGCCACAAATCGGCAACTACGCGTGACCTTCAACTATCGATATGCGCCCCACAATACCAAGGTTCGAGAGCTGTTGATGGACGACACTATTGGAAGAGTTACGTCTGTTCACTTTGAATGGCTGCTCAACACTCAACACGGGGCGGATTACTTCCGTCGGTGGCACCGAGACAAACGAAACAGCGGTGGCCTTCTGGTACACAAGTCTACGCACCACTTCGACCTGGTCAACTTTTGGCTGGGGAGTCGTCCCGCGACTGTCTTTGCCCAAGGTGATTTGAAATTCTATGGCAAAGAAAATGCTGAGCTCCGCGGAGAGACCAAATTCTATTCTCGTGCGCACGGTAGTCCTGCCGCAGCACACGACCCATTGGCCCTCCACATGGAAGATCATCCTCAGCTCAAGGCTATGTATCTTGACGCAGAACATGAAGATGGATATTACCGGGACCAGAGTGTATTTGGTGACGGAATCAACATCGAAGATACCATGGGTGTCTTGGTCAGCTATCAATCTGGAGCGATCCTGACATACAGCCTCGTCGCCTACTGCCCCTGGGAAGGCTTCCGCGTCAGTTTCAATGGTACCAAGGGTCGCTTGGAAATGGATGTATTGGAACAATCGTACGTCAATGCTGGCGGGGAACAAGCTCAAGAGGGCGCCGTGGCTCATACAAAGATCAATGTACATCCTATGTTCGCGCCACCTTATGAGGTTCCAATCATTGAAGGAGAAGGGGGCCATGGTGGTGGAGACCCTGTTTTGCTCAATGATCTTTTTGGTACGCCGACTGCTGATAGACTGCATCGTGCTGCCTCGCATGTGGATGGGGCAATGTCGATCTTGACTGGTATTGCTGCGAATAAGGCCATTCGTACTGGACAGGTAGTTCAAGTCAAGGATTTGGTGCAGTTCTGAGCGAAGAGGTCAGACAACTAAGTTGTGGTCAATTCGAGATAGAATTATGAATTTGAAAATAGAGCTGCATGAAATAGAATTTATTACGCGTCCTCTAACCTCTAATACTGGCTTTCAATGTCCTTGGATTGATCCTAACCATATTTGGGGTTATATATCTGTATCGCTTCGTCCTCACGGCCAACAGCCAATCTCGTTGCAAGGTTCTAAGTGTGAACAAAAATACTCTTCGCGATGAGAAGTAATGTGTGACGTCCGCTCCACAAAGGATAAAATCCGACGACCAGCAACGTTACCCACAGCCAGATCTCGGCAATCACAATCCAGGCAATGAAGAGCTAGTGATTGTTAGCAAATTATTCGGCTTTGTGGTTTGGTAGTCACTTGCTCTTTTGCCGAAGATGAATTTTGCAGCATACATCGGAAGCGGCCAGAGAACCCAATGACCCAAGAAGGTAGCAATGGCCCAGAACAGCGCATATCTTGACCACCTTCTTTGAGTAGCCTCAGAAATATCGACTTGATCCTCGCTAGCTTCATTGACTTCGGGTTTCTCACTTGCTTCTGTATCACTAGAGGAAGTATCATGACCTTCACTACTCTCAGATATCTCATCCACGTCGGCGACAGCCAGGTTCGACTTGCTCAAGAACGTCCAGTCAAAGTCCTCCGGGCCGAACAAGGTGATAATCACAGAGTACAGCAAAGGGCTGAATGCAGATGCCACTGTACCGTACATGCATGGAAGTGTCTGTCCTGTGGAAGACACTGTAACGGAGCCAAAGAATCGATGAGCCGTTCCAAGCCAGACAGCGAGGCCCGTCACAAGACCCAGATAAGCGGATGCAATGACTGCCAGGCGGCTCTGCTTTCTCCAAAGAATGGAAAGAATGAGTGGAAAGATTCCAGGACAAGTTATGACTCCTATATAATCAAGTCAATAGATATTGATAGATTGAATCATGCCAGAGCTTACCAATCATGTAAAGCGTCCAGCCCATATCAATTCCAACATAGTGGAATAGGGCCGTAAGACCAGCTGCCACGAGACCAAACAGAACCACTCCGATTCTACTCCAGAGAATCACTTCGTTGTTTGTTGCGCTCTTGTTGAAGTAGGTCCGATAGCCGTCGAAAGCAACAATGGAGGATACGGCGATTACCTGTGCCGACAGCGTAGAAGTGACCGCCATGAAGGTCATCAAAAGTGTGGCCACTGCGCCTCCCTTGCCTGCTACTGCGATCGCTGCATATGGCAATGCTAGTCCATTCGTCACTTCTGTACTAGTCATCATCTGATTATTGGCTGTCAGCTTGCTGAATATGTTTTATTGACTGGTTGGACTCACCCTCGGGTATGTGGGGAACGCTTTTGTGGTCTCCAGGCCAAGGGCGACCATACCCATCACAGTTCCAAGGGCCCAAGGTACACTGAAGTACGATATTCCTCCAATCACGTAGCCTGGAACAACACCTTCTGGAGATGCGGCAAAAGCCTTTGTGAAATACCCGGTGTCCATCTATGTAGATTTAGTCTCAGTTCAGCACAGTCTCAGTGGGAGGAGCACCAACAATGACGGCACCAAAGTTTGACACCAACAGTATAATTGCGAAGAAGATTCCCTGTTGGGATGTCATAGTCAAGAGGGATCCTTGGTAGTTTCCATCCACAAAGTGATTCGGCTGAGCTTGAACGACAAGATCATAGAGGCCACCGATAGAGCCCACCTCAGGGCTGGTCAAAGCTTTGATGGTCAAGTAGCAGCACAAGATCAGAATTATGAAAGTGTGTATATAGTCTGTTAGAAATCTATAATATCGTCAACATTATGGGCCCGCTCATGGAAACAGGATAGCTCATACGTCGCTTTGATACCTCCTGTCAGGGTATAGACGACCACTCCGAGTGGTAACAAGAATGTAGATGCCATAATGTGCATGCCCGTCCTTTCTTTATTAGCGCCTTTGCAAATATCGGTCGAGTCTCCTTGACAAACTTACAAATATGTGATGGCCGATGAAGCCCCGAGAATCATATTAATGGTGTTAAACAGGTTGTTGACCAACGCCAAAAAGGTAAAGCTCAGGTGAGCTAGGGTCCCTGTTCAATATGATTAGAACAGATTGTACTCCAGAACAAGACCAATACAAACCATATCGAATTTTGATGATTTCCAAAACGGTATGCGCACTAGGAACACGCCTTTTGCAAACTGTTCCGAGATATGCGAAACAGACAATCATGGGCGAACACCCAGCGGCATACCAAAATGGTCCACTAATGCCATATGAGTAGGCTACCAATACGGCACTGAGAAAAGCTGTGCTCCAAAGCCAGGACTATTCAGCAGTTAGAATTGATCCGGTGTAGCTATCACTGAAACGTACCGAGACGACCGCCGACGCTACTAAACCGGTACCAACCGACCGATTGGCAACGATGAATCTGGTCACGATCAGATGGAATCCTATTTAAAGTGCGTAGTCGAACATACGTTTCCGCCTTTGAATTATCTTCACCAAGCGTCTTCTTCAATAGATTGGTGACCACCATCATTCCTTTGTTGATTTAGTATCTTTCTCAAGGGTCGTAGATTTACCACCTTACCTGCCGCAAATGCCAGCCCAACTCCAATCACAACCCCATATCCCACGCCTTGCGATAAAGGGGGAGCCACCTGAGACATGGCTTTTGATTCTGGATGGAATGAAAGACAAGAACTGATAGGGATTCTAATACCAACGTTCCAGCTACACTACTTATCAATGATTCTACACGGCGGACAGCCAGAAATATCGGCCGAGATCAGTAGTGTATAAAAATGCAAATTTAGTTCCACTATGACAAGCTAGTCTTACACAAATACTCTTTCCAGTCACTAAAACGAGAATTGTCTAGTCGTGGGCGCGCCTAGCTTTCCTCGAATGGATGCAGCGGAATGGCGTGCTAAGCGCACTTCGTGGCGATGCCTTCTCGTAATTGCTGCTAAGAAGCCACTCAAATGATGCAAGCAGGGGTGGATAAGGTAATTTCGCATTAGGTCATTTTTAACTTCACTTGGTGGAGAGTTTGAAAATGATTCAGAAGGGTCTATACCCAGGAAGCACACGTTGAGCATAGATTTACACTCAGGGTCCGAACTATACACTTTGTTTGGGCTTCGCTGACACTCCACCCTCACATTCAGGCGATGGAGAATGCCCCACCAATAACACCCAATTTCCGCATTGTAATTCCGAATATGTTTGTACAGTTCCACTGCTGTGAGATAGACTCTCTGTGCTCGCTGGGTATGGCTCTCTTTACATACCTCTGTTGTGGTGGAGATGGACTGAAAGCTTTGCTTTCCAATGATGTGGCTTAATAGCACAAGGTCTACTCTCTAATGTCGTCCTTGACATGTAGAGCAAATGGACGAGTGATCAAAGAAACTTGTACCGCACTTCTGAGCGAAACATTTGAGCAGTCTTCAATTCTTCATGAGTCGATGACTGGTCTGGTTACTATCACCGTCTCAGGTCAGTAACCCTCGCGCTGCTCCTCATTGTGCTTGATATGTACCGACGGAAACATAGTGCAGTTGTCTGAGGAGAGCTTGTAAGCTATTCGCCTTATGCACCTTGGTGGTTCGTCTGGGGACAAATCCTCGGTACCACCCCCGTGACATTGTCGAGACAAACTAAACAACCAAAAGGAGGCTCTTGGGGCCTGCAGCCTTGTAGGCTAACAATAAGCCGCTCGGCAGTTGTCCGTGAGCGATGGTGCCTGGAATTCGCGAGTCATTAAACGAATCAGACCAAGGGGATGTTGTGGGCTAGCCATGTAGCCACCTTGGAGTTGGGGCCCACTAACGTCTCTACCATACAACGCAGATGATCAGATTGATAATTAATTCATTGTTTCAACTGTTGCTCTGAAATGTGTAGATCAGGCCTTAGTTATATTGTTCCAGAATACGGACTCCACTGGGTGAGAACCATCGGCTCACCCGAACGGGCAGCGGCCGATGCGCCAACCTTTCTGCGTTTCTGGGACCGCAGGGTCACCGGTCTTTCCTCCTTGCAATCCCCCCATCCGCCCATTCGCACGCCGTTCTTTCATTCTTTCATACACGAAAAACAAACTCAAGGGCAAATCCGAATCCAACTCCAAACCACGCCACCTGCAGTGGGCGACGATCCCCAGTCCTGTCCAACTTTCCGCCTCCCCTTAACGTCATTTCCCCGCAGCCACCTCCGACATGTTTCCCGCCCACGGTTAACCCTGTCGTTGCACGCGCATTGTGATATTGTATCGTCTCTCCATTGATGTATCGCTACCTCTTGTGTGCTTGGTCCGATCTGTGCCGAGGGCCCTGGTCTGTCAAGACCGACGAGAAAACGCCCTATACCGATTTTCCCAACACGGCACTCGATTGATTCCCCGTTACGATGAGCATCCACTCGGTCGACTATGCGCAGCGCACCCCCCAACCAGATACCCTTCAAGTGGTGGACCTTGAGGCTGGTCCTCAATCGCCAAGCTCCCCAATTTCGCCCATGAGAAGAGAGGGGTCCATCACAGACGCCTTCACCACCGCGGCAGCCAGAGTCAACTCCACCGATACGGCCAGACGCCGAGCGCGACGCTCTAATACTGCACGATCATACCATCCCGATGGCTTTTTGAGTGAAGTGAATTGGCAGCCAGGTACAGAACCGGGTATCGACCCCACCAAACCTCTGCCACCGTACAGCTCCGAATGGTCGTCGAATGTGCCGGGCGACCTACAGCGAGAGAGTGAGATTACAGTGGTGGACTTTTCTCAACATGAAATGCGACAATACGAATTAGACAACGAAACACTCCCGCAATTCCTCTCCCGCGAGCGAGAGCCTTGGGTACAGTGCCGGTGGATCAATGTGAATGGCCTAAGCTGGGACGTGATCAAATGCGTCGGCAGTCATAAGGGGCTCCACCGACTGGCAATTGAGGATATCGTGCACACTAGCAATAGGACAAAAGCCGATTGGTACTCAGACCACGCTTTTGTCGCTCTGACTCTGCAGAAGCTAGTGAAAATGCAGGAGGCCGATAGCAGTGACTCGGAGGACGAGGGCAATGGGCAAGAATGGGGCGGCAAGGAGCGTAAAGGCTCCGTTGTGAGCGATAAGAGCTCAGTGTCGATGAAACGTTTGACCAAGCGACGTCTCATCTTCGAGGCACTGAAAGACATTTTTCGTTCGAAAACGACCTCAAAGAACCAAAAGGAGAAGACGACGGTTGGGTCCAGCGTTCGCCCTGGTCCAGGACATTCAAGCTCAAAACGGGCCTCCCAGTTTGGAAATGTTGCTCCTCCCCGAGCAGCTACGGCCAGAAGCCTGCAGCGATTTCGCGGTGGCCCGAATGAAGATCGGATTGATTTTATGGAACGACACGCTGTGCTAGCTTCGAAGGGTCTCTGTGTCACGTTGGAGCAAGTGTCGGTCTTTCTACATGCCGACAACACCGTCACGTCATTCTTTGAAACTAGTGCAGACGATATCGAGGCGCCTATTGTCCGACGCCTCAGTTCACCAGAGACAATTCTTCGGCAATCATGCGATGCTAGTATGCTTCTACAAGCCATTCTCGATGCCGTCATTGATCTTGCTATTCCAGTCACCATGGCTTATCAAGATGCGATCGGAGACCTCGAGCTTGAAGTCTTGACTGATCCGGATATCGACCAATCGAAAAGCCTCTATATTTTGACATCTGAAATTGCGGTGCTACGTAATTCGATGCAGCCAATGGTAGCCGTGATCAACGCACTCCGTGATCATCGATCCGAACCCATTGGTACCCCAGGCTTCGGCGCCCTGCGAAAAGGGATGTTCAGCCCGACTCCTACACCTGGTGAACCTGACTTCCCACCACATCCTGCCACAATTGGGACCATCACACCCAATCTGAAGAGTTTCGGAGGCTCAAGTGTCACGATTAGCTCGATGTGTCATACCTATCTCGGAGATGTCCTCGATCATTGCATCACTATTGTGGAGGGATACGATCAAATGCGGCGCGCCGCAGATAATATGATTGATCTCATTTTCAACACTATCGGAGCCTATCAGAACGAGAGCATGAAGCAACTGACCATTGTCACTTGTCTGTATCTTCCAATGACCTTTTTAACGGTACGGCTTTTCTTCTCACTTCATGTTGCCATTACAGTCACTGATCACGATTATAGGGATACTTTGGAATGAACTTTACGCACTTTGCAGGCATCGAGAATAGTGACTCGTAAGTCTCTCTAGCAAGGTCAGCCTGATCTGAATAGAAGCTTACACGTTCGATAGATACTTTTGGAAAATCGCTGTTCCCTTCGTCTTTGTCACGACTCTTTTCCTCATGTAAGGCCCAACTTTCCATCCAACATCAATACCGTCAATACTAAACTCTTTACAGGCGTGATAAAATCCAACGTTATGCTGTCATGCTCGCACAGAGACGACTCATTACAAGCTCCAGGAAGCAGAGACGGGAGGGAAAGAAGAGGTGAATTTCACCTTGGCATTGCGTACCCTTTGCTGCTCCTACACTACTACTACATCATGCGAGAGAGAGAGAGGAGAAGCGCTTTCGGTCATTTGTACATTTGCTTTGCCACCAGAGACTTTCATGGCTTGTATCTGATAGTACATGTATTATACACGGCTTTGCCTATTAATCTATCCAATATTCTTTCGTCGGAATGCCATATAGGCCTTCCACGGGAGTCTCCAGTCTCCACTTAGCAACTCCGGACGGAAAACATCAAAGTCATACTGCTGCAGGCGCTCAAGCCACAGCCGTGTGGCAATTGCAGGCATGAAGACACCAAATGCCCTGTTGACTTCATCCAGGGGCGTCTCATTGCCCTTTGGCCCACCTATCACGGAAGTATCATATTCATGACCCTCTTCACCCTCATGCTCAAAGTCGTGCCCAACGTCCTTTCCAGCATGGAGATTGCTCAACATCTGATCCACGGTAATCAAATGGTCACTCGCCCGCGTAGCAACAGCAAACACCGCATCACGAAGTCCCTCGGCATCGGCGCCCCGTCGCAACACCTCTTCCTCCTTGACACCATGTTGCGCCATGATATCTAGAGGCAGCATCACCGCACCCTGTTTGGACCCGCCCCCAATACCGGGAGGCCCACTAGGAGACTGAGGCGACGGGTGCGGAAACGCAACCAAGGGTAATCCTCGCAGAACAGCCGCAATACCGACCGCCTTGCCGATATGCGATGCCACATGATCCGCCGTCACCGAGGTCATCGGCAGCGCCGCCAGCGTCAGGTACATCAATGTGGAGTAGGTGTTCTCAGCATACGACTCGAGGGCCGCAATGTTCGGATAAGGATCATTAGTGAGCGTTTGTTCCCGCGCATTGATCAAACGGGTTAGCCAGCCCTTGGTGATCCTGGCGCGGCCTTGAGTGCGCTCCTTGAGTTCAGAGATGGAGGAGGCGAGTAGGATCGCGACAGGTTCCTTGGGCGGAGCGCCGGCAAGGATCTTCGTAACTGCGTCGCGCCAGAATTGTAGGCGCATAAGGCCGATTGTGGGCGAGGAGGTAGTCTCTGGGATCATGGAGAGGGAGACGTTCAGTGCGCGCAAGGCGATGTAAAAGGATTGGGCGTGGGGTGGGATGAAGGTGCTCAGGGTATAGGAGGGTCGGTCATATTTTCTAGCAGATGTGTAGCTTCAAGTTAGCCTTGTGGTCTCTCAGTATGATTGGATGTCAATCAAGTAATCATTTCGGTGTCGCATACGAGAGAAGGGAAACGCAGTATTTATGCGCTCCTTTGACTTCCTCCGCGGTGAGAGGTGCAGAGGCCGCTGCGGTCCGACTGAATTGCCTTGTCTGAGGCCAAAAGCCTCTTGAAGCGAGTCGGCATGTCTTTGTGGTCCGACATGGCCGGACGACTTCTCGGAAGAGCGACATTGGAGGTGCGTGTAAAGGTGGAGTTGAAGTTGAGGTTGCGACGCTGAGAGAAAATGTAATCCACCCGATGGTATTGGTCCACAGTGCGGGCCTTTTAACCCGCCAAAGAGAAAGTATAGCAGAAGCTAGAGCAGGTGGATGGGAATAGATAAAGCTGATTACGGTGTATTGACTGACGGCATTAATGAAGCCATCCTGCTAATCCAGCGCAGCTCCATTGGATCCGCGGTTAATTGAAATTTGACTTTTTTGGGAAACTGACGTCGATCGCGCCGGTTTCGCGTTTCTCGGCGCGTCTCCCCGACTCGACTTTGACTCCTTCTCAACCCGATCCGAATGTATCAACCACGAGTATGAACGAGGATCTGGAGCACCGGCCAGCGAAAAGACAACGCTTTTTCGTCGACAGCTCTGTTTCCCCGCAAGATTCGACTGCGGGGATCGGGGACGCGTCTTTACCTCGCCATTGTCCTGGACTGGACGACCGTGAAACGGAGCAAGATGAACACACTGGCCTCCCAGAGACTCCTTCTAAGGGTGAATCAGCTGCTTGTGGACTGACGAGTCCTATAAACGCGCTATCATCCACGCAAACTCCCAGAGGTGAAGGAGCCAAGGGGGGTCCATCGACGACCTCTCCGCGGCACAACGGAACGGTTCACCCAGCTGCGAGCGAAGCGACCGTGCCTACGACGCCACAATCCTTATCATCGCACGGCTTCGATGCAGAACTATTTACCAGCATCATTGGCGAAACCTTGCCTGCCGAATCATTGCGAATCATTCAATCAGCCTCCTCCAACAATGTCGAGCGAGCGGTCAACATATTTTTCGACGGGTCCTGGAAGAAGCCGGCGAAGGTGACCCTCAGTAGAGGGACTCCGACTATACGACAAGCCCTTCCATCAGCTTCTTATCCCAGTGAAACATCGACTACCCTTCCGATATCGAACACCGAGGATACCCCAGCCGAGCAAGTCTCAGTTCTGCGAAAACAACCGGCCGCGCGGTACATCGGAGCCTTTGGTGTAGGAGGCTGGGCCACGAGGAGTGGACTTGCTCTGCTCAAGCATGGGGATCCAGTCAATATCGAACGTGCTCGGTCTCAGCCGGTCGCAAAACGTGGCCGAGGAGGCAAGCTCTTCACGAACAATAAGGGAGATGTTTTGACGCGTTTCACGAATACCGCTGGGCAGGAAATTGGAAGACTTCCTCATGAAACGGCCGAGTGGGTCTCAACTCTCATTGACCAGAAGATGTGCCAATTCGAGGGAGTCTGTGTGTTTATCCCAGACCGAGTACGAGTGAACGATACCATATACTTGCAGCTGAAATGTTATCTACGCAAGGAAGCGTTCATGCGCGGTCCATTCATGGGAAATTCGGATGACAATCGATCCATGGGTTTGTTCGAAGAGAAGGAAAGTACTGAAGAAAAGAACCTACGACTTCGACAAGTAGCCCTCGTGAAACTTTTTCATGAAATCAACCTCCAGCCGACTTCTACCAACCCCACGACGCAAAAGCACAAGCGAGATGGCTTACTCCGCGCGGCTGAAATGGCGGAACAATATGACGGCGTCAAGAAAGAGAAGGAGAAAGCCAAATCTAACAAAGATCCCAATGATTCTTCCTCTGAAGAAGATACCACCGAATTGGAAGAAGATCAGCTCGACACCCTATATAGCAAAGCTCAGTCTTTCGACCTCAGTATGCCAGAGGCTGAGCCTGCCTCGACCTTCAAAATGAATCTCCGCAAGTACCAAAAGCAGGCTCTTTTTTGGATGCTGTCGAAGGAAAAGGATAAGAAGGAAGCTCGTGAGCGGTCCATGCATCCTCTGTGGGAAGAATACACCTGGCCCACGAAGGATGTTGATGACAAAGACCTGCCCTCGGTCAAGGGGATAGATCACTTTTATGTCAATCCTTACTCCGGTGACTTGAGCGTGGACTTCCCTGCTCAAGAACAGCACTGTCTTGGCGGCGTTCTCGCTGACGAGATGGGCCTTGGAAAGACCATCGAAATGCTCAGCTTGGTCCATTCTCACAGATCTGAGCCTCCATCCGGTGCTTTGGATGGTATGAACTCTGTAAACGACCTTGCCAGAGTGCCAACCTCATCCGCTGGCGTGGTTCCCGCGCCCTACACCACCCTTGTGGTGGCACCAACCTCACTATTGGCCCAATGGGAGAGCGAGGCGTTAAAGGCTTCAGAGCCAGGTTCCATGAGAGTCCTCCTGTACTACGGAGCAGACAAAGCTGTCAACCTGCGCGACCTCTGCTGCAAGGCCAATTATGCATCCGCGCCTCACGTCATTGTCACCAGCTACGGTGTTGTACTTTCAGAGTTCCGTCAGTTCGTGGCACAATCTTCAACGGCATTCAGTTCTCCTGGCGGTCTCTTCTCTGTCGAATTCTTCCGCGTCATTCTGGACGAAGCCCATATGATCAAGAATCGCCGGTCAAAGTCTGCCAGAGCATGTTACGAAATTCACGCAACACATCGATGGGTTCTCACGGGTACACCGATTGTCAATCGCCTGGAGGATCTGTTCAGTCTAGTGCGCTTCCTCAAGGTGGAGCCATGGAGCAACTTCTCCTTCTGGAAGACGTTCATCACTGTGCCTTTCGAGAACAAGGAGTTCGTTCGTGCCCTGAATGTAGTCCAAAGTGTCTTGGAGCCTCTTGTGCTTCGGCGAACGAAAACGATGAGGACCCCCGAAGGCGAACCTCTGGTGCCCTTGCCAAAGCGTACTGTCACTATCGAAGAGGTTGAGCTTTCCGCACAAGAACGTGAAATCTATGACTGCATTTATACTCGAGCCAAAAGAACCTATAATGACAACGTCGAAGCTGGCACACTTCTTAAGTCGTACTCCACCATCTTTGCGCAGCTGCTTCGCCTCCGCCAGACCTGCTGCCATCCAATTCTCACCCGTAACAAGGACATTGTCGCCGATGAAGAAACGGTTGCGGCCGCTCTCGATGCTACCAATAGCCTAACGGATGATATGGACCTGCAAGAGCTAATTAATAGATTTACGGCATCGACGGAGAATGCAGAAACCGAGGATCGGACTGTTAAATTTACCGCGCACGCTCTTCGGCAAATTCAAACCGAGTCCAGTGGAGAATGTCCGATTTGCTGTGAGGAGCCGATGATCGATCCCGCAGTGACAGCGTGCTGGCATAGCGCATGCAAAAAGTGTCTCGAGGATTTTGTGCGCCATCAGATGAATAAGGGTGTGAAGCCTCGCTGCTTCTCATGCCGTGCAGATGTGGATGCGAAAGATATCTTCGAAGTCGTAAAGCATCCACTTTCTCATTCTGTCACGCCCATGGAGAATTTCGCTGCGAGTGATAACCCACCATCAAGCTCACTGCCTGCTCCGCGCATCTCTCTTCGCCGAATCAACCCTTTGTCTCCTTCCGCCCATACGTCAGCGAAGATCCACGCACTAATCAACCATCTCGCACGCGTCCCACCGAACACCAAATCTGTCGTGTTCTCGCAATTCACCTCATTCCTGGATCTCATCGGTCCCCAGCTGTCTAAAATGGGTATCTCCCATCTCCGCCTCGACGGTTCCATGCCTCAGAAAGCTCGCGCCGCAGTCCTGGCTCAATTCACCAAAGCCGAGGAGTACACGGACGAGATCATCGACACCGAGGACGAAACACCATCGCGGGCTGGCCCCTCGAATTCGAAATCACAAACCTCCGAGCCCACCCCGAGAGTCCTCCTTATCTCGCTTCGCGCCGGTGGTGTCGGTCTCAATCTTACCGTCGCCAGCAACGTCTTCGTCATGGATCCGTGGTGGAGCTTTGCCATCGAAGCGCAAGCCATTGATCGTGTCCATCGAATGGGCCAACTGCGCGATGTATCCGTGACGCGGTTCATCGTCAAGGATTCGATCGAGGGTCGAATGCTTCGTGTGCAGGAACGCAAAATGAATATTGCTGGGTCGCTTGGCCTACGTGTTGGTGGTGACGAAGGGGAGGACGATAAGAAGAAGGACCGCATTGAGGAGCTGAGACTGCTGTTTGAGTAGTGATTTTGGGCATTTCAACGTCGATGGCATTTTGGAAACCATAGGGTGTATAGGGGTTCTTACATATGGGTGTCGGATGATTTCTTCTTCATGGCTTTATACATGGTGGACCTCCGTTCAAGGTTGTTCTAGGGTAACGACACTAATAGAATATACTTCTTTCCTTTGGGATATTGATCACTAAGCGTCTAAGTCTGCTCATCCAAGCAACTAGACACCGGCTTAAGAAACAGCGAGGAAAACGTTATTCAAATTGCCTAGTAATACATCCAGCCAAGACGCAAAAAAAATATCATGGCGAGTAAGAAACTAGAACAACAAGACCGAAAAGGTATGATATAGACGGTAACAGCCACAACAGCAGAGCTCGGGGATATAGTTCGAACAAAAACCCATCAAACACAAAGATAACAATCAAATGACAACATCAAAAAAAACATTACCTACTAAGCCTTGTTGCTACCATGACGCGGGTGCGCAACCTTGCTCAACTTCTCCTTCATCTTATGCAAAGGACTCTGTTTCCCATTCCCATTCCCCTTCTCACTCCCTTGAGAGGACTTGTCGGTACTCTTCGACGAATCATTCTCGCCAGAACCACCCTCCTTCTTCGCAGGCTTGATCCCCTTGGCCTCTTTCTCGAAGTCCTCCGCATGAGCGGGCACTGGACCTTGCGGACCCTTCAATGCCTCCTCGCTCACCTCACGATCAGCGGCATTAGATGTCTGACTACTCTGTCCCTCGCTTGTTTCAGTGGAGCGCTGCTCAGTCTTGGGCTCGCTGGTGACGGCACTGCTTCCACCTGCTTCGACCGGCGTCAAGCTTAATGGTGCATCCGCTTTGGCGGTCGTTGAGCTTGATGGTGCCGCTACTTCAGCTGGTGTCGAGCTTGATGGTGCCGCTGCTTCGGCTGGTGTCGAGCTCGTTGGCCCCCCAGCGACGGGAACGGGAGAGAGTGCGGAGGACGTCAGAGTGGGCAGAACGAGAATGGGGGCGCTGGGAGCGCTGGGACTAGTCGTTTCTAGATCGACGTCGTCGGTCTTAGTATCCGTGACCAGGTCTTTGCGAGTAGGATCTGTCTTTGCGCCGTCGAGTCGTGGCTCTTGCGGCGCGGTATTTCCTTCTGAGCTTGGTGCGTCGGGTTGTTCTGTAAGATGAAGATATACAATTAGCTTGATTCTGGTTATATCGATTCGTGGCGGGGGATGTGTAGGTTTCGTAGAATCTATATTCTAGGCCTAGATCGATGCTCTTCAGGCGCCGGATGTACATGTGGATATTCACGACTTACCCTCGCGGTTACCGGCATCAAAGGGGTCATTGAAGTTGCCCTTGCCTTGAACACCGGCGATGGGCTCTTCGCCGTGTTGCTGCTGGACTGTGCTGCCATCACCCCAAAGGGCGGTTGTGGCTGCATTGACGACTTTGCTAACTGCTTCCATCTTAATGGAGTATTTGATAGTGGAAGGTTGAGAGAAGTATACGGGGGAGGATTGACAATTGTAAAGATAATAGGATATAGGGAAATGTTCAGAGGAGCGGGAGGCTTGAGTGGAATTTAAAAGGATGAGCCTTGGTAGAAGTAGAGAAGGTGGAGGGGAGTACAGATAAAGCACAACTGCTTCCAGTAGGTCAAGATGTCATCAATGGCTGGGGATAGATTAGCTGGCGTCTGCAGTAAGGGAGTGGGACGGGGGCATAAGTAGGCTCTCGTGCAGAGGACTACGTCAGTGGAGCCCAATATATACGGAGAAGACTGCGGATGAGAATCTTATTGAAGGAATTGACCAGTCCAAGGATGACAGTCATTGGTCGATTGGAGCTTGATTGGATGGCGACGTCGAGCGGATCCATCGAGAGAGGCATGGCATCATCTGACGTCATGTCACGGGATAGAGATATAGATGGAGAATCATCGAGACTCCTCCTGCGTGCTTCCCAGCAAGACATGGGGATCGGCGTAGATACGGCTGTTGGTCTAGCTCTGCAGCGGCCTAAAGCAAACAAGGAATTATAACACATTGGTTATTAACAAACTAAGTAACAAACTACCAACCCTATAATGCAGTCATTCTTTACGCCGCTATTTCAGCTTTCTCTTTCGTTTCCTCTTTCCCCTTCTCCAAGTCACCCTCATCCTCTGGTTTCGCTGCATTGGGATCCAGAGGATGCTTGGGGTCATAACCAATGCTCTTCACAATGCCCAGACCTTTTGTCTTACCTTCCCGGAACAGGACACGATCGCCTGGCGCCAGGAACTCGGGCCGCTGGATGAAGCGGAACGCCACGAGGGCGCGGTCGCCAGTCCTGATGAAGGGGCGGTCAATGTCGATCACTGCACAAGTTTGGCTGACCGCTCCAACGTGCAACATGGCCTGGTACTTGGGCTTGATGGTAGTTGCGTGAGACAGGATCAGAACTAGGATGGCAGGTTAGGAGGGTTGGTTTCAAACAGGGATCATAAATGTAATCTACGCTTACCCTCGGCCACGAACTCGCGGTACACTTTGGGGGGATTCTCCATCTTCTTGAGTACCACCATACCCTTGCGGACTTCCTTACGGCGGACGCGCTTAAGTGCGAACGATCCAGACTGGCCTGCAAAGCAGGCATTGACTTGGATTCGTTTGCGCTCGATAGACTTGATTGTAGTAGTGGTGAATTGGCCGAGGGAGTCGGGTCCAACGACGACCGAGTCGCCCGCGTGAATCACACCGGATTTGACGACCCCCGACACCACCGTACCTACGTGAGGCACCGAGAAAGTGTCATTGATGAGGAATTCAAACGGAGCTTCTTGGTCGTAGTGGCCTCGATGAGGAAGGATATTCAAGAATGTCCGAACAAGCTCCAAATTCTCGCCGGTAACATTCGAGACCTGGAAGATGGGGCAGATCCGCTGGCTGACGAACTGGGTTGCTGTATTGATAGTCTCTTCCATGTCCTTGACAAAGATGGGAATCTTGCGCGCACCAGGCGACTTCAAAATCTTTGACAATTGAGAGAGCGTCTCCTGCAGAATCTGCGGCGGACAGATATCAATTTTAGTGACAATCACCATGACAGGGACGTTCAGCGCGAGGGCAATTCCTAAATGCTCCCGGCTCATGCCAATCAAGCCATTATTGGCGGCGACCATAAGCAGACAGTAATTGGGGCTGCTGCTCAGCATGCCAAAGACCGTAGTGCGCAGGTAGCGCTCGTGGCCGGCCAAGTCAGAGAAGGAAATTACTTTTGCAGAGCGCTTTCCAATCTCTTCCCAAGACAGTTTCCGGCCTTGAGTATGGCCAACGACGTCGCCGTGGCTGTCAAAGCCCATGATCTCCATACCGACGGAGCTGGTTCGCCCACTCTCAATCTCGTGCTTGTGACGGAAGAGGTTCACTCGTGCCCGGCCACGACCATCATCCAGCGTGCCTTTTACCAGCACACCAAGCATGGTACTCTTCCCTGCGTCGACATTACCAACAACCGCAATGCGGAGCTCCCCTACCTCCTCTATATTCGTTGCAACCTGGCGAATCAAGACTTTGCCCCTTGCGCCCTTAATGCGGTTATTTTTGACTGGACATTCCTGAGCACCCCCAACATTATACGTGAGCAGTATTCGGCAGTGGGCGGGGATCGTCTCAGCGGCTTCACGCAAGCGCTGAAACGCCATCTCCCATTGCGCAAGGTCAAAGCCCATCGAATCGCCGCCATCTTCAAGTCCTAGATCGAGTATTGTCTCTCCATGGCCTTCGTCAATTCGCGTTTGTATCGTTGCGGCAAGTACCTGCAGACTGTCCTCAGTTGTCGAGTCCCCCGTCCCGAGCAGGAGCTCCTTCAGCTTGACGGTGCGGGGCGCATCGGAAAGACCAAGCTGGTCGAGGATCCCGAGCTCAGCATGATCCTCGACATCGCGCGACACGCTGCCGGTCTCATATCCGCTGTCGCTAGGCGGGACCGGCACGGCCGAGCGATGCGCTTGCTGATGTTCGGCGTACTCGGCGAATTCGCTCAGGGCCTGGTAATCATGTGAGTGAGGGGGGCGCTTGTCGCCACAATCATGAGACACATACAATCTCGCCTCGTTTTCTCTCCTCGGCGTTGGTTTTCGGTTTCAATTGGGGCATCTTCTTGTAGGGTTGGATCGGAAAGGAGGTAATTATATGGGTTCGTGTCGAATGACGGTGAATCGCTCCTTGGGAGTAGTGACGTTGCAGGCGGTTCGGGGTGGATCTCGCCTTAAGCTCTGGCGCAGTTCAGACGTGTATTCGAGGGATCATCGCTTGACACTGCTCTTTGAATTAGAAGAACAGGGTGTGATTGAGATTGATATTCGCTGACAGAGTCTTAAAACATAGCAGAAGAGGTAAAGAACGAGGATGGGAAAGGTAGATCCATCGCAGGGGCGGACCCAGCTTTATCGATAAAGAAGGTCGAGTCACTTGCTTGAGTCATCCATGGGCCGACTGCCCAAAAGAGCGCCCGCACCTTGAGCTTGGCCCTCATGCGCTGCGCCACGGTGGTCCCCCTAAGGGAGACTAATTTAGAACCCAAAAAAACCATGCTGTGACTAACAGCGGGGTTGGGAAAAGATGCTAGAGTCATCGTCTAGAGAGTAGTACAGCCTTGCGGCTCTGCGAGGGGGTCTACGGGAGGAGTCCTGGTGGGCGGGGTCATAAACCAATTTCATGGTCTCATATCTATGCGACGGAATTCGTATGTGGATGGTATCTTGTTCCATTCCTCCCAGCTGGTATCTTCTCGCCAGACGCCGATTCCTCTATCAATTTCAAGGGAGGCTGATCAGGCCTGGGGAGAGATCAAAACGACGGAATCACCTAGGGTAGATTAAGCATGTCAGTATAACTGGGCTTCGATCCAAATAGTCTTGAAAAAAGACTCCAAAAGCAAACTCACCTCGCACGAACAGCATCTCTTCTTGCTTCTTAATTGTCTGTCCAAGTCTCTGATTAGCAAACCATTGCCCACGATATTCACCATCTATCCACGATTGTGCCCTACCCTTGTGATCTCCTGCTCGTTCTCGTCCTCTTCCACCACGTAGATGGTCTCTTCCACGTCGCCCAAAACAAGGTTGCAGTGGCTGTCATATGCCTAAAGAGTCATCGCAATCAGTCATCAGGCCGGGATCATTGGGACGTGACCTTGGGGGAGGGAAGGGCTCACGTGAAGGCGGCCTTTAAGTTCACGGTCTCCGCGCAACTTGACGAACACAATCTCGTCTAGCGACAGACGGACAAGGTCGAGGGGCTCCGATACGGAAGCACCAACATCTTCGGTGTCAGCCATTGTGAGTGGTGGGCAATAATGTTCACACTGGCCACCGAGTTTCCAGCTTGCGCGGGAGATCAGAATCGGCGAGCTCTGTCCGCTGCCCGTTTGGGACTAACGCGGCTATGGGGGCATGCTGAGTCATCGTCATCTACCCCGGGTTTTAAGTTACTCTAATGCAATTCAAACATAGGTACAACCTGGAATTCTCCAGGGCATGACTTTCTTTTTGTCGTGCAGTAACGTGAGTCTCATCAATTATAGTACTATTTGGGATCCTTTCCCGGTAATGACTTTAAATTTCCCATTCAGTCTTCATACTGCAGGCTGTCGGAGTGCTAACGATACTAGAGATTGAATTGACCGGACGACATACAGCTCATGAACAGTTGAACGTCAGGTTAGCTTGCCTAGCATTTTGTCTGAGAAGACAACCCGTGGACCTCATATGCTGAACTAAGCAAACAGTTTTTTGGCGAGGACCGTGAGCACTGGTAGCCAGACAATAGAGGTCGTCTGCTTCACTGATGTAGCTGCTCCAGTACTTGAAGTCTTAGAAGCCCCAGTAGCTCCAGCAGTCTCAGTTCCAGTCGCCTTCACCGCGTTGTTCTTCCACGGCGACGCAGTCACAGTGTACGTCACGGTCGACTGGGACCAGGAGAACACCGATCCACTAGGTGGCGCAGTAATTGCAGTCACAGCACCGGTATTATGCAGCGTCTGGGTCCCATTGGGAGGGATATTGTTCGGCTTGTAAAATCTACTAGAATTGGACGATGGAGGCGCAAATCCCAGATTCTGGCAGTTATAGTTGTTCAGAACACTCCCGCACGTACCCCAATCAATCAACGTGCCATAGGCAGTCGCAGTCTGGAGCCAGAGGTCTGCGCCCATTTTAGCCGGGATTGTATCGGGGCAGGTCTCGTACATGCTGAAATTTTTCTATAAGTATGTCACGCGCAGTAGCGACAGATTGAAACACGTACCTAGATAGTCCAGCACTAAACTCGCAACATCCACATGCAGTGTCTGTGTTGCTCAATTGAATTACCGAGGTTGACGTACTATTTGTGATGCACGAAGTATATTCCTTCTGCGCTTTGATGACCGACTGCAATACCTTGCCAAGATTGCACGAGCAGCCTGCAGGGGCGTTATCTGGCGCTGGCCAGAATGGGATCGTTTCGGTGGCCGTGGGACATTCGAGGAAGTATTCTGCTACCAATTCATTGTATTGGCAGGAATATGCCTACCGACATGGTCAATTGAGTCAAGGAAGGTGATAGCTCAATTACATACCTGATTCCAGCAAGACTCGGCCACACAGTTGATGTACGCCTGGTACATGGCACATCCGCAGCCAAGAACACAAATTTTGTTGCCGGCACATAGATCCATGCAGCCCGTACTGGCTGCTGATGTTTTTGCCGTGCAGTTAGTAAAGGCAGAGGGGTCTGCACAGGCGTCAGCGGTGACGTTGATCTGTGCATGGGCAATATTAGCAGCCCCTAGGGCCGTTAATGAGACGAAAATCGTCCTAGAGAGCATTTTCAAATTGGCACTGCCTGTGTTTAGGTGGACTTGCTGCAAAAACCCTCAATTTACTCCGTCGCGCAGTGTAAATAAATCCCAAACTCCGACGGGATAATTTGAAAGTACTTCGTACATAAAATGCGGTATCCAGGACAATTATAAGGCACACTATACGGGGCACCGGGCACGGAGCTAAGCTTTCAGCTTCCCCGCTTGGTCCAACCAAGCCATTTATATAGCGGCTTGATTCGGCCCGCCATGAAAGCAAGATGCGAAATACGAGCACGTTGTTCGAATTGGCTGGAATTGGTAGTTCCGTTGATTTAGTCCCTGCTTATCACCTTCTTTCGGTTGTAAGCGACAAACTGTGTCAGAATGGGCCTTTTCATCCAATTACTTCGATCTGCGGATCTTGCGATCAAAGGGTGGAGCATTTGTGGCGTTCCAACGAAAGCCAGCCTCGCCTAAGCTGTACTGATTCAGAAAAGCGCCCTATCTTAGTCAAGTAGACAGTTTCACTCATTTTGACTATCACAATTTTAGACCCTGAATTCATTCGTGCTTAGCGTAGGATCCTGGACTTGTCCGTTCAGGGTCAGGAAACGCGGTATCGTAGCCTAAGCGGATCAATGGTCACTTTTCCCAATCAACAAAGCTATTCCTCAGGTGTGTAACTTGATGGGAGAAAAAATGACGTTCGGCGATGGGAATACACCTTGGCCATCCATATCCTTCGCTTGCCCGATCATTTCTGACCCCGTTAGAATTCGTTAGTTGTGACTTGCTTGCTTCGGTGATCCTTGAGATCGAGGGCTGTTACATCCAAGCTTCCTTCACGTAAATTGAGTCTGATTAAAGTTCAGCATGCGCCTCATAACTAGTGCCAAGGTACCTTGCAAATGCGGCCCGAAAAGTTTATCTTCCCCGGGGTGCCTGAATACCCATCAGCAAACTGATCAGAATACTAACGGCTCAACCCCGGTGGATTAGACCCTCCTTTAATACCAGAATCTGTTCCGTTGACGCCCTGTAAAGAATTAGCGCTGTTATACCTGAGAACTGGCACCAATTGCCCCCTCAAGAAACTTCAGCTTAAACCCAGCCATCAAATTTAGATTGTTACACACCGTATCCATAACTAAGTTTGAGGACACCCGCAACCAAGTAATTTTTCACCACCTCCCATCTTTCAACTTCAAATATAATTTTTTACACCAACCAGATGCTTTACCACAATAATTTTATCAATAAAATCAACCGAGCTCAATAGCCTCTACTAGGATGCTCTACTATATAGTATACCACCCCCTTCCCTTGAGAAGCCCTCATACACGTTGAGGCATACTAAGAATCAGGCTCTCGTTCTTGCTCTAGTCTAATCCATGTGTGTCTGCCGGGTTTACTGTATCCACTCGGTAAAGCATTGCTAATCTCCATCAGGCCTTCCTAAACTAATTAGGTCTGGAAAAATGCCAAGAGGTTTTGGTTCTGAAATGCGCCAGACCGGTTCAATCGGGGGTATATCAGGCGAGTGGAGCGAGCACTTATCCACCTTAACCTTATACATGATAAACTAATCTTTCACCGCGCCCGCTGGTTGAATTCGCATATAATCTTGATAAAGTCCCGGGAGTGTAGTAGTAGACTAGACCCGCTGCTTAAGTATAGTAGTATAAGAATTCCTTGTATGCCCGTTACGCGCACTAGTTTCATCACCTTTCATGATCACTAATTCATAATGGCCACTAAGCCAGCTAGTCGCCTAGTATATCTACCAAAAAAAGATCACGCCTATATACTTCCGACTAAAATATGTCAACCTAAGCGCCGTCAGGAATAAAAGTTTTTGAGTGCCTTTAGATAGATATTCGTCGACAATATAGATTGATCTCACGCTTGTTTACGGCGCTATTTCAACGCGGATCAGTAACGTTCACTTGCTCTAACGAGGGTTAAAGAAACTGCTTATCTCGAACGCCGATTCCGAAGGCCTGAATTCATATTGGTCAAACGAAATCAAGATCGAAACGTCATATAGCTCTAATTAGAACTGCCGGGGGTAAGCTGATAGACCCAGCAATTAGTACGAGGGCTAATTGACGAAGGACGACCACTATGAGATAAATATTGAACGGTTCAGTGCTGCTGGAAGGGTTCCTATGTCAAATATGTTACGCTATGTGCGCAGCCGGATTCAGCCGCAAGCGCAGTACAGTTGGTGATTCATCACCTTTAAGGGCAACGATAATAGCCGACCGCTGCGTGGTAGATAGTTCAGCCCTTGGCCCTCGTTTCTCACTGATTTTGGTGTTAAATGAGGAAACCATGGCACAACTCTTCACGAGAATAATTCACGGTTTCAGGCTCGAGCCATCGAAGCTGACATGCCCAAGACTCGGAATTATAGATTGACCGAGTCCTTTCTCCCCAGGTAATTCACCGTGGATCTTCCGCTCTCCACTACGGGCCAGCCCCAGTGGACGTGTCATCCGCAGTCGCTCGTGTGTCTCGAGTTGCAAACAACTTAAAGATGGCAATCATCAGTCCGACAACTCCTGTGACTAGGGCGGACGGGTAGTGTAGTGCTCCATAGTTAACAGCTGCTAAAGTACCTCCCATACTGTACCCCCTCACTCGTGCAGGAGCAATGCGCACAAGTACCAGTCCACAACTTAGTCCACGTAGTATTCGACACCCCCTCCCCCGGACTGGACTGAATTGGCGTGGCCGGGGTCGATGCGCACCCCCTCATTCTCTCCCCCCCCCTGCATTTCTATTTCTTTCTACGAGCGTTGTGATTGTGCCACCTTCATCTTTCTTTTGTTGTCTCTCTCGCACCCATGAGGAGGGCCATCCGTGCCGGCGAGAGGCTATCCTCTCCCTGGCTACACCAATCGCAACCCGGAGCATCATACAGTCGTCTCCATCTCTCCACCACCACGCGACACCAGACGCTCGATCCCACCGGGCGCACCAGATCGCTGTCCTCACTGAGGACATTTCATTCTCAGCCATTGTCCTCCACTCGTCATCAACGCAGGCGCGAGTCACATCCTAATGACACCGTTCGTGAGTTCAATACCAATAACAACCACCTTGGCGCCAGGGTGGTCTCCACACGCGAGGCCATCGAGCAAGAGGGACCGGACGAGGCCTCCCTTTCTGAAGCGGAAGAGATTTTCCCCTCCTGGGAGACCCCCGAACAAGAGCACGAATATGCCGAGAAATTCAATCGTGTCATTCAAAATGGCCAGCCCGATCAAGTGATGAAAGCCATGACCGACCCACGGTCGGCGGGGCTGGTTGGGTCTCTACCCCAGACTGTTTTCCTCGAGGCGCTCCACCTTCTGTCCCCGACCCATTTTGTGGAGCCCTTCCGCGACCTCCACCACCCTTTACACACCTGGGCCGTGCTCGTCAATGGGCTCCGGCGCATCGAGGAAGTTTTCGATACTTTTGTCAATAATTTGTTTACCGTCATCCGCTATCGGACCGCCAGCGGGCAGTACTTGCAATTGGCGGAATACACCCACCTCCTGAATTGCGCTCGGGCCATGGGCAATGGCAACCTCGCGGATCAGGTATGGGACACCATGACGAAGATGGATGTGGTCCCCGACACGGTGTGCTATAACCACTACATGGAAGCGAAAGTCTGGGATCGTTGCTATACTGGACGAGAAGCGTATCGCATGCGCATCAGTCCGAAAAGTTACCGGAAGCGGCGCAGTGACGAGCCAGCCCTAGGATGGCAGGGCTTTGGGACTGCACAGAGGAGTATTCGGAAGCTTGTCCTCCGTATCTATGGCCAGATGCAAGACGAGGGTCACCTTGGTGATGAGCGCACGTTCATCAACTTGATGCTCGCTGCAGCGCATGTGGGCCATGACCGGGCGATGAAACACATTTTGAAGGAAGTTTGGAATGTGGATACGGAAGCTCTGAAGCTGGAATCCGACGACTCGAAGTTGCCACCAGTGACAGCCTATGACCCGTGGTCCGCGCTCTATCCGACTGAGAATCTGCTTTTCGCTGTGGCTCACGGTCTTGGGGTGAACAATGACATTGCCGGCGCGGTTCGAACAGTGCAGTTCATCTCATCATCGTACAACATCCCCATTACCGCAAAAGTCTGGCATGAGCTGTTCGAACGAGCTTACGTACTATCCCGTCACCGATGGTCGGCCTCGGAAACAGAGAGATCTGAGAAACACACCGAATGGGCAAATACCATCGGCCGAGTCTCCGTTGACGTTGTGCGATCAATCTTCGACACCATGACCTCCGAACCCTACAACGTGACTCCAACGCTACAAGAGTGGCGATTCATGATCAACACCAGCATTGACAGTGGTCGACTGGAGGACTGCAAAGACTACATCCGTGGCGCATACAATCTTCTCGAGGAAACTCGAAACAGAGAGGCCGAAGCTCACATGGTCGTGATGCGCTGTCTCGCGCCAGCCCTCGAAGCCGCGCGTCGACAACTGAGGCAAGGTGCGGCCATGCCAGA
This sequence comes from Penicillium brasilianum, assembly GCA_001048715.1. Lineage (NCBI taxonomy): Eukaryota > Fungi > Ascomycota > Eurotiomycetes > Eurotiales > Aspergillaceae > Penicillium > Penicillium brasilianum. Next base: position 2,182,408 of record CDHK01000006.1, on the reverse strand, counting down.
CCCAGAGTTATTCCGCTCCCCCATTCTCGCTGAAGCCATTCAAAACTACGAGATTGTCCGACTCGAGGTCTGGCAACAGGTTTACCTTCTCCAGCGGATATTGTACCTCGTCGTACGTGTGCCTAGCTGGAGAGACATCTCCGACAAAGAATGGCACCTCCAAGAACGACCCAAAATGCTAGAAGAATGGGTAGATTTCATCCCCGGCAAGATCCAGCTCTTCTACGGCGAAGACACGGGTCTAATCGAGATGATGGGCGCCAAGGGTTTCAGCAGTCGCTCCTACAAAATCGACGTTCGATATGTCCCCACGCGCCGACAATCCGACCAGAAAGAGCTGTTTGACCCTGGACGCTGGCCCCGCTGGACCGAGCAAGGCAAATGGGACGATCTTGCCGTGCGACATCCCTACCTGGACCGAACCGCGGCACCGCTGGATCGGTTATTCATGTTCCAATTGTCCGCGTCAGGGGAGTTCACCGAGACTTTGAAGAAAATGCGTAATACTTGGACTGAGTATCCGGATGACCATGAATTGTCGACGAAGAAGAACCCGCATGCGGGTCTCTATGGACGCCTGGCGGCCTTGGATATGCTCAAGCCGGGGAACAGCAACAGCGTTTTCTTGCTGGATGAGCAATCTTGGATTTAGGAGATGCGCTCAATGCACGTGGGGTGAATGTTGCTGGCGTCATCCATCCTACTTATTTGATACCCACTTTGGATGGAGTATGGGAGTGAGGACATAGTCAATGCTGGGCTTTACATTTGGTTTTGGCTATTGATCTTTCTACCACCAGATATATCGAATAGAATATATCCCTCATTGATATTTCATGGCTGAACATTGACACCTTCTCGCCGTACTTGGCCTTGTCGAGGGACATATGTATGCCACAGTACATTCAAATCTCGGGTATATCACTAGCTATAGATTTACACAACTTAGGAAAGCTATCTCTAGGCATATCATACGACCCTCGGCTACTTACCTCACTCAATGAAGCGTGGCCGATCCCTCTGTGAGACAGAAGGTCCATGTATATAGTAGCATATTATGTTCATTATAAACTCCTCGAAATGTCTCTCCGAGAAGCAAACTGTGTACATGAGTCGCAAAGAAACGAACTCGAATCAAATCATACAAGGTACGTCCATCTCACCTCACCACGCCATACAGCGCAGCAGAGCAGAGAACCACCTTTTAGGCCAACGCTAGACCTTCTCGCGTTTCAAATCATTCACAGTCATATACCTCCCGATTGTAATCCATCCCCAACGGAACCAGACCATCTGGCTCTTATGCCCGATGACCATAGCCGACTGCGCAGTCAACCAGTCCCCAACTGAGCTAACGAACAATAACCGGGCCGGCCCCTCATCAGCACTGGTCTTCTTGCCGCCGAACAAATTGCCCAATACCCCCAGTAACATGGAGTACGGCGCATCCAGGACACCCGCATACTTGCGCAACATCGAGGTAGACGTCAACGTGTACATCGTCACGGGACAATTAAAGCCCTCTTTATCCGTCATCAGGGTACGCAGGAAATGCACCGCACCATGATACAGCGAGCGGTGGTTAGGGTGATTGCTGATGCCGTGTTGGTCAAAAGTGAGGATGACGTCGATAGTAGCAGTGGGCGCCTTTTTGGGATTCTTCTTTGCGGTTCCGTTTAGGGTTGCTGCGAGGTCTGGGGAGAAGGCTGAGGCTAGGAGGGAGGTGACATGGTCTGCGGTCCAGGTTGCGGACATGCTATCTGGGAAACGGGTGGGGTCGTCGACGATGAAGACGTCGGATTCATCGCGGACGCCGAGGAGGAGGGCGGATTTTTGAAGTTCTTTTCTACGGGTTTCGCCGAGGCCGTCTGCGTCGCCTGTGAATTGATCATGGTTAGACTTTATTGTCTGCGGGTCTTTGTACTCGATAGATAGAAATAAGATTGCCATTGACATGCTTGGGCGAGCCAAATGGCGAGAATTGGTGCTTGTAGTGACGTACCGGTACTAAAACAGAGGATCTTCAGGTGATTGCCGAGCTCAGGCTTGGTGAGCGCCAGCACCGTGGGCGAGAAGAACATAGCCTCGTCATCGGGATGCGCGATCAACAAACAGATACGCTTGTTACGGAGTTTGGGGAAGGAGCGAGTGAAAGGTGACGAGGTGGAGGAGATGGTCCAAAAGAGGAAGACTGCGGCGACGGCAACCGCCAGTGCGGTCCAATTGAACGATGGCGACATGGCGGAAGGAGAGATGGTAGATATTGCGAGACGAGGAGAGATCAACGGCGCGATAATCTCTTGCAACTGGGCTGTCGGTGCTCAGGCGATGGCCGTGTCAACAATGACTTCTGCGTCTAAGGGTCTCGGATCCCTGAACTTTCTCAATTGAAGCTTATCTCGACGACAGATCGAGACGTAAGGGTGGGTGAGTTAGGCTCGGAGTATTGTGGATCAAGATATGCACTTTTTCAACCGTTGACTCTGACTGGTGGGGTTCAGCCCAACATCCCACTCGGTCGACGTGCTTGAGATGGAATTGCGGCGGAGGCGGAAGCTGCCTATCTTCGGGAGACACGCGAGATAATAGTCAATTGTATGGGGATAGGTTGAGCAGGTACCGGACCCATAGTTCCAAGGCCATAAAAGAGTCGGGAGGATGAATCAGTCGGCCATGTTGAAAGAACACGGTGGCCGAAACTGTGGTGCCGGAATAGGGGGAAGCTCAGATGATGATTCCTTTTGCGGGACGATCCCCCGGAGTGGTGGTCACGTGCCAGGGGCTTCATTGAGGCGATTGAGAAGAGAATAAAGTTTGAATTGATGAAGTCATGTCCTCTAGATACAGTATTGGTGTCTTATCTATGCCTCCGTAGATACAGGCAGCATGATCGACTAGAAAAGAAACAGCAAGTGGTTGTCAGTGAGAACCCTTATCAGAGAACGTCACAAGGTCTGCGGGGGAAATCTGTTATCAGGCCAATTCCCTAATCGCGCGTGTTTAATGGCCTGCAGATTATGAGCACTGACCCTGAATACCTTAATTTCAAGTGCACGCCATGAGATGCCGCTCAGTCAGCCGAGTGGCATCGCTACCATTGATCGAGGAGATTCTAAAATCTAGTCGTGGTGCCCGCCTATCGGCCTTGTCTGCTGTACCTGCCTATTTGAGTATATGGAACTCTTTCTAGCGGCATTCCCGAATCTTCTTCTCGAATCGAGCCATAGTATGAGTACAGTATGGATGAGCTGCACACAAACGAACCCAGTTTACATGTGAGTCCAAGCAATGCCTTGTTTGTCCCTCATGCCAGGTCACTTCTTGGTCTGTCTATCATGGCGAACAATAACCAGTTGGAATCACCAAAGGTATCTTGAAGATGACGCAGCAGAACTTGCGGATTAAGTCATCTCGTCTTACGCCATCTTCCTAATTTCATCCTCACCCCTTGACGTCAAGATGGCGAAATATCGCGGACCACATTGAGTCAATCGCCAGCATCCAATCAAGGCCCTTTCTGTGCGAACATCGAGGGTCCAAATTTGTCTTCCATCACCCACAACTCCATCCCCCGCTTGGTAGAATATATTGAAACGTATCATTAGTACAATCACACGCCCCAAGCCGATATACTGTAGTTCCAGCGCAATCAACATCGAGACGAATCATCTGCAAAAATACATACCGCACACCAAGATGTAAATAAACAATCCACATCAACCTGACGACCCACAAAACCCACACCTAAATCCACCCGGTACACCGAAACTCCATCGGCCCGGCAAATTACTCATAAAGCCTCACCCAGACCCTACGAGTTTTCCGATGGACAACGTCCAAGTACAACACGCCATCGGGCTCGAACCAAATCCACTGCCCCATTGCGTGACCGCTCTTGTATCCCATAGAATTGCCTACCGTGTACTATTCTAACGATTGCACATGATACAGACTCGTTTCGTCGTTAGAAAGAGGAACATATGATAATCACTACCCACTAGTAGCTCCGTATTACATATTCGTGAGTAATACACTGCGATGTCTTCTTCAAAGGTCCTCAACCTTCGTACGATACTACCTATCCATGGCATAGAGAGCAAATGAGGGTCCCTATCCTGAAATGCAAACCAGGGACAAACACACGTAGACCGGGTCCGCCGCCGCCACTGGCGGACCTGTTAAGCATCACGTTTCGTCGGGCCGAGTATAAGGTTCTAGGCGTGGGCGGTAAAAAAAAAAGCCAAGATAAAAAAAAAAAAAAAAAAGAATGTGCCACACTGATTGAAGGGGGAAAAAGAAGGTGAGAAGGGGCCAAGTCCTGTACCAGACTATGGAGTACTAGTGGGTGAAGAGACGGTCTAAGAAAATTTCTGCGCGGCACGCTTCGTTGCGTTGCGGGCGGGGAACCGGGAGTTTTCCGGGTTGGCGAGAACGCTAGGAAAAGTTTGATGGTGGTATGGAAAATGGAGGATGGAAATCGGAGCATGTTCCTGTTCTTGGGCTTATTTCTTTTATTTTAATTCTGAGTGATTTAATTACTAGACTGTGATATTGTACTTATTAGTTGGTTTAGAATGGTGCAATTGGAGATTGATGGAGTCGGGAAAGATATTGGTCCTGTATAGTATGTAGGATGGGAATATCGTATGGTACACGCAATTCCTTGGGTGATGATGAATTCTGACAACTCTAGAGCGTACTTATAGCGTGATAGGTGCAGGGCCGAAAGTTTGAGGGAGGTGATTTGGGGTTAGGAAAGTAATGCACCTTATGTGCTGGATTTAGAAAGTGATGAAAAGGGGGAGGCAGTAATTAGCCTAATACATCAATCAAGATTCAATTCGTACCTCCATTCGACTGTCATCGCAGGCGAAAGCATGGTGGTCCATGCCTGTCCTCATTCCACGATAGAAGGCGTGACTCAGTCCTGAATCCTGATCGGAGGGCGTCTCCGAGATCGACCCGAAAGAGGAAGTTCGCCAGAGAGCCGACAATTTCGATCTTCACGGCAAGCCACCTCGTTTGATTGGCTTAACTTTCCGATCCGTCGGTGCTTATTGTAAGGTGTTGGGTGTAGGGCGCGATGAGCGTAGAATGGGGAGTCATGTGGGACACTCTCTGCACAGCCGAGCTAACTGTTAAGCACCTGGGACAGAACGCGGCTGTGATTTGCATATCCCAGCGGTAGTTCTACCGAAACGGGCTTTGATCCATCTTCGCCAATTTCTTCCCATAGCTTGCCTGTTCTTACGGGCTACCTCAAATTGGCTATTTTACGCAGAACTGGAGAAGTAGAAGGAGCCTTCTTTTCATGGTGGATCGACATACCAATCCTGCTTAAGCCGTGAGACTGCTACCATACAGCTAGGGCGAGGGCGACCAGCACCAGGGTTTTGCGGGCTCAAGAGGGGCCGCGCGGACGACTTCGACAAAGTACTCCGTCCGGGGCTCCTCCCATGTGCTCGACGACTGGACCGCCTGGATGACTTCCCTGGAGGAGCACATCTCCATGGCGTGATCGGGTTCCCGGTCGCTAGGCGTCTCACCGCAAGGAAAAGCGACGGCACGTTGTTCTGCGGCCAAGGAGAGAAAGCGAGCTCGAGAGTTCATGCCGTCTACCCGGGTACGCACGAGCCCTAAAAGGTGTTTCCTCAGCATACCAGTCCGACATGGGATGTCGGCCACAGGTTCGGAGTGTAGGTCCTTCAGCTATGGGCTCCAAGGAGGAGGAGGAGCAAGTAAGAAGCCGACGCAGCTTTCGTAGCTGCAGGTCAAGAGGTACCTGATACTAAGTGGACACCGTCCATGCCTTTTTTTGATTTTCTTGTTTGTTTTTACGAAAGAAAGGGCGATCCAGGAGGGATCTCCCGCAACAGGGTTGACAGGCGGCGCAAAAGGAGCAAACTGTTATGTAATTAGTGCGGGCAGGGGAATTGATGATTCGCCCAGGGCCCTGTTCAAGAAGCACAGAGCAACTCTTGACAGCTCCCAAGGCTAGATTGGGCGTGATGATCAATTTCACACATTATCAATCGTACCTGACCCTAATTCTAGGTCTTAATTTTCCCATAAAATTGACATCACGACGAGGTTCTCCTCTGCTGAGATGAAAAAGTGCGACAGGGCAAGTGACCGGGCTACGCCCCGCAAAATGGCGCCAGCGTGCAGTGCGGGGGGAAACCAATGCCAGCCACTAATCCCGAAACGGTGAACCGGCGGTGGTGGTGGTGTTGACCGCGTTGGTGGTGGTTGTTTGGCGACGAAGCCGGCGAAGCCACAAAAAAAGAAAAGCAAAGAGTCAGAGGCGGCGTGCTGCGTACAAGGGTCGCGTTTTTATGGCCCAAAGCGGATAAGCGGGAAAAATTCTCAGCGCAATCGTGAGGATCTGCCACTAGCGGGTGTATTTTATTCTGGTATTCGACAATTACAGCCCCCGTAATGTGACAGTAAAAATGACCCAGCGGTCGGGCCGTCACTGGTCCTCTGATGGCGCCACGTGATGGTTCAAAGGCCTTGAACGGAGTTGTTTCGGAGCACATCATCGTGTTACTATGGAATCCACAGTACTAGTGCTATTAAGTATCGTTTCTTCTATAGAGAGATCTAGCTATGTTACAGTCGGGAATTAAATTGCAGCATACTACTTAGGCTGAGGTGCATTGTACGGCATAATGGGCATTATGCTTACCTTACTAAAATTATTAGTTAACTTAGTTCACTCCCCTGTTCTCATACTGACATAATACTAGATACTCCATGTCAGAAATCCGGCTCCAAGTTCCTACTTGAGCGGCTCGGCTCCGTGCAACGCGCCCCTGTCCGGGGAGAAGTCCTACTATCTCCTCGGGTTCCGCGGGCAAGGTTCTATAGCGGCAGTCACAAGCCAGCAGATCCGAACTAGAAGACTTCCGGGGTAGTCGCTGCATTACTCTGGATGACACACGGCACCACAAAGCCGGGGGAATGAACCTGCCCAAGCCTCAGCTGATCGGGCAAGCCTCCGTATTAACAAAGCGTCTTGGGAAAGCCAATGCGCCAACAAGAACGGAGCAGACGCAGACGGAGACGCAGACGCAGAAGCTTGGAACTCCGTGACTTGCAGAGATGGCCCATGCAAGATGCTCCAACCAGGTCGTGCTTAGTAGTATCCGGGGTAAATGAGCCCAGTATGATCCTACAAGGTTGATTGTCAGGCACAATTAGATGGGGCGATGACACCATATTAAGGCCTAGTGCTATGTTACTGGAGTATATTCATATCACAGTAACAAATCTGATTATAATTGCCTCTATGGATTTCTAGAATCTCTATCATGTGATACGCAATCTGTAAAAAGAATGCCTCTTAACCTTCAACACGCCGAAGGAGACCGCGATGGGCCGTGCCCCACCATATCCATCGGCCACATACCTCCCGCCCGAGTGGGAAGGGCCTTCCTGAAAACCTTGGGGGAAATGCTCATCCACCGAAACCATGCCGGGGGTCTAGCCGACCGTGAGTCACTGCGCACGGGCTGTCTTTGCTGACCCCCAGGAAGTTCGGACATCGAACATCCATACTTGTTGAAGAAGCAGGGAGGGGTAATCGACACCGAAGGTTTCCAGGATGCGCACCATCAGGTGGTCTGTACAGTATTGACCCGATGGAGACTAGATCGGTCGAGAATTTAAGATGATCCCGACACGATGCCCACATCTGCCATCAAGGAAAGAGTAGGATGTGGGGTAGTGTGTCTGGACTGCTGGCATCAGGCGATCGCTGGATCTTTGCTTCGCTCGGTCGAGAGAGTCAGGAGTCGATGTGTTTACTGGCTCTGCCGGCACACCACAGCCGAGTTGAAGAGTCAAAGTTCCTGGCCACCACACCACAGGTCGATGAAGTAGCTAGAAGGGATAAAGTAGGATAAAGTATAGAGTCATCAGGAAGCCACGATGACGTGCGAATCCAAAGGGCGGCTCACCCTCGACGAGGATATGAAATCCAACTTCCCCTACAGAATAGTCAATAATTGGATCACAAAGAAAGGTGTGCTTGATCCCACGGCCCTCTCAACAAGGATGCACTCATTCTCGCTTGAAATTTGCTTCGGACGGTCATCAAGCCATCTGAGAAACACGATGTGCGGTGTAATGAGGTGGTATTGCGCCGGTACGCGTATGGTCAGGATCCACTATGACGATGGGCCGTGCCCCACTTGATGACTTTTTTTTTATAATTTTCCAATTTTTTGTCTCAATTTTTTCCAGTTAGTCAATTGAATTTCCCGTTTCAGACACTTCTTTTCTGGTGATGGTGGCCAGACCTGAGCGAATGGCCGCTCAGTACCTGGCTGGCCGTATGGGACGGAGTGGACAAAGTGGGAACCGACTAGAAATTTTTCTTTGGTTCCAAGAAGTTTTCCACGGATTCGGTGGCTTTTAGGCTCAAGCACATGATCTTTTACAATGATTCAAAAAGCAGCGCAACCGCCGCCAATGGCCTCCTTTTACCGTTTCCTTCCCCTTCTTACATACAGAACTTGAAGACTGGATTATGTTTTGGTTTGCCGGATCTACTACTTCACAACTCTTCCAGCACCGCACTGCTTCCTGAACGTCAGCCAAGCCAAATCTATATCAGCCTAAATACTTCTTGAGATCGTTGCCACCATCTCATTGCTCCATTGACACACAGCATCAACCACAATCAGCACAGGCGCTTTCACAATGCCGGGCCGTCTGCTCCCCAGCTTTGTTCGGGGCTCTGGCTCCCTGCACTCGTCGGTCTCTTCGACTCCCATCCACTCCAATTCGTCGTCGACTACCTCCGTCAATGAGATCCCCCATCACCCTGGCAAGAAGCCAGCACATGGCACTCCTGACCGTGCTCGCTCACCCGAGCGTCGTCTATCCTTCTCCATGGACCACCTGATCCACCCCCACCGAGACCACAGTAAGGACAAGCGCCGCAGCCTGGGACGCGCCGGCCGGTCCAAGGAGCGTCTCGGCAAGGACGAGCTTGCGAAGCCATCCGCCAAGCTTGAGGTCCTGGTCGAATCGCCTCCTCTAGTCTGCTATGGCAACCCCAGCAACTCCACCGGTGCTCTGTTCTCTGGTCGTCTGCGTGTGACGATCCCCGAGAGCGCTGGCGAGGTCACTCTCAACCAGTTCGACGTTCGCCTCATCTCCAAGTCCTCCACCAAGAAGCCCGTTTCTAGCCACTGTCCTAGCTGCGCTACCCGCACTGAGGAGCTCACTCGTTGGAACTTCCTGACATAGACTCTTCACTTGAAGCCTGGCGCGCACGACTTCCCCTTCAGCTACTTGTTCCCGGGCCATCTGCCTGCCACCTGCAATGGCGCCCTGGGTCAAGTGGAATATTTCCTGCTCGCGCATGCCCAGAGCACTGTCGGGGAGGAGTTCAGCCTCAAGCTGCCTCTGAACGTCCGCCGTGCCCTGATCCCCGGCAACGACAAGTCTTCTATCCGCATTTTCCCTCCTACCAACCTGACTGGCCGCATCGTCCTGCCTTCCGTTGTTCATCCCATTGGGAACTTCCCTGTGGAGATGACTCTGAGCGGTGTGGTGGACAAGGGTGACGAGACGCAGACTCGCTGGCGCCTGCGCAAGATGATGTGGCGCATCGAAGAGCACCAAAAGATTGTCTCCACTGCTTGTACGAAGCATGCTCACAAGATTGGCGGCGAGAACAAGGGGGTCCTCCACCAGGAGACCCGCATCATCGGCCACAATGAAGAGAAGAGTGGCTGGAAGACCGACTTTGACACCGCCGGTGGTGAAATCACCATGCAATTCGATGCTAGCATCAACCCTAGTACCAACCCCGTCTGCGACATGGAGGCTCCCGGTGGCCTGGAGGTCAAGCACAACCTCGTCATTGAGCTCATTGTCGCCGAGGAGTTCTGCCCTAACCGCAACACCCGTCTCATCACCCCCACCGGCGCTGCTCGTGTCCTGCGCATGCAGTTCAACCTCCACGTCACGGAGCGCAGTGGCCTCGGTATCAGCTGGGACGAGGAAATGCCCCCTGTCTACGAGGCTGTCCCTGCCAGCCCTCCCGGCTACTTTAAGCTGGATGATGCTCGCAGCGTGATGGAGGACTACCAGGGCTCCCCGCTCCCATTGCCCGACTATGATGAGCTGGAGCGAATGGAATCTCTTCGTCTGGACAGCGACTCGACCCACTCCTCAACCAACTCTACATCCAACAACCGCGGGCGCATGCGTTTCACAGTGGATGATTTGGTCACTGAGCAAACCCCGCCTCCCTCTGAGCCTGCCTCTCGCGCTCCGTCGGTTGACTCTACCCGCCAATAATCCCTTCAACACTACTATTATGGCCTCGCCTTCTCATCTTACTTCCCATTCTACCGCCATGACGTTATGATCTCCACGACCCAAAGAAAGATATCCCAAAGTCACGGACTTGTCACTGCCTTTTTATTCCTTTTTTATTCCCTTTCGAACGATAATCAACTTCTCGGGGGACACATCATAGCTCATGATCAATGTCTCCGCATCGTGGTCTTTTTCTTTCTCTTTTTTCCTTCTATCATCAATGGCGTCGGCGCGGTCTCTCAACGAAAAGCACAAAAATCTGGTACTACTATCATACCGGAAAGAATGAACGGCAACACTGATCTACTCGGTTGCATGCATCTCTTAGATAGGACGGACGGGTTTCGTTCCACCCCTGCTTTATACCCATCAGTTCATATTCCCCCTCCTGTTCTAGAAACACACCATCTTCTTGTGGTTGATAATCTTTGTTTGCCAATAGGCTCTCTACTCTCGATATCTTAACTTAATGTATTGGCTTCAATGGTCCATCTTTCCATGATGAAGTAGATCGTGTAACCGGTAGATTGGTAGTTCGAGCACGCAGTTGAGATTGTAGTCGAGATATGCTCACCAGCGCCACACACCATCTTCTGACTGGGTTCTTGGCGTTGACAAACTATAGATTGGCCTCTCTTCCCTAAAATGGTAAACTGATGTTAATCCAGGGTTTTATTAGACCAAGATAAAAACATTGACTCCACCGCTGACCGTCATCTTAGTGGCCTTCTAAGAGGCCCATTAGTCAATAGTCTGAGTGGCCGAGTGAAGAGTACCCTATAAGGAAAGACCGATCAAAGCAACTAGCGAGGGCATACAAACATCCCCAAAAGTGAAGCAACCCCCCGTCAAACATGTACTCAAAGTAACTTAAGGTTAATAATCAAGTCTATTCATAGCATGATTCACATACTCGGCCGGAACCCTCGGAGGTCTCGACCCGGCTTGTCGACCACGGGTCCCCTCCGATGGTGCCATGTATTTCCCGAACTCAAAACTTCATTTGCTTGATACCAGCTAATTATTGGCCATGGGAGCTGAATTCGTGTCCCAGAACTTGAGCTACGACTGACATGTCGCATGACCAGCCGAACAACATGCTTCTATCAAGCTATATGACATCATCCGCTGGAAAGAGGTGGCTATATACGAGGATGCTGTACAGGAATACGTGGGTCTACATGAAAGAGTTGCATATATCGCCTCATTCAACTTATTGAATATCCCAACTCATCGAAAGTCATGTCGAACTTATTCCGCAGGGCATCTGATGCCTTCCACCACCACCAGCGGAAGGACTCTGAGGATTCTGCAAACCAGGATACCCTCATATCTCCATCCCAGGAAACACGGGAGCCGCAGGAACCGCAGGTGGCGCAAGTATCGCAAGTGCCACAAGATACACAAGAGTCCCAGGTTGATCCTGCAACTCGGGGTGACTCCCAGGGCAGTGATAAGGACAAAGTTGGTGAGTGTTGTTTATTGCTGGAAGCTTATGTTGTGATTCGTGCTGACACGACCATGGTCGATGTAGGAAATGGCAACTCTCACCACCATCACTGGGGCTTCCTCCATCGTCCAACCGAGGAAGAACGAGCGAAACGCCGATTGAGTCAACAGGAGAAGGAGCGAGCCGACTGGGCTGCTTCGAAGAAGGATGACCCTGCCCGACGGTCGAGCCAAGGGGCCAGTGGTGGGTCTGAGGGTAGTTGGCAGTAATTATTTCAAGTTCACAATTTGTTCGATGTTTCTTTGATATTGCGACTGACGGGAAACACAATGAAATGTAAATTTGCCTCGATGTCACCTACAGATAACTCTTTAGTCTAGTACTATATGTCTATTAACAATTCCAATACTTGATCGTACAGCTCTATATATCGACCACCAGCCCTTATCCTAAATCTTCCATCCTTCGCCCTGCTTCCACTTCAGGATCCGCAACAAACAAAACGACCCCGTCCCAACAGCAACCATCACAGCACTAAACAGCTGTCCCTTCCAGAAAACCGCCCCTTCAATATTCAATAATGCCCCTGCAATAGGATTTCCAATCAACAACCCCAACCCCGCAAAGGTAAAAGACATACCCATTCTCGTGCCCAAGATACTCAAGTTAGACGTGAGTCGGGCAAGAATAGTCGCCGGCAACGACACGATCGCCCCCGAAGCGAAACCATACAGAATAGCGAAAACGATAGTACCCGCCTCATTTCGAATTCCAATCCATGCAAATGCTAGCACGGCTGCGATCAAGCTTATCGGTATGATGGTGTTCAGGGATCCGAAGTGATCGGCCAGGATGCCTGGCGCGATGCGGCCGAAGACGGAAGCCGCGTTGAGAATGGCGATTATATAGAACGCGATATCTCCGTCGGAGTGGAGGAAGGAGGTGAAGTAGGTTGGGAGATAGAAGAATGGGAAGTATAAGCCGGCAAAGGAGAAGAAAAAGCCCAAGCATAAGAGGAGGAAGGGCGGTTCTTTAAACGCGGACATGTCGATTAGAGATCGAGATTGCTTTGGTGGTGGGAGACGTGGTTTAATCACAGCAATGGAGAAGATGAGTGCGCCTAGGGTGACAAAAGCGATGATTCGGGTTGTCCAGCCAAAGCCCAAGGGTCCGATTAACTTGTGAAACATAATGGGATAGATTACAGATCCTAAGCAGGAGTATTAACTTCTTTGTCTCGGAGCTTCTCTTATTCGTATAGACTCACCGATACTACCACCCGAGGCAGTGATACCAGTCGCTAGTGCTCGCCGCGAAGTGAAATAAGTTGCCACGATAGCAACACTCGGCAGGAACAAGCATGCACAGCCAAGACCAACGACAACGCCCTGTGCCAGAAAAATCTGGTAGTACTTCGTCGCGAGCGAAGTCATCATTAGTCCAAACACGACTAGGAATGTGCCCGCCGCAATGAGGGATGTAAGATAGCCCTTGTCATAGATAGGTCCTACGACTACCCCTGCAGTTAGGAGTAGGAAGCCTTGGACTGTGCCTATCCATGAAATCGAAGATGCGGAGTATCCAGACAGTAGGTTGTCTTCGTAGTAGCTTTGGTAGACGCCAAAGGTGTTGACCACGCCCCTGAAATATCACTTTAGTGGTGGTCCTGTTGATGTTAAAGGGCCTGGTGACTGACCAGCAATTGAAGAACAAGAAGAACGCTCCTGCTACTTGGAGCCAAGCAGTAAGACCTCCATTCGGAGGTGGAGGTGGTGTTGCAGGCTCTTTGGGCGGTTGATTTTCGACTTCTGATCCATCAGACTCGGGCAGTGGTGCCGGAGAGAACGCATTATTCAAGACACCTTCTTTTTCCTCGTGTAAAGACATGATATACGATATGAAGACGGGAATATGGAACAGAGGTATGAATACCTTAATATATACCAAAATCCATGACTGGTGTATTTAATGATGAGCGATCATTAAGGCGAACAAAGCCTCCTTCTGTGATCTCGGGGTTTCGGCCTTATTCCCTAGAAATCGAATTATTAATGATGTAGCTGTTTCTTGGAGGAGAATAGTCGTTGTTGGCTGAGGGGATTTTGTGATATTATCATCAACCCCCACTTGACGGGTATTCGACGGAAAATGGGGGCCGCGCTTTGATGAGATGTACGGTCCGCCACACTTGTAGGCCTTTTTCTAGGGGCAGCAAATATCTATGGAATTGAGGTGAAGCCAGTAAGGAATGATTGAGAGTTTGGTTTGTCGTAACTATATGACTTTTCAATACTCACAAGCCATTCGGCGCTCGTCATAATTGGGTCGCCACGTTGGTGGCAGCGGATGGCGCAATACTCATATAGACAAGTTGTTTAGAAATAAAAGGCCAGCCATGAGAATGCTTTTGAATGGAGATTTGGGGACAAACGACATGAGAGTTTTGTTGAGGCTAAAGCGATACAGAATAGGTATGTTGCTCTTGCCTGTCATGACGAAGCGTTTCCCTACCAAGAAGATCATTTCACCAGCCCTGACAAAAGAAACACTAGACTAGGTCCACTTTATCTACATCGTAGACCAGATGTCCCTGCCGCAGTCCTCTCTTTTCTGCGCCAAAAACCCAGGAAAGAGTTATTGCCATTGAGAATAGAATTTCCTTGAGCCACAAACCCCACGGGCCGGTCTTCTTTCGCACTTCAGCGTTCTTTGCAGCCAACTTGAAAATCTCGCTGATGCGAGGTCGGCGAATTCGATCGTAGCTCTGAAAGGTCTCGTTAAGTGGCCGTTTGGGGTCCTCAAGTAAGCGAGAGAGCAAGAAGATATCCTCAAGAGCCATCGAGACACCTTGCCCAGCATGGGGGGACATTGCATGGGCAGCATCACCAAGCAGAAGGCATCGGCCCTTGAACCAGACACCACCAGGGCGCAATCTGTAAACAGGATAGAAGTTCACGACCGAGATTTTGTTCACGATCTCCTTCATAGCACTTCCCCATTCACCCTGTGCACTCTCCAGAGTTTCCAACATGGTGGACTTGAAGCCATCCACTTCCTCCTTTCCGTGCACTGCCCAGCCGTCACGGCTATCCCCCGATTCTGGGAGGGCGACCTCCTTCGAGAAAAAACAAAACAGCTCATCTTTCCCTGCCGAACATGGGTTCACGGCAAGCATGCCATCTTCGGTTAGGGTAGCATCTAGGCCGGTGATCTGGGCAGCTGTCGAAGGAGATAAGATGCTGGTGGGTATAATAGATCCAAGGCCCGACATGCCGGAGTACTCCAGACTCTTTTTGGAGTCGACGTAGGCACGTCGCACAAACGAGTGGATACCATCACATCCGAACAACATGTCAGCAGAATCGGTTGACCCATCCCCGAAGGTAACCTGCACACTCTCGTCACTCTCCTCAATATTCGTCAACCGCTTGTTAAAATGAATCGAGATCTTGGCCTCCTGCACCGCCTGCAGCAGGACATCCACCAGATCCGTGCGCTTGATGCGCATGTACCCAAATCCAGTCTTCTCCCGCGCCCAGGCGATAAAGTCCTGTTGAGCCACAATGTGACCTTGCATGGAATGCAAAGTCAAGTTTGAGCTGGTGAAGCCACGAGCTGCTGCTTTCTCGTAGAGGCCCAGGCGGTCCAGGAGGCGAAGGCCGTTGGGCAAGATACCAATGGCTCCACCCAAAGTGGTGGGCTCTGCTCGTAGTTCATAGATTGTGACTTGGATGTTTGTTTGTTGGTGTAGACGCAGCGCAGCTGCAAGGCCGGCTGGACCGGCGCCGATGATGATTGCCTGAGAATAAGTCAGCTCTGAGGTAGAGTTTCTGGAAGCGCATTGCGGCGGTACCTTTCGACTCTCAGACATTTTTGAGGGATTTTAGGTCAAGGGAAAAGAAATCTTGGAACTGAATCAGAGGTGTCAAATCGTAGAAATCCACGCTTGATCCAGTCTTGATATACTCGCAGATGACCCGTCGAAGTCCGCGAGGACTGCCTGTTTTGGAAGGTCAGCCCGCGGAGTCCGCGGAGCGGGAAGGCAGCATTTCTTAGCAAAAGCAGAAGCTGCAAACTTCTGCTATAGCGGGTATATATTTGACGGGAATGTGCCATGCTAAAGGAAAATACAGACATCAAGCTTGAGTGGCGTTTGATTTCTGCGAAGACGCTGGTCGGTTTGGGGAAACGTTTAGATCGGGCTCGGGCTACAGCCTCCTCAATTAAGACTCTAACCCAACAGCCTCCCACAACAAATCATATCTAGAAACAAATTAAACAAAACTATCCCTCAGAGAGTTTGGTACATGATTTATTCTTTGATCTTGTCACGCATGGACCTCGCACGTTACAGGAGGCATAGCGGGAATTCTTCCTACGATTAGGCACTGTAAGAAATACGATAATGTAGTTTGGAGAAGAGCAGGACAGGAGTGACCTGGTGCAGACAAAAGCCCCTTGTGGGAATTCATTGGAAACATTATGATCTGCAAGTCTTGGGGTAGTCGCGCCAAGTCACTTGTCAGATTTCAGCTTATGTACTGACTGGGAAAGAACTTTAAACCCAATGTTCTTCCTCGGGGCCTTAGTGCCTTATCTACAAAATTATACATACTATCCCATTCCAGCATCAGCGTGAGACGATGCTTGTACATTGAAAATCATATGATTCTGTGGGATCTCTCCAGGGATACGAGCTTATTGTAGGTTGGCGACCTGGCCTCGGCAGACGTTGACGTTCGCAAGTGTGCGTCGCGACATTAGCGTGTTATACGTTATCTAGCTCGTATATGCGAACCATTCTGCATCTCATCCTTGGCTTTTTTGATTTAAGGACAGGTGATCAGCATGTGAGGTATCGAATGCAGACAGGGATCTAAGAGCTTTTCATTCCCCGTTTTGTCAATGGTATACTTAGTCACCCTTGGGACTTGAAAGCTCGTGAAGTATGTACATCAACTTGCATTTGAAATACATGTTCAAGTGTGGTCAAAGTGCCAGGTAAACCCTAAATGCTTGCATTTATATCATACACTAGATTTTAAGATTACGATGGGGGCTGCTAAATGGGTAAAATGACCGCTAGACCAAAACCATAACAAAGGCAACACCCCTGGATGGATTGACAATAATGACCACATTCAAAAGTTCCTTTGTGGATGGTCCGCTCAGCAGTCCATCTTATCACGAGACGTGGAGACGTGACCCCCGCATCCCGCCCACTATCTCCCTACTTTCTATTAGTGCCACTCTACGGTCCACCGCAATTCCTACACAATGGGTCCAAAGTTCCGAAAGGTTCACCCAGCTACTATATATATTATGGTGAGCCATATTGTGGACTATGGTAGTATTTCTCGTTGATGAAGAAGCACATTAGGCCCCGGTGGAAATTGGTGATAACCAGCGCGCATGAACCGAGTGTGATGTGCGTATTCATGATCGGAAAATAGAATATATTGGCTGCAAGTTGCCAGGCGCGACACGGATTCAAAGATTTGTATTATCATTTTCAGAAAGCACAGCACCCTATCGTTTGGCTTTTCGCATTATTTCCTCTCCTTCTACTTGACCTTCTCGAAAACGTCAACTCTTGGCGAGTCACAAATATGTCAAGGTCCCACTATGCGGAGCCAGCAGCCAATCACAACACGTCTATCAGAGATAGTGGATCTAGGGAATTTGGAATTTGAAGCAGCACACCTACCATCACGCATTAAGGTTGCGGGAATTACAGGACTCTCATTGCCTGCATGGGTTGCCTAACTGCACGGCCCTGGGCCCGAGCGACCCCTGATGACAGATCCCAAGTTCCCACCAGAGGAAAAAAGACGCTGGGATCCATTGCAGAGAGCTCCAAACTCTTCCCCCACACACAACATCCCCTCCATTTCTGATGAGAATAAGTGTACGGCAAAGAGATGCACAAAGAAGCTCCGCTGGGAATTACTTGAACAACAAGAACATGATATGATTCAGACCCTGGAAGAAATGTACCTAAAAAACGCCTGAGAGATCCCAAGGGGGTATAAGAAGACAAAAAACGACTAACAAACATCTAGGTACAGCAATGCGAGAGCAGACCGAAAGCACAACAAACCTCGACACATTCCCCATATCTGGGGACGCACCAAAAAGACCAAAAGCATGCTCAAGAGTCGAAAATTGGACCAAATGCTGGAACCCCGCGCGCTTCGAGTGCGTAGACGATTCGGCGAGTCAGTCCAGGGTTACTGATCACGCACACCGCTTCAGCATCGAATTCGGTAACTAGTCGCTGCACAATTGGGACCATATCAACTCGTCCTGTCTGATCGGTATCCATGATCATTGGGTGATTGTCCATCCGGTGGACGAGGTCAATCACCTCCTGCCCGTACGTCTTGAGCGGAGCACGTGTCTGCCAGAGAACGCGCAGCTCGGGGCGATTGTCATCACCCAGAAAGGACAGACAGGGGCCAATACCTGATCCAGTCGTAACCACGATCACCTTCTTGAACACGCGCATGGAATATGCAAAGCCATAGAGGAGCACGCCACGTTTCCAGAAATGGGTAGGTGGGTTCTTAATGGTGTCGCTGGTCCAGTCGCCTGCCTTGGACACCAGGCATGAGAAGCTTGGCGTGCCACGTGTGCCTGCTGGACTGGGGTCGGGAAAGGTGGCAAAGCCATGCCAATCTCGCAGAGGGTGCTGCGCTAGTTGGGTGCCCTTGCCAAACGTCGTGACGGCATGGTCAAAGTGCAGACGCACCGCATGGGTAGACAGGACCTCTGCGCGGACGGGGACCTTTCGCAACATCAACCATGGCTGAACGATAGCAGCTACCGTCAAGACCAGGAACCAAAATGCAGGCAACTTGACGAGGAAAAGACCCAAGTTCTGTCCCTGTGCCTGGCTGATCTCATGGGCGAAGACCAACAACAAGGCAACGAACAAGCTCACAATGAGCCACCCCGAAAAACGGTGGGTGAGCTCGAAGTAATCATGTTGCTTCATACGGAACGTGGGGTGAGCCACGATGATGATGGCTAGCAACAGCACAAGGATGATATAAGCTAAGGCCACCGGAGCAGCTGAAAAGCTGACGACCGTTGCAGCGCTAACGGAGGAAGGCGTCCAATACTGACGCGACATAACTCCGACGAAGCCTACGTACCAAACTAGGGCTGCAACGCCGCACCCGCTATGTACGCCACCATAGTGGTAGACCTTGGAAGCGATGCGCCGTAATACAAACGGTGCTGACCTCGGCACGGATAGCACGATGCGGAAGATGCTGTTGACAACGAGTGGCTGCCGGGCCAATCCACATGCAAGTAGATTGGCTGCAGTGGCATTGACCAAAGCGAGGAGCTTCTGGTTGGACCACATCACCCAAATGAAAACGCCAACGTTTGCAAAGAAGACCAGCGTGAAGAGGCGTCGATATAGAGTGAGGATGGCATACCGCAAGAATGCAAATCGCTTTGGATCAGCACTTACGGTCTGTGCCTCGAGGTCGACGGTATGGTTGGAGTCCGCATCAGCAGATCCCATCTCTTGGGAGATGACCTTCTCGACAATGTTGGCATGTTCGCCATCAGTGAGGGTCACCTCACTTGGACTCGATGAATTTGTAACCATCTTTGTCATTGCAGGCTTTGGAAGAGTGATGGGGGGTTTCTCCGAGTCCGACATAGCGTGGATGTATTGCAAGAATGCAATAATGGATTCAAAAGATGACTGAATGCAAGAACGGGCGAGAGATTGACAATTTGACTAGGACGAGACTTCCTGAAAGATCACAAGCAGACCGGCATGTGGATCATAAGGGTACGGCAATGAACGGGAACGAATGATGGAAGGATTCCGGCACTCAGCCTAACGGACAGGTTCGTGCTAGTGAGCGAGCCCGTAAAGAGTGGAGATACTATCCAGCTGTGATGCCTTCCCCACTCATACGCTGAGAAAATGACGAGAAGTAGATCGGGAAATGCTCTCCAGGGATTTAACGCTTCGGTGTCTCCGGTTCTGGCGGTCCTATCATCTTTATCACTACTTGGTCACTTCCATTGCCCCGGCTCGTTCTACATCCTGAATCCCTTCGAGGACCCCCTGCAATGCCCTTCTTCGATTCCGGTCGAAATCGGATCAGATGCAGAAAGCGCAATATTCAGTCACCGGACGATCGTCCTCAGATGCTTCACAAAATCTATCTCAATGGTCCCTCCCCTTGCGGATAGTGTGCATCCTGGCTTCCAAAGTTCAAGAGTTGTATGACACCATCATGCCGGCTCACATCCCGCGTCAACTAGCGGAAATGGGTCATTGCCAATGAATGTGCATCCTGGACCTCCTCTACCGTCCCTCAGCTCACCCTTGACCCCCGGACGAACGGCCCTGATGTCCGGATGGGGTCTTAATGAGACCCGCTATGTCTAAGATAGTGTCGAATGTGGGCACTATCCTCAAGAAGCACGGGATAGACGGGTTGGACCGGAATGAGCAACCATGCCAGCGAGGCTCCATCGTTCGCCCAACAAGATGTAACCCAATCACGACTCAAAGTCTATCTGATCATTGACCGATGGCCAGACCTCAACGGGCAACTTGCTTTATTGTCATGCAAGTTGCCACCATTATCGCGTTCCTACAGGATCCTGTTGCATCGAAGTGACCACCGCGAGCATTGGCTAATGCATGATGACCCAATAATGCCCATGGCGAGGGCTTATTGTCTGGACGATCCTGGTCACAATGTGTGAGCCCCGCCGGGCGAAGCCAAATCCCTGGGAGCGGGGGTTGTTGTTCTCATCAAAACGAACTTTAAAAAAACTCCCCCCATTATGAAAGCCAGCCTGATACAATGAGGCTTTCAGTGCCTTCGTCGCCGAGGCTGTTTCCGCCCTCCTCATGTGCCTCGCATCCCTGCAATGCAAGTTACCTTTTTTTCTTTTTCTCTGCACGGTGCGGTTGATCCTTGCAGCGGGGGGAGACTCGGGACCCTTCCAGATTCGATGCGACCAGACCCAAGTCCATGGGAAACAGGGCGTCAATCCCAGGAAACGCAGTGGGCCTTGCGCTGCACCACGAGCCTGGAAGGGGGGCGCATTGCATCCGTTGTGGCGCGTCCTTATCGCTAGTTGAACCAGATCTGAGCAGAAAAAACAGACTTTCGTCTCATTTTCAGCCGGCATTTGGGGTTGTCACACGGAATGGAGAAACTTAGGACTTCGGGTCTCGAAGATGCTCCACCTTGGGCGGACCGAAAGCCCTTTGGAATGTCCTGCAACCGATTGAAGGGGCAAGGCAGGAAAAAGAGACTATCGGACGGAACATAGACACCCATGAGACCCATGAATCCTGTGGACGGAAGATCTGCCTCTCGTACCCTGGTTGACACTGTCAAGCTAATTATGACATGAGTGGGGGGTTTAGACCAGATTGATGCGTTTGCATTTGTTCATTGGTGGGAGACGGGACGGGAATTCAGCTGTGCACTACATCATCGAGAGAGAGTGGTTGGGCCGCAGTCTCCCCGGTGCCGCTAACCAGCAACAATCCCTGTTTGGCGCGATCCGAACAGCACGGATCAGCCTTCACTCGTGGGGAGAGGGGTAAGTCCCTTCAACTAGCGGCCAATGGAAGTGGGCGCTGCGAGGGAGGGCTACATTGAGCGGTCGACGTGCCGGTCCTCATGCGGGCTCGCCGCAATTTTTGGATGAGTTTTAGGTTATGGGGATTTGCAGGCATGCGATCTGCTGCCTGTCGATCTGCGATCCTCGATCGGAACCCCCTTCCGCTGGATGGAGACCCGTGATGCATTCTAGCGGCAGTAGTAGTAGTGCTGTAGTACAAAAAGTATGTAGTAGCGGTTTCCTGTGGCCCGTACACCCGGGCCAACGCAATGTAGCAACCTTGCTAGTGCTAGAAGGCCAGCTGTAATCGTTCAAGACCAGTGATCCGAGCCTGTGGCTCAGCTGGTGTTCAGCAATGCATGCTAGGCGACGATCCATCGAATCAACGAAGAAAGGGGCCCGTGGCGGGAGTGTTGCGCCACTAGTGTTAGTTCTTGTAGGGTTAGCGCCGAACTACTCTACTGTAGTGGAGACCGTCCCAACCTGTTCGCGATCGTTTCCAGAGTGTGTCCACCCGTCCAATGACACATACATTTGAGCCGAACTGATTTGCAATATTGACCCAATGGTCCTTGTTGCGATATTGCTGAATTCGGAAATCCGGATCCCTCAACCTATTCTGGACTATCTCGATCCCTTCCTCCGCTTGTGATTTCACATTCATGGTCTGATGATCATGAAAATCACCAGTAGTTATCGTCGGCATGATGAGACAGCCGAGGACGGGCTTCTTGGAGAGCCCCTCTGACAAATTCTAGAAAGTATAGAGTGGTGGACCAGTCAAGAAGCAGCGGCTGACAGCTCCATGATGAAGCCAATGGGTGAACCCTTTTGGAGCTCCCAAGGATGCGCTTATGTCAGCACGAAGTATTCCAAATCAGCCCTCCACCGACTTGTGGCAGGATCGCGCTTGCTTCAGGAAATCAAATTGGGTCAAATTGCTATCTAATTGGAACTGGGCTCCGCTAGAAATCCCTAGCTTATATAAAACCCCATGGCAGGGATCTGTTGGCTCCCCCGCTGTGTGTGGCGCTGTCTTCCTTTCATCCCATTCACTCCCTACTTATTACGGGGACTTTCTTCTTTTTTTTCACATATATAAGCCCTTATCGCAGGCCTCCTGAATATTTCTCCATTAACAATGAGTTACTGGAATCCCATCATGACTGCACCGGCCAGTAGAGCCGCAGATCCACTGCTGCACCAGGATTTATATACAGACCTTTTGACCTTTACATTCTGCGGACCGACACCCTATAATCAAAACCAGCCCTTATTTATCGATGCCGAGGATCCTTCCCGTTCCTTTACTGCGGCACAATTCCGACAATTAGTCCGGACTTTGATTACTGGTTTGAAGGCGCATAATGTGCGACAGGGAGATTGTGTCTTGCTGCATTTGGGGAATAGTGTAAGTGAGACATCATGCCTATCCGGCCATTCGGACTGGCCGAGAGTCAGAAAAGGCCTTTCGGAGATGATGCACAATACTGACTCGGCCTGGTTGGTTTTTGCATAGATCTTGTACCCTGCCCTGTTCTTCGGCATCATCGGCGCTGGAGGTGTGTACATGGGCTCGAATCCTCGCAGCCAGCAACAAGAACTGGACCATATCGTTGGCCTTGCCGAACCCAAATTGATACTTACCACTCGCGACGCATTGCCAACGGTTAGAGAAGTTGCCGCTGCCCGTGGAATTGCCCCAGAACAAATATGCGTGGTCGATGATCGTGCCGTCGACCATTGCGCCCAGTTATTCCTGTGGTACGAATTGGGATATTCGGCGGGCACGGATTTCTTTGCCAATGCCGGTGGTGATAATGGGCGCAACCTCAATTTTGCCAATATGCTCTGCTATGGTGAAAGTGACTGGCTGATGTTCACGGATCCCATGTCGGCACAGAAAACACCGGCCGCCATGTTCTCGACTTCCGGCACTGGAGGTCTGCCCAAGGCGGCCATTCTGTCTCATCATGCAATTGTGTCCCATCATCGATCGATACACTATGACGTGCCTTATCCAGTCAGCCGCTTGATGTCTCTTCCCATGTTCCACCTCTTTGGCGCACTATGGACTCATCTTTTCCCGGTTCGCTATGGCCACCCGCTCTTTGTCCTGTCGCGCTTTGAGACAAAGCAATTCCTGGCGACAGTCCATCGATTCCAGATCTCCGAGACATACCTAGTCCCCGCTATAATTCATACTATCAACCGCTCCCCTTTGCCAGTCTCTGACTATCTTGGCTCACTACGCTACGTGGGTGTAGCGGGAGCCCCCATTGATGCGCCATCGATGGTGCAGTTCCGAAGTCGTCTCCACCCTATGGCATATGCATGCCAGCTGTGGGGAATGACTGAGGTCGGTGTTACGTTCCAAACCCGCTATGGTCAGCACGGAGATCCTGGCAGTATTGGGACTTGTCTGAGAGGATACGAGGTGCGCCTTGTAGACCATGACGGCAACGTTGTTCGGAGTGATGAGCGTGCGGGTGAACTCTATGTGCGGGGTCCTGGCCTGCTCATGGCATACAAAGGCCGCACCGATGCGAAGGATGCACAGGGCTGGTACCGCACCGGCGATGTCGCCTACATGAAGCAAGGTCATTACTTCATCGTAGGGCGGACCAAAGAACTCATCAAAGTGCGAGGGTAAGTTTTCCTGTTCCTCTTCATCCTGTCAAGAGATACTAACTGTCTCTTTATAGATGGCAAGTCGCCCCAGCTGAGGTTGAAGGTGTCCTGCTCCAGCATCCCGGAATTTCCGATGTCGCTGTCACTGGTGTGAATTTGAAGGACGGTAGTGGCGAGGTGCCCCGAGCATTTGTGGTACGATCTCGCGATCCATCTGTGAGCCGCTTGACGGCGGAAGAAGTGTATAACTTCGCCCGTGAACATCTGGCCAGTTACAAATCGCTAGACGGCGGTGTGGTCTTTGTGGAAGAGATTCCCCGTACGGCGAGTGGGAAAATCCAGAGATTCAAGCTCTCGCAGATGAATGACTACAGGGAGATGGTTGCCTCATTGCTCCAACGCTTCGAAGGCGAAGGCACCTCGGCACTAGCTCGTGCACTACCTACCAGTGCGGACGTTGCGCCCGTCGGCGTTGCTTGAAGGCGTGTCATCAAACTAATCTGTTTCTTTTCTTTATTTTTTGCAATTCGGAGGTTTCGAACATCACAAATTTCTCTCGTTCGATTTTGTTATCAATTATTAGGTGTTCGATGGAATTATTGTTGGTGTTGGGTCTGTGGAGACGGGCGTTTTCAGTCCTCTACTTTTGCTATTTCGGGCGGTTTATTGGCACGCATGGCCCGGTGGGTGCTTTGTTTTTTGACATGTTTCTTACGATAATAACACATACGATTCATAATCTACTGCTGTACCGGCTGCTCCGGCGGATGCAATCTTGGCAGTCCTATACATCGAGAAATACCAGATTAAGTGTCCAAAAGCAAATATTTCATCGGTGTAGAACTTATGAATCTAATCCGTAACATTGTGTAATTTACCCCTCCCTAGCCTAACAATAACTGCCCAATGATACATGCATGAAGACAGTGGGGACAAAATAAGCAATAATGCGCCCTGGCACACTGCACTCTCCTTGATGATGTGCCATCCACGCGGCCCTTGTTCGGGTGCTGATCCGCCGAGATCGAAATCTTGTGTCACCTAAGCCAAGGCCCTCGTTCCTGCATCCAAGATCCATTTAATGCTCACCTGGCTACTTTTCAATTTTCGCACCATTATCTGCAAAACAACTTGTCGGTGTTCTTAATATGATGCCCTTGCGTCTTGTTTCCAGTGGAGAGTGTTGGTGTTGCACAAGGGCGATATTGGCATTCTGGAGAGTAGCTTAAGCCAGTAGTCAACTGGCAGTTAAGTAGATGCGATCGAACTCGTTCAGGGCTAGCTCGCCCTTGCATTTCGATTCAATCTAGACTAAGGCCCATATATTTGTCCCACCGAGCCAATATTTTTCTCCAACACCTAGCAAAAGTACTCTTTTAACCACCATACCATGCTTGCTAACCCCTTCTGAGCTTGAGGGGACAAAGTGCTCTCGGGGATACCTAGACGCACTCTGAAACAAAATTGTTAGGACTTAGGCATTGATCCCCCCAAGCCTAACGCAGATGCGCTACTTATATCGGTCCCAAGCATGCTAGAACATAGCGTTCTAGCATATTTGGTCTTTTTGGCTTGTTTGGCTAGTGCTCCTGGGCACGTGTCGTGACACAAAATGAATCTCCCTAGGGAATTAGAAAACTATACTGAATCATGGAATTCTGATATACTAGTACTGAAGGAAACAATTGAATGAGTCCCTTGAAATCCGTCCCGCAGATCACTGTGCAGAGCGTCTTATGGTCCAAGGGGATAGCGTCAGCGAGGTCACGCATTCTGATTTAACCCGATATACCATACGAAGAAACAATGTATGAGTGGACAGTCGCTGAAAGAGCCAGATTCCAGCAGTAAGCTACTACCTCTGAGCTCGGAGGACTATCCTTCGTGCTCACTACGCCGTTGCACTGCGTGGGTGCACTCAACTGCAGGGGCATCACCTGGCTAGTTTTGGGCTGGCCAATTGCTGACCGGGAATCAGCTACCTATCACATGCTTTGAACCAGCGGTCGCTGACTTTGCTTATTCATATGAGATTTGCCCTGCTTGCCTGAGATTTGAGGCAACCAGAAGGAGTACATCTGCGTAAGAACTAGACTCAAATATCTGATATAATAGACATGACCGATGTGATAATAGGAATGACTTTACTCCATAAATTATGAGCGATAGGCTAAAACGTGGCGTTAGCCTCTTTCTCACCCGCGCGATATGCTTTAGTGGAGGAGGTAAATGCCTCATACGTGTGGAATCTCGCCCCCACGATTGACTGAGTATTTTGTAGATAATTTCAACAAAATGAACTGTTGCACTATTCACGTCTCTCGGGGAGCTATACATCCTTGAGAAGGTGTAATTTGGCAATGATTTCTACTGTTCGGTAATCTCGCTTTCCCCTTGGCCATGGGCCACGGAGAGGGTATTGTTTAGTGTGGTTTATTCAGACTGAAGGACAGGGTCTAAGCCTCCGTATCCAGGAAGTATATTTGTATATGCGGCATTTATCTGGTTCCTCTTATCCTTGTTTCCCTAATCTCGTACGGTTGTCTAACTTCTCACTCCAATTAGCTCATTCCCACGTGCTCTTTGACACACTCTACTATAGGTTTTGTGTAGAGATAAGAGATGACAGCCATGAATCTTAAAAGAGCAATCAGTAGACGAGCTTAAAGACTGACCTGCTCCCGTGTACTTTCAAGACATTTCATTACATATAGCAGCACGCAGGGCAAGAGAAAAGCCAACATGTCTACCAGCACCGAGGATGAATCCCCAGAGGATCGCATAATGGATATCCATACAACTTCCAGCGCTGGTGGTGTTGTGTCTTCTCGCGTAATCCAACGCAAAGTTCCCCTCCATGGAGGCAGGGCTACAAACACGAAGGAGATGGACCTGGAGATTGCATCCGTCTCGGATTCGCCCGAAGTGGAGGAGAGGGACTTTCACAGCAAGCAGGTAACTTGGAATCGTCTGTCTTTTGGTGTTGCAGGTATACTTATTATCTGAGAATAGGTTTTCAAAGGATGGACTCTAGCATGGTTGGTGACTCCAATTTCCAGGGTCAGCTTATCCCTTCAGTGCTTACTCGACGCTTCACCATACACAGGCTCGCTTATCAGTCACTCGGAGTGATCTATGGCGATATTGGGACAAGTCCTCTATATGTCTACTCGTCTACATTCAGCAGTGAACCAAGCTATGAAGATATTCTTGGGGCCGTGTCATTCGTCATATGGGCTCTCACCATCATGGTCACCATCAAATATGTTTGCATCGTGCTCAATGCGGACGATGAGGGCGAAGGAGGAACATTTGCTATATACTCACTCTTGTCACGATATGTATGTGATGCGGTAATCTCACTTAAGAGCTCCATTAACATGCTTGAATCACATTTAGGCAAGACTCGTTCGACACGACCCTCGCCACACCAATCTCCTCAAAATGCAGCGGCATAATACCAACGACCTGCAGACTCCGAACCGGATGACTCGTAACATTATGGAGAAAAGTGCAGTCATTAAATGGACGCTCAAGGTTGTCGGCGCATTTGGAGTGTCTCTGCTTCTTGCAGGCAAGCAAAAGTCGTTACCTGGATATATACATGTTCACATCACTAACGACTATCTATAATTCAGATGGAGTTCTTACCCCTGCGCAATCTATTCTCGGTGCAATTCAAGGGTAAGTTTGGTTTGACTACCAATGACAAAATAAACCCCCTGGGACTGATTCTGTCTAGAATTACTGTCGTGAATCCGAACATCTCTTCCTCCACCGTAACCGGTGTATCATGCGCAATTTTGGTCCTTGTTTTTGTGATTCAGCCATTTGGAACCAGCAAAATTGCAAGCAGCTTTGCTCCAATCGTAATATTGTGGATGATTTTCAATCTGTCGTTTGGAATCTATGTAAGGCAGAAGCACGAGATATGGAAATCTCATAGCTAGCGATGCTAATCTCTTACTTTATTATAGAATCTGGTCATGTATGACGCGTCTGTGCTCAAGGCATTCTCTCCTTACTTTGCGGGCTCATTCTTGATGCGCAATGGAAAAGACGGATGGTTACAACTAGGGGGGATCTTGCTCGCCTTTACCGGTGTCGAAACCTTGTTCGCAGACTTGGGAGCGTTCAGCCAACGGTACGTCTCCGCTTCCGGTACAATAGCTTTCGGCTTTAGTAACGATTATGCAGGGCCATACAAATGTCGTGGCTTTTTTTCGTCTATCCCTGCCTTCTACTGTCGGTTAGTTTCCACGATACAATCTGCATATGAGGGAAGAATATTCTACTCACTGCCCACTAGTATATTGGTCAAGGCGCTTATATTAGCCGAGTGCCCAGCGCATATGCGAATCCATTCTATCTCACCGTCCCACCTGGTATGCTATATCCAAGCCTCGTGGTGGCAATCCTAGCGTGTATTGTGGCGAGCCAGGCCGTTATTACTGGATCGTTTCAGGTATGTGAAGAGCTCAGTTTGGTTGAATGGGATTCTAATCTCTCTTAGTTGCTTTCCCAAATTATGAAGTTATCGTATTTTCCACAAGTGAAAGTCTACCATACTTCAAAGAGGTTCCACGGGCAAGTGTACATTCCTCTAGCCAACTGGCTCATGATGATCGGAAGCATCATTGTGACAGCCGTCTACAATAATGTATGTGCTCATTGACATTACCTGATAAGGATCTTACTGACTCTGCTATAGACTACTGCCCTCGGTGAAGCCTACGGAGCATGTGTCATACTCGTCTCGTTCCTCACAACCTGTATGGTGACCGTTGTTGCACTCATTGTGTGGAGGCTGCCAATGTACCTGGTCTTTCCAGTGTTCCTCATTGTCGCGCTGTGGGATGGAATGTTTCTCTCGGCCGCCTTGAGCAAGGTTCCACATGGTGCATGGTTCACGCTGATGATAGCCGTGGTACTGACCTGCATTTTCGTTCTCTGGCGATATGGAAAGGAAGAGCAATGGAAAGCAGAAGAGTCCGACAACACACCTCTATCCCAGACAACTGCGTTGAGAGAGAACAAACTCGTGCTGAAGGATGGGCCGGGAAGTTCTACCATTACCTCAATCAGTGGGCTGGGAATATTCTTCGACAAATCCGGCAGCTCGACTAATACACCGACTGTTTTCCTTCACTTCCTACGAAAGTTCAGCGCAGTACCTGAGGTTACGGTGTTTCTTCATCTTCGCCCCCTGTCTGTGCCCATCGTCGCTCCTGACGAACGGTATTCGGTCGCTCGTTGCTATACGTACGGCACTGGTCCGAGCAAGCAAGCCATCCCACATTGCTACAGATTGATAGTCCGCCATGGATACACGGATGAAATTATCACACCCGACCTAGGAATATTAGTTCTCGATCTTGTTCGGGGCTATTTGACCTCACAACAGACTTCCAAATCACCAGAAAGTGATACGGAAAGATTGAGCAAGCTGCATCGAGCTTGGAAGTCTCAGGTCATCTACATTGTGGGAAAGGAGCAATTGAAAATTCCGGCAAAGACGAACTTCCTTCGCCGTGGCTTCTTGTGGGCATTTTTGTGGATGCGAGATGCTAGCCGGACTAAAGTTCAACATCTAAATGTCGAGACCGACCGGGTCGTGGAGGTTGGCTTCGTGAAGGAAATATGATGTTCTCCTGTGAACTAGAAAACACTAAGGCAAAATCTACATATTTGTAACTAATTGGAAGCCAGATTGACGATTCCATGATTTTACAAAAGGTTCTTTAATTGCATCGTGATAAACCGTACGGATCATTGGTTTAGTACATGCCCAAAAATGGCACATCTAGCTGCTTCCATTTATAGCACTCATCATACATGCTCTTGTTCAACTTGATGTCGAAAAGAGCCAAAGGACAGTTTTTGAGAACCGTCCAAGACTCCAAGGATTGGTCCACTCCAAAGTTCCGAGATTGGAATTCGAAAGCGATCCAGATGCGAGCTGACGTGTTTTCTTGGCGCTTTCGGCCACCTGCCGATTCGGGATTTCTCCACTTTTCTCATCGGCGATTTTCGATCCGACGGACTTCAACCTCCGAAGTCTGAACCCAACAACCCGTATGAGGTTGCAAGATGAGCCCGCCAGACGAGAGCACTGAGTCTCCGAGGAAGAGACAAAAAACACTATCGTGCCAAAGATGTCGGTCTCGAAAACAAAGGGTATCTTGGACTGATCACCGTTGGGTGCAGTTCGACGCGCTGAAAAAATTATAGTGCAGTGACACACGGCCATGCCACAACTGCGTTACGGCAAATCAAGGTTCGAATGGAGTCTCACATCACATAAAATATTCTTACTAACATCTTTCTGCAGAATGTAACTCCGGGGAGCCTGTGTCTCGAAAGTCTCGAATCAGTGCCGAGTGAGTGATGTTTCCATTGCCATAGTCATGTATCCGCTAATGTTCATATGTGTAGATATACTAGGTCACTCGAGGAAAAGGTAGCTGAGCTTGAGGCTCAGCTACTAGGGGTCCACCAAGTTGAGGGCTCTCACTCACGCCGGCAGGCTGTCCTTCAGCCTTCTGCGGGCGATAATCCAGCCTTATTAACTGAAACGGTCAGGAGTCATGAGCGCGCAGCATCCGGGTCGGAGGGGAATTCCGTGCCATTAATCGGTTCCCGAAGAGACTGCGGTTCAACAGAGGGACTTTGTGATGCTGAAACTGAGCGAGCTCAGCTAATTTGTGTTCCTGTTTGCACGTCCACATCTAATATTTTAGTTTCTTCTCCACTCCATTCCACAGGTCTCATCGGATCACCAATTGTCGGCGATAAATGCGGGCATACGAGTCTCCTCACTAGCATACTAGCGACTCTCGCCAGGGGAAACCCATGCGGGGTCTCTACATGTGGAGATGGAGATCGCGCCCTGAGGAATATCTATCTGTCTCCACACATTACAACCCAGCTGCTAGACCCAGATCATTCTGTCCGACTTCCTACCGATGTTGAAGATGCCCTGATCAAGATATATCTAGAAAGAGTCAATCCTCGATATCCCTTCCTTCATGTGAGCACTTTTCTGGAATGGTACGAGACTTGGAAAGCTCGTCCGAGGGAGCGCTCTGCAGGGGAACAGAATGCCAGGTGGAAGGACTTTTTTGTTATAATGGTAGGTCCGTTGACTAATTTCTGCTTGTCTTCCCAGGTTGCTCACCTCCATCCCAGGTCCAAGCAGTCAGCATCCTCCTGACTCCCCAGGTATCTCAGAATGATATCGCCACCTCGCAGGTACGCTGACTAGAAACGGAATTCAAGAGCAATTTCTGACAATTTAGATTCTTTACAACACCGCAATGAAATATATATCCTTTGTTTTCACTCAATCAGATCCCGTTCTCCATGTTCAAGCGCACCTTCTCCTGACTTTACATGCCCTCCACTCTCCCTCTTCTCAAATGATCATTACTATGATAGCGGCGACAATGCGGCAGTGCGTCATTAGCAGCCTCCACCTATCCGAATATGAGCCAAAGGCTTCGTTCCCAGAGTTTTCACAAGAGGTACAAATTCGCCGCAGAGTGTTTTGGTCCGCTTATGCAATAGACCGACTTATCAGTTGGATCTACCACATCCCGAACAATTTGATTGATGAGCACATTACTGTTGAGGTATGTCCGGAATTGTCTCTCTACGCTCTACCTAGCTGACGAGAGAAGCTTTTCTCAAATGTGGATGATGCAAGTCTCTCTCAAGACACTGCCAACTTGGCGGAACCACCTTCTCGAGATTTGCTTCAAAGAACTCGTATCTCGCCAGCGTTGCACCTAATACGTTGCAGATGCATTCAGTCTCGAATAATCACCACCATGCTGCGGTCGGACTTTCACAACATCGATGTATCGCCCGCATGGAGAGAGCACATGTTGGAAGAATTGGAGACGTGGAGAACTCAGGTCGAGCGATTAAGTCACAGAGCTAATCGAGGGTACTTGAGTGATCGGTGGGTTGGTATGGCTTACAACTACACGATCGCATTGCTACACCAGCCCACCAAAGATAATGTCTGCAATGGCTTTGGCGACCGGTCGGTCTCGGCTTCTGTTAAACTTGCATTGACATTCCGAGCCTTTCAGAAGGATCGACAAACAGCTCAGCTTTGGCCCGGGGTAGGTGTTTTGAGCGCTCAAAAATGATCATTTCGCTAATTGTTCCATTCAGCTTCTGAGTCAGTTCACTGTCGGCGTCACACTTCTCTATTGCTTCTGGGCAACACCACCCGCATATCGTACGCCCGCGTATCGAGGGAGAGAAGTCTCAGAAGCACTGCGGGCTTGTTCGACTGCCTTGGCCATTCTTGCCGAGCGATGGACCCAAGCCGAGCCTCTACGCGATGTCTTTGATATACTTTTGAAGGAGATTCCAATACACGAAGGGCCCGATATGAGTATCTCTTCGAAACATATAGCACCCGATTCGGTCGCTCTGCTCAAATCGCACATGCAAGCGGTACAAGAGATCTCGAGGAATCGAGTGGTACTTCGCATGTTGCAGCAGATTATGACAGATGACTTTCCATCCAGTCCCCAGGACTATTTGCAACAAACGAACTCTCCAAGAGGGAATCATCTATGCTCTGAACATTGCGCGATGTTCCATGGGACGGCATTTTTTGACTCAGTAATGAACCTGAGCTCTGACGCTCATAATTTCACGGGCGGCGAGTTGAGCGACACATATACAGCATTCGACGATACTATCATATTTCCCGCCTTGTTTGGCTCGGCCGAGTTCTAGGATCTCGAACTACATTGATTGGGGGGTGGAGCCTCCGTCGGCCTTTTGGCCCCGACGATCGGAATGTTCGCCGATGATGACTCTAATGATCAGATCATTTAATCCACCTCGGCACTCGTGCTCGCCCAATCTTTTTTTCTTCTATAAATGTAGAGTCTATCGATAATTACAAGTCTCAAACTTCTTGCATTCTTTTTCTCTTGCATAACATAATGCCTCAAAAGTTGAAGGTCGCCGTGGCGCAGGCCCGCACCGGCCCTTCCCTCTCCGCTACACTCTCTGCGTTGGAGCGCATTACTCGCAATGCAGCTTCCCAAGGGGTGAGCCTCGTGCTTTTCCCCGAGGCATACCTGGGAGGCTACCCTCGTACCTGTGATTTCGGAACGGCAGTTGGCGCTCGTGCTCCTCATGGACGAGAGCAATTCCTGCGCTATTTCCAAGATGCGGTAGATCTTGGGGATACTCCTACAGGTGCTGGAGATGACTGGGTGGAACGAAAATTGCCCATTGCTAAGGGAGCCGATCGTCGCGGCGATGGCACGAGAGAGTTCCTTGAAAAGGTTTCTCGTGAGACCGGTGTCTTCATCGCCACGGGTGTGATTGAGAAAGCCGGTGGTACCTTGTACTGTTCCGCGCTTTACGTGGACCCAACCTCGGGCGTCTTGGGAAAGCGACGAAAGGTGATGCCGGTAAGTCTTCTATAGAAAGAAATTCGACTGTCTTTTTGTGTGGAAGAGTTACTTACAGTTCGTTGATAGACTGCTTCCGAGCGTCTCATCTGGGGCCAGGGCTCGCCGTCTTCCCTAAAAGCTGTCACAACCGTGCTGAACGGAGTGAAGCTTACCATCGCTGCTGCGATTTGTTGGGAAAACTTCATGCCTCTGCTTCGACAGAGCCTGTATTCTCAGAACGTAAACATCTATCTTGCTCCAACTGCCGATAGCCGAGACACTTGGCTCCCCCTCATGCGCACAGTTGCTGGCGAAGGTAGAACTTTCGTTCTCTCTGCCAACCAGTGCGTACGGTACCGCGAGTTGCCACCATGGATTACCGATCACGCTCAGAGGGAAGGAACCGCGCTAGAAGGTATGAGTACTTTCTATTTATTCTCGTAAGCATGAGGCTAATCAGTTTGACACTACAGGAGACCAGTATATTTCCCGTGGTGGATCAAGCATTGTTGGCCCCTTGGGAGAAGTCCTTGCCGGTCCTATCTGGGAAACCTGTGTTGATGATGCACTCGAATTTTCAGACTCGGGAGAAGCCTCTGAAAAGGAAGGCCTGTTGATTCAGGAAATCGATCTGGAGGATTGCGAGCGAGGCAAGCTTGATCTTGACGTCGCCGGAAGCTATTCAAGGAGCGAGTTCAAGCTGACGGTAGAGGGACTCGATTTGAACCCTCCTCCATTTTGATTTTATTCTATAGTTCCTGACATGATCCCCGGCTATGGGTATAGATTTTGCAAATATATGATATCATTCAATGTGAAGGGGTTTCTTTCGAATGAGGTCCTCGGAAACTCCCCAACAGCAGAGGCGCAGCGAAAGATCTCCGTCATTCCGGAGACTGATAATCAAGAGCCTTCTCACATTTATGTCTATTGGTATTGGCACGATATTTTTCAGTAGATTTTATTCCGCCAGGCTCATGACTACTTACTTTTCAGTTGTTTATATATTCTCGCCATGTCCATGTAAGCGTTTGCACAAACGAGGATACCTCGGCGCTGAATCTTGACATAGCTTGATGAGCGACCTGGGTCTGCATGAAACTAGACCACCCTTCTGCCAATTTTCTCGATTCGCAATCTTCCCAAATCTCATATCCGGCTCTGAGTAGCCGTACTGGAAAGCCTTTGCGTGAGTGGCCCCCACTCGGAGTCGGGGGTCTCCACTCATCTCCGAATCTCCATCCACCAGCTACAGTATCTGCTTATGCGCCGACTCCGAACATTTGATATCTCCCAAGCACGATGCTGAATCATACATCAGACAGCATCGGTAACAGGCGCTCAGCTTGTGACCGGTGTCGGCGCCACAAACTTCGCTGTGAAAAAGGTGGTACGGGGCGCTGCCACCGATGTGAGAAAGCCCACGCCCAGTGTGTTATGGGCCCTGCGCTGAGGTCCGGCCGGCCGACGCAAATATCGAATAGTCCACTGCTGCCAGTACTTTCGGTACCAGGAGAACATGCAAGTCTAAGCTTGGCTGCAAATATCACACCAGATGTCTCATTTCGACAGTTGGGCACACCCCCCGAGGTCCCAAGCTACGCAACTGGCCTAGAGGCACAACCTCTACTCTCACCAGCTAACATCGACGAATTCAACGATATCTGGTCTCATCCTTTCGCCTCTGCAGAAATGACGGGCGCTTCGAATGAACGTCTCCCAACCACCCCAACTTTCGCGCCGCCTAATGAAACCATGAAGAAATTAGCCGATCTCCAAACCAACATTCTATCTGATCTTGAGACTGTGAAGTATTGCAGAACTGCAGACAAGTGTCCCGAGGTCGTTGATGCCACTTATTCCATCACTGCCCAGAACGTCATGGTTGGTCGTATGCTAGATCATTCAACGGCTCTCATCGGCATCTTGGACCACTTCCAGCCAAACTGCACCGATGCCGATTATTTCAATCTGTCATGCGATACGCCTATTCTCATGACACTCATTTCATGCTATGTGTCTCTTGTGCGCATCTATCGAACAATATTCTCGTGTATTGTGGACTCTTTACCGTTCCTGTTGGGTTTTCAGCACCCTGCTCCACAATTATTTCCAGGCATGCACCTCGGCGGATTCAAGCTTGAAGCTCGAGTGGACCTCCAAGTGCAGATCCTGGTGAAGATCAGTGAAGATATGCTGAGAAGCATTGAGACTAGGTTCGGTCTTTCTGACGATGCCCCCGAGGCTGGCGCGAAGATTCCCCAGCCTGGGAAAGCGGCTCAGCTTCTACGAATGATGCTAGAAGAGGAGGCCCGTGAACAGCCCGAAATACATGAGCCCCGAGGAGACTGCAAGCCATTGAAAGAACTTCTTGCTGGCCTTCGCGATTCGGATAGAAAAGGCCGAGTTCGTTGATGATAAACCCCCGGAATGTGATGATCGGAACGTTTCTCGGACGTGCCACGCCGCTTGTATAAAGGGGACGCAGTCTGTCAGACAAGCTGAAAAATTCCCTCTACAATTTTCCTTCTAAAAGCTTCTGAATTACTCGGGGCATTTCAATCCAGAATTCCGACACCATGTCTTCTACACCACCCGATGGAGAAGGCCTCAGTATGATGTGGTGGGCAGCCCGACACCCACCAGCTAATCCAACGACCTCCTTCGCCGGTCAAACCGTGCTAATCACCGGTGCCAATACGGGGCTAGGCTATGAAGCTGCTCTCAAATTTGCGGCACTGGGTGCCTCACGCCTCATATTCGGCGTCCGATCGCTTCGCAAAGGCGAAGAAGCCCGAGCTCAAATATGCCAACAAACCGGCTACGATGCAAGCGATATCCAGCTTTACGAACTCGATATGAGCACTTTTGCGTCCGTCAAAGCCTTTGCCGAGATGACTGCCAAAGAACCTCGCGTGGATATTGCAATTCTCAATGCTGGAATCATGGCAACGTCCCATGGTCCGAGCCCTGAAGGATACGAGATGTCTCTGCAAGTCATGGTTCTCTCAACCGCACTACTGGGTATACTTCTACTACCACAGCTCCAAAAGTCAGCTGCGATATCTGGCAAGCCGGCACATCTTGAGCTTGTGGGGAGTGTTGCCGGTCGCAATGTAAAGCCCGATACCTTCTCGCGGTCCGACGCCAAGATCCTGGACCAAGTTAATGAGCCGAACTTCTTCGGAGTGCAGAAGCAGTACAACGTCGCAAAACTGTTGCTCTTTTATGTTTTAGCTGGCTTGGTGGAGTCAACAAGCAGCTCGGAGGTGATTGTCAATGCTGTTTGCCCGGGGCCATGTCGAACTGATCTTGGCCGAGACTTTTCGAGCTGGTTGAAGATGCCGATGGCTCTCTTTCAGTCTGTGCTTGCCCGCTCGGCCGAGGAAGGGGCGAGAAGCTACGTTAGTGGAGTGGCACTTGGTCAAGAAGCGCATGGTCAACTCTGGAGTGCCGATACGTTCTTCAGGTATGTCTTGCGTATCCATCGGTTTCAGTACGCTGTGCTAATTTGGGGTACAGCAAGGGAGAGCTTGCTACGAGTCCGCAAGGCAAGACCTTGCAGAAGAAAGCATGGGGCGAAATTCTTGAAGTACTGCAACCTTATCTGCCCAGCAAATAGGTTGACGGTCGTATGAACTTGGCATCAAGAGTGTTGTACATTTGGTCCGAAATATGGGAGTTCTCAAAATATTGAAAATAGTGTCGGTATCGGGTCGCGAAACGCTCTTTTCACGGATGCAAGCCCTGTAGACATTCACAAAATGCTATACCCCATATAGTAAACACCCCAATACAATGGTCCCAGCGCCCCAAGAACCGCCGGCCCAAAGGACATCTCCAAGATACACCATATCCACATAGTGCCATAAGCAGGCGCCTTCTTCATAACAGCATAGTATGGCTCCCCGTTCGTAACGGTAATAAGATGAGCTCCCAGTATCACTGATATGGGAAGCAGGATTATAGTTCGGAGTGTTGGCGGGAAGAGCAGCCGTCGGAGGAAGGAAAATGTGAACTTGTCGCGAGTGAGTGGGAGAACCGAGACTGGCTGGGCTGCGAGGAAGCCTAGGCTGGTATGGAGGTTGAAAGAGACGATATGGCCGTGAACGAAGTGGACGAGGAAAGTGAGGAGAGGTAAGGTAATAAAGATCGATTCTTTGATGAGGCCGGGGACGTTGGTCGATTCGGCATACTGGTGTGCGGCGAGGTAGGCCAGGGTCAGGTGGAGGGTCGTGAGAGGAATAGCAAGGAGAATGGTATCGAGTAGCGGGGGTAATGGCTTGTCTATTTGGAGTTCGGGGTCGTCGTTATTGTCTTTTGGCTGTACTTTGCGGCCTGGTTTGGCTTTCTGTGCCCCCGTGGATGTCGGGTTTTCCACATTGCCGTCGGTGTCCACCAGGTTTCCCGACGCGTCGACGGTCACATATCGAGTGGCTGTCGGTTTTGAGGGTAGTCCTTTGCCCAATGCCGGTGGGATTGCCTTCCCCAGGCTTTCTTGTTGTTTGAGAAGCTCTTTTTGGCGCTTCTCAATGATGTCATATAACGTTGGTTGGCTGCTCTTGCTGCTCGGATCGCCGCGTTCTGGAAGGGCGAGGGGGATATCCGGCTCCTCTGAAGCTGTAGTCATGCTCGCTGCGGCAGCACGGCGCTGCTTTCGATTTCTTGGAGCCTCCATGGTCTGGAAATGAGCGTTGTGGAGAGATTGAAGAAGCGGGTGAGCTGGCATGAAAGAGAAAACACGCGAGTGGGTCGCGCGGACTCGGAGGATCGGCCGATCGGCGAAACTGCCCCAGTGACAACGAAGGGAGATATATGCGTTGTGACTATTGCTTATCGTGCTAAATATAGAGGGCTGCGAGAACGCCAACTAAAGGCTCAGCAAGGCAAATATGCCTTTCTGCCCACAGCTGGGCCGAATAATTGCTTGACTACGCCCAAGAGCAGGTACTGACAACGTAAAATTTACTTTAAATCTCGATCGACACACTCGTGTTCGTTTCCCTCGTCACACTGCTCCCACCAACAACTTCCATTAAAGTACATTAGACCCTTCTAAGTGCCCTTCCTCTCTTTCGTCGTGGTTCGAGGCCAATTACCCTTTAACCAGCCTGGTAGATGGCAGGACCAGCAACAACGTGCGGGTTGATCAAGCTCAGGTTGAAGGGAGTCAAAGCCGGGTTGCTATCAGTGATAGCAATGAACAAGGTGCCATTGATGGCTGGGTCACCCTGGTAGGTCTCCAGGCTAGGTTGAATCGTATATCCGCGGCCAGTACCGGTGCCATTCCTATTACCAGTGCTGTTGATGACACGCAGAGGGGTGTATGTCACGTTGAGCTGCGAGACCCAGGCAACATATTTTGCAGTCTTTGCCTGAGTAGTAGTGACGTAGCTGTTGTTGGGACCGACTTCCTTGCCTGCGGTCTCCCATTGCAGAGCCACCTGGCGACCGGGGAAAGAAAGAGCACCGATATCACTGGTCACGTTGGCGCCGGTGTCGGTTCCAGAGCTAGAACTAGAGCTGGAAGACTTGACGACATTGGTGCCGGCGCTGATAGTGTTGTTGAGGCTAGTGCTGTTGGAACTGCTGTTGCCAGCCGCGGCAATACTAGGCTGGTTGAGGATTCGCAGAGACGGGAAGTTCTGCCACACCAGACGGGTCTGATTGCTAGGACAGGAGCTGATATATGGCGCCAGGAGAGTCCAGGCCCAGGACTGTGGGATACCGACTTCGAACCATTCGGGAACGGGGAAGAGACCCTGGAACTGGCGGAAGATCAGCTGCTGGCGCGCATCGGTCGCGGTGGACAGCGTCAACAGATTAGCTGCCTCTCGAGAGTCGAGGTGAGACAGGAAGCCATATACACCAGCCTCGCCGGACCGAGTCAGCTTCTGGCTGAAGTCGAGGAATTCATTGACGTTGGTATATGGATAGTTGTACGAGCATTGCTGCGGCGCTTCGGCACCGAGTATGTTGCTGATGAGAGTTGCGTGGCCAGCCTCCTGCTCGGCGAAAAATGCAATCAGATCTCGGTCTGCAGAGTTCAGCCCAGCGGCCTGGAAGTCCTCCGTGGAGTAGCGATTCAATCCATCCTGGAACAAGTCAAGCTCAAGCCAGCTTTGATACAGTGCCAGTGCCTGCAGGATAAAGTCAGCAACAATGCAAATGGATAGCCACTGGCTCGTAAAGGGAACTGCTTACCAGAGACTCATAGTCATAGTCGCTCTTGGCATTATAGACGGGAATCGATCCGTTGGTACCAACTCCTCCCTCGGGAACATATGGCGCTGGCTGGGCATCGTTAAGTGTTCCATCACTGGGATACGTAGTAGCTTCCGGGGCCACACTTCCGTTGGAAATTCCAGATCCAATCGATGAAGCAGTAAGTGCGCCCGTAATCGACGGGGTTCCGCTGAACGGAGTATGCGGCCCAGAAGACGAATGGCTTCGAACTGGCGGGGCCGAAACGGAAGCCGACGACGAGGTAGTTGCGCGAGCAATCACGATTCCATTAGGAACTGCAGAAGCCAAGGGCAGAGAGCCCAGTACGCTTAAAAGTGGAAGAATGTTCCACATTGTGATCGGAAACAGTTTGTCAATTCCCTCTCGAAGCTGATGTCTGGATTTCGGACTATATGATCGCGTATAAAAGGGAAAGAGTTGCAGGATTCGGGAACTCAGACAAAGTCGGCCATCGGAAAAGAGACATATAACGCCCCAAGGGGGGTGTCAATCTCCCATGAGCCCTACATTGACATCGGTGACGATTGACCCAGCAACCCTGACCTGACGAGGTCCGTATTGCGACATCACCCAGGTACGAAAGGTAATCAGGCTGCAAACTCAGCACATCAAGGATCCGGCGCCAGCGAATTGGACTCAAATGGCGCATCAGTCCGACACCTATGAAGTCAACGACCTCATCGTCGCTACCAAATGCGTCGGTCGACTATACGGCGAAGGGGCACTGTGGAGATGCCCACAGTTGAGGTCAGTCGTTGGTAATGAACGAGTGCGAGCGGAACAGGGCTCCCAGCCGGTTGAAAGGTCGTGATGGCGCGGCCTGTTAAAGTTTTACTTCCTGCTTTCTTCGATCAATCCTCGATGCTTGCAGCAACCGGTCCTGGGCCATTGGTCGAATAGCAGGCAATTTCCAACATGTTGTCATACATGTTACTCCACATGGAGAAATCAGATCTTGGCGGGTGGCAAGGGTATATAATAATCTCTCAGAAGCTACGGAGCTGCCGGATCTCAAGCTGACGTTGTGTTGACAGGCGGAGTTAGGAGTCGAATTACATTAATTGATCTAAATATCATGGAGTATCATGGAGGCAACAGGATTCGGCCACCTGCAAGAGATCAGAATACTAATTCGTGTATTAGAACTCTTCAAACTTCCCAAGTATTGAGACACGTTACCTGCACTTACTGGCATTTCAAAGAGCCCATGTTCTGTATAATCTACAAAACGTAGTGAGCGCTTCATAGTGGAGAAGGTGATGACGTCGACTCCATAGAGTCGGCAAATTCATTGAGATGGAAGTCATCTCCGCACCTCGGAGCCTCCGGGATTCAGCCTTGAAGAAAAAATAAATTATCAATTATGAAAAACGAAAATGGTCAAGAATATGATGAACGGTGGATTCCATCGTATAGCTGGGATACGTACAGTACTTGGTAAAAATCTTCACGAGCTGGCTGGAACGCGTCCCAAGTCGCGCACGGTCCAACGGTTAAATCCCAAGCTCTCTTGGCTGCGAGAGTCCGTCCCCCTTTAGGCTAGTGCGGAATATTTCCTTCATCATCTCATCTCATCTGCTTGTCCATTGCTCTCATCCTTCGCCTTCTAAACCCTACGTTCACCAGAATTGCCAGCCTTGTAGTGTCACCCGAATCATGGCAGGTCAATCGATATTGAAAGCGCGGGCCTCTGATGTGTACGCAGTCACCAATTGACGGCAGTTTTCAAGTTCATTGAAATGCCTGGCTTCTGTGCCACACTCTAAAGGTGATCGGACAAGAGAGCGATAGCCGACCACCTCGGAGGTGCGCCGAGTGGGGGTGGAGCACGACAATGTTGTGATCCCGGATTACAGTGATTACAAGGGTACTGGAATCCCCCACTTCCATACCTCTTTCAGGTTGCATCGATCTCGCAGTTTCAGCCCGCTCACATCACTCCTCTCCCTCACCATGTCAAATCTTCAAGCCTCGCATCTTTTCTCCGTCCAGGACCGGGTCGTGGTCATCACCGGCGGAGGCAGCGGTAAGACCTACCGAGGGGAATGATGATCCGGGGATAAACCCCACACTGATTGATGTCCACAACTGACATGAGACCATCTTGCTAGGTTTGGGCCGTATCATGGCCCGTGCCTTTGCTGCCAACAACGCCTCGAAGATCTTCGTCCTCGGTCGCCGGGAAGATGCGCTCCGCGAGACGGCCGCTCAAGCAGCAGACGGAGTCATCATCCCGGTCAAATGCGACATTACTTCGAAGGAGTCCCTGGAGTCGGCATATCAGACTGTCGCAGCACAGACAACCCACGTTGACATTCTCTTCGCCAATGGCGGTGTCCTGGGTCCGCTCATGCGCTCGCCTCCGCCCAAGGCCGACGGCTCTCAGCCTTCTCTGTCCGAACTCCGCGAGCACCTGTTGAGTTTCCCAATGGAGGAGTTTACGAATGTGCTCAACGTCAACGTAACTGGCGCATACTATACCGCCCTGGCCTTTTTGCCTCTTCTCGAGGCAGCCAACAAGAGACGACCCGCGCCGCAGGCGGGTGTGCTCACTGCGCCCAGCGCGCAGATTGTGATTACCACCTCCATTGCGGGCTTCATCCGAAAAGTGCCATTCAGCTATGCATACAATGCTTCGAAGGCTGCCGCCACCCATCTCGTCAAGCTCCTTTCTACTAATCTGGCCTCGTATAATATTCGCGTCAATGGTATTGCCCCGGGTCTATATGACTCGGAGATGGCAAATAGTGTCTTCACGGCGCAGGGTGCCCAGGGAGGTGGTATCTCTGAGGGTTCTTTCCCGAGTGATATGATTCCTCTTACTCGCGGTGGTAGTCAGGAGGACCTCGCTGGTTTGGTCCTTTGGCTGGCAAGCAACTCGGGCGGTTACGTGAATGGTACTATAATGATTACTGATGGTGGTCGGGTCAGTGCAATTCCGGCTACTTATTAAGAGTCGGGATATATGTGGAATACTGGTTATCATCCTGATCATCCCGTTTCTCGTTTGTGACTTCCTTTCAATTGATAGACTGGGACAGTGAGATAGACAGTTTATCACTTCATAGATACGAATGGTTCAATGTGACTATTGCTCAGATGATCAAACTCGCCGCAATAGCTAGGGTATCGGGCACAAGGGATAGTAACGAAGGCAAAAGACAAACCGCACGCAACACTATGTAAAAGCCTCCACCAAAGGTCGCCGATCAGTAGGTCGCCGTCAGTCGCTGAACCAGGTAATCACCTGCCGTAATACCGGCATATTTCTTGATCACGTTGATCTCGTCACCATACGTGCCCGGTAGCGCCTCGATCACCTTGTTGTTATTGGGATTGCAGAAATAAGCAATACTGTATCTAGAAGGATACGAATCCGACGTATCATCCACATCCTGGCCCTCCGGTTTGGGCGGCTCGATGACCCGATGGCGAGTACTCTTGATAGTATCATTTGACCACCGAGCTAGGAGATCACCAGCGTTCACGACGATAGTATCAGGGATGGGAGTCGCATCAACAAATGTCCCCTTGGGACTTCGCACCTGCAGACCACC
The DNA here is from genome assembly GCA_001048715.1 of Penicillium brasilianum. Classification (NCBI taxonomy): domain Eukaryota; kingdom Fungi; phylum Ascomycota; class Eurotiomycetes; order Eurotiales; family Aspergillaceae; genus Penicillium; species Penicillium brasilianum. The sequence goes on along the minus strand of CDHK01000006.1, from coordinate 2,139,140 downwards.
ATGTTGGTCTTGGAAAAGCAGCGTGATAGACCCATAGTCACTGTGTTCGCCTGCACGGACTTGATGCGGGTTCTGCTTGAAGACATCCTTCCGAACAGGAGGGTAGTGCAATAGACGCAGATTATTGTCCCCTTCATTCACAAAGTCGTCGAAAAAGTGCTCCGGCAGATTCATGCCCAACGCAATAGCACTCATGACTTGCCTGTGTAGATCCTTGCACATACCAAAGAAGGAAAGCATCGTCGCTTTGAAATCCTTGCCTTCCTCATCAAGATGATCCGGCCATTGATTTGGCAGACCGTCGACTCCCTCGCGACCTATCTCCATAGTTTCTTTGATATCAGGCGCAGATCCTCGCAATGTATCCATTTTCCCCGTCTCTTCGAGGGTAGCTAGCTTCTCGCGCCCGATCGCCACATAACCACGGTTCGATTGCGGGGTAGTCCAGCCCAGACCATCTTTCTGGCTTTGTGGTCTACGGAAGAATCCTGCAGATGAGGCGAAGACTCGTGATACCACGGAGGGTGGAATGCCATGATTCTTGAGGTATACGAAGCCGGAAGTCTTGAAGGCATTGGTGATAGATAAGGCGACAGCGTGCTTGTCGGACGGGGTGCCAGTGAAGAAGGGCCCGAAGTTGATAAGCTGGGAACTGGAGTTTAGACTTATTTCACCAGGATATAGGAGCTTGGACACATGTGACAGCGGGGTCTCTGGTGGGAAAGAGAGGACTGACAGGTATCACCAGATCGTCCTTGGCTACGGCAGTAGAGGCTGGGTTGATCTCTTTCAGGTTGCCCGCCATCCTCTCGCTAGATTCGGGGTTTGAATTTGAATTTGGCCGAGTCAGTAAATGCTAATGGTCGCCAAGGGCGATTCTTGAAGATAGAAAGAGAAGGGAAGTCGGGGAAGAAGAGGGGAAATGCAGATGTATGATGATGCACCCCTGCTCTCCAAGCATGAGACGAATGATAAGACCAAGAGATAAGCTCGAGCAACCCAGTGCTCAGACCCCGGCGCCTTGACGATAATTGATAGGTTAATTTAACCCGTTTGGTCCACGAGGCACGTTCCAGCTTCGGTTTGCGATAGGCTAAAAAAAAAAAGGATAGATTGGGCTAATTAGACAAATGACTCCCAACCATATGGCGCCTGGCCACATCACCCCATAGTACCTCAATCACGGTATAACATACACATTCCGGCCGAGCAGATTTCAAGATCGCTTTTGACATATACTAATACCCGACGAAAACACACCAGCTAAGAAAATGCGATCGGACTGAACATCGTGTACAGCCGTCGTGGTTGTTGACATGAGCTTTGCAGCTTCATCTTCGATCATCGGCAGCAGCACATACTGCTCCTCGTCCGATTTTTGTGATCGGCCGTTCTTTTTCTGGACCATCAGGACTGTTCCCGCAGTCACGGAGGCTTGAGGATTTGTCGATGCTTCTTGCAATTCGACAGGGTCTGTGAATGCAGTAATGAGAATGTTTCCTCGAGCATCCACGGAGAGGTGATCGAGTGCCGAGCCCAGCGAGAGAGCATCGATTTGGGTCAGCTCATTTCCAGTCATTTTGTAGACTGCTAACGTCCCGGTCGAAGACATTGAGATATAAGCTAAGCCGTCGTGGCCCATGGCAATGCTATTTGCAAGATCAAACCCCTGGCTGGCGACAGTCCGGCATAAACCCGTATCTGTTCGACAGTATGAGATGCTCGAGCTGCCAAATTGAAACGGACCTCCACGGAAAGGTCCCAGCTTAGTGCGACCGCCGTTGATCACCAAGAATCCCTTTCCATCTGGATCGACAGCTAAATTGTTGGGAGAATCCAGCGCTTCGCTGAGAATACTTTTGACATGCACCAGTTTGCCGGATTTCGGATTGAGATCGAAAATCTCGATACTCGATTCGGTCTGAACATCGAGGGCTTTGCCTGTAATTGAATCCAGGACTGGCGTATGGTTCGTCAGCCAGAAACGAATTCTGTTGCCGATACGGCGCGCATCAAAGCCATGTAAATTCAAGTTTTGATGGAAGTTGTTTGGGATGTCCAATCGCTGAATTCTGTACTCGTCCCGGCCGGCGGGATCCAATTCCAAGACCGCAATATGATCTCGACGAGATCTCGCCCATGTGGTAGCAGCGTCACCTCCAGGATTCCAGTCCTTTGGAGATGTAGCATTGGTACATGCACCGTAGAGTTTTCTGTCTCGATGATCTAACCAGATATGTTCACAGCCTTCCATGAAGGGGTGGTGAATTTGCGAACATCTCCACCACCAAATTGAACTCTCCTTAGGCCGAGCCGATCGATCAAAACTCAGAAACAAAGGAAGCCGATCGTTGAAGAAGACTCTGAGGACGATCGCTATGAGAAGCACTATTGTACCCCATGGTAGTAGGTAAAGATATCGCCGTCTTGGCTGGTCCACGCCGGTCGCCATCGAGGTTGTAAGCACCACGGAAAGACATTTTGGAGGCACGAGCCCGTATATTTCAGGGCCCTGTGCCTAGAGTCTGGGGCAGTCTTCGACCCTGCCTGCCGATCCTGACCCTGGAAGGGCCATGGCACCGCCTGGGAATTGCTGCCTGCTGTTGGCTGGTTCTGCGTGGGTCAGGAGGGTCTAGGCGGCAAAAATAATCATGGCTGACATGCTGACTTGGAATTGGTTGAACGTTGCACACTGGTGCTTACCGGATTTGTAAACTAATCGGGTGTTTTGCCCCTGAAATAATGAGAATGAGGGGCAAATACACTGAATATTGGCCTGTAGCTGTACGTGAATATACTTTCTGGAGTCTGTTCAGAAAAGCCGAAGAACAATGCAAAGTATACGGTATAAGAATGACACTGGAATTGTCATCGATCAACATATAATTGTACACTGCGGGAAACACTGTCCGAGACTACACCGAGGTTCCCTGACTGTCAGTTGGTCCAAGGCCCCACTTGTATGGGGGCCCAATCTGAAGGTGTTCAACGGACCTCTCGGACAGTTAAAGATCCACCTCGCAACAATTAATAAGCCGATGATGCTCCCAGTTCCAACAAATAAGGCCGCCCCTCATCTCTACTTAAGAAACCCCCTTCTGCACTCTTACAGTACCATCCTTGTTTCTATTCTATACGAAACTCGCCCTTTGTCAATCCGTCACAATGACTTTCACCGCTGTCGTCATTTACCCCAATCAGCCGGACGCCACGTTCGACACCGACTACTACCTCCAGACCCATATGCCTCTGGTGGCCAAGCACTGGGGTCCCCATGGTCTGAAGAGCTGGAACGTCGTCAAGTACGAGCGCGATCTTGCCGGTGCTTCTCCCAAGTACCTGATTGCCGCCACCCTGGTGTGGGAGAGCGAGGAGGCCGTCAAGGCAGCTACCTCTTCCGAGTCAGCGCCTATTATCTTCGGCGATATCCCCAATTTCACCAACACGCAGCCCATTACCCTCGCCGGTAGCACTATTGGAGGCCAGGAGATCTCTTGATTTGATTTGAGTTTCTTGAAGATCGTGAGTATCTTTGGATTCATTCCTGCCGGCCCGTGTGCTGAGGCTATGGACAGGTCTGGTCAACTGGAAATGATTTTCACGGAGAACCCTTCAACGGAGAATGAGGGGGCATTCAAGCACTTGACGATTTAATATATGACGTTATGTTATGGACTAAGTGACCAGCTCAATACAATTATGTAAATGAGCCAATCATTGGTTGAACTTGTGCAATTGTTCTATCCTGTAGTTGATTAACTCCAATTCAGCAATCGTATTCATTTTGACGCTACTTTGGAGCGGAGGCTCAGTATCCAAATCCCTGCGTCTGGCCAATGCATTCTCGAATGCCACCGGATTCTACAGAAGAGAAGGGCCCCAAATTGACGGACAAGACGGGTATTATCGATCGCTTTATCGAAGTAAAGATAAGCTTAGATTGCTTAAGGTAACATCGAGGCGATAGGGACTTTGGAGATCCCCGCATCTGCACCTCTTATCTGTCCAAAGGGGAAACGCCAAAGACTGCAGCTTCGTTTCCTGTACCCCTCACTTTTCCTTCCTTCTCTGTTATTCCTCTTCATCTTCTTCGTCGGCCTCTTCAAAGCTTGCAAACATCGTCAAAATGTCCAACCCATTGATCGTCGACATCCACACCCATGTCTACCCACCCGCATACATCGATATGCTCCGCGCCCGTCACAAGGTGCCATACATTCACGACCCATCCGACGGCGGACCGCCCCGTCTAATCATCCTCTCCTCGGACGATGACTCCAATATCCCCCTTGACCAGCGCGGCCGACCAGTCGACTCCTCCTATTCCGACATAAATGTCAAACTGGACTTCATGGACAAGCACGGCATTGACTGCAGCGTCATCTCCCTCGCCAATCCATGGCTAGATTTCATCGGCGAAGAACAAGCTTCCGAGTGGGCTCAAAAGATCAATAATGACCTAGAATCTACCTGTGCGCAGGTCAACAGCGCAACGGCCACCTCAGACAAGCTCCCTCGTCTCTTTGCGTTTGGTACTTTACCTCTAGGTGCACCGCAGCAGGCCGCCGTAGCGGACGAAGTGCATCGAATCAGCGCCCTCCCCCATATCCGCGGCGTCATCATGGGTACCACCGGTCGAGGCAATGGCCTAGATGACCCTCAGTTAGCAGCAGTATGGGGAGCACTACAAGATACCCAGCTGATGCTATTCTTACATCCGCACTATGGCTTACCGGACGAGGCATTCGGGGGACCCGAGATCGTTCGTCGCTATGGACATGTCCTCCCACTGGCACTCGGGTTCCCGCTGGAGACTACCATTGCGATTACGCGTATGTATCTGAGTGGGGTATTTGATCGCTTCCCCAAGCTTCGAATCTTGTTGGCTCATTCGGGTGGTACGCTTCCGTTTTTGGCGGGGAGGATTGAGAGTTGTATTGCGCATGAGAGGACTTTTAAGGTTAATGGGGGGAGCGTTCAGGGCCCGCAGCGGGGTATTTGGGATGTTTTGAAGACGAATATTCATCTGGATGCTGTGGCCTATGGGACTGCTGGGTTGAAGGCAGCCGTAGAGGCTGGAGGGGGTACTACGGATCGCCTGTTGTTTGGTAAGATTCTGAGCCATTGTCGTACTTAATGACCTTATTTGATGCTGACGGCTTTTTGAAGGTACCGATCATCCATTCTTTCCACCTCTCGATGAGGAAGATGAAAAGTGGACTAGTGTGACTACCAACTACAAGGCTATTAGTGCGGCATTTGGGGGGGACGAAGCAGTGGCAGCGGTGTTGGGAGGTAACGCAGTTCGCATTCTCAACTTGAAGTAATAGAACATTATTCATTAATCATTATTCGTTAATCTGGATAACTCTTGCTCATTAATGAAACATGATATCATATCTCAATAGGAACGAAATTATGAGCGCAATCAGTTCTGAGGAAAGCACGTATAACTCGGCATTCGCTGTAACACGGTGAGAGACGACTGAATGAACTCACTTGAGCCCTCACGGGTGAGAGACTCTGGTGGGATCTAGTATCTCCCAGCCAATCAGGCGCCATAGCTCTCCTGCAAACCATTCAGTAAAATCCAGTCGTAGGTTTGGAGGTGCCCAACAATCAGCTGGAGGCGGAGTTTCAGGTCGCTCCAAGCCCCCTTGGAAGAGAGGATCCTCTTTTCCGAAAACTGCCTGAAGTAAAGTCTTCTTCATTGCCACCTGGACCTTGAGATTGAAATGAGGTTGGCCGCTGGAAGCAGGACCGGCTAAAGGGAACAAAGTTTCATCTTTCAAAACTCTGTCGAGGAAGGAAATGAGCTTTTCTGCCTCCAACTGAGCGGTCTCTCGTGACATATCTGCCTCCCTCATCGCTGTAAGGCCTTCTGGGGGTCGCAGACCTGCGTTTAGATTTGTTGGTAGCTGTATGTCGTTGAAGGTGAAGAGGGCGAGCATCTTTCCCAGCCGGTCGAGTACGGTGTGGAGGAAACCTTCCATAACCTGCTGGTCGCAAGATTGACCCAAGTCTAATGAAAGAGCCATCTTGCAGAGTAAGTCAACAAGCACCTGAGCTGTGTCCTGCTTGGCGCTGGTCTTGCCTCTAGCCCAGAGCCCTGCTTTCTTCTTCAGTTGCGGCTTGGCCCTGGTGGTGCCCGTGGGCCCGTTGCCTGCGGTACTCTCTTTGGATGCCGCAGTGCAATATTGGGCAAGTCCAGTCATGGTAGACTCGAAGATACACACCAAGTAGTAGACAACCTTGGGTTGAGACTGGCCATCGTCTGCTGCTTCGGGAATCTTGTGAAGGGCCTGGTGGACAAGTTTGAAAGTCAATTCAACGGCGTTCACGACGGCTACAAAATTGGGCCCCTTGTTCTTGTCCTTCAAGCTCCGGAAAGGCTTCGGTGGAGCTGGCGGAGTGACCTCCGCATGGATCGCGGTCAAAAGACCCTGCTCTGCCTCTTTGCACGCAATGACCGCGTCGACAGCAAGAGTCTTGGTCTTACGACGCTTTGCCTGCAGTGTCCTTTGGAGGGTAAAGATACGTCTCAAGAAGGAGATGCCTAGATTGTGTCAGTCATTCTATACTCAGAAAGACCAATCAATGTCACCTCATACCTTGCTGGGTTTCCTGCTCATGGTTGGCATCTTGATCTTGACTCGCGATGTCTAGCTGCGACTGGGTCCGAAGATTGCGAGTCTTCTGTCGCTTCCTGCCAATTTCAGGCTCATTCTCAGCATCACTGAAAGCTTTACGCTTTGCAGGTGGAGTTGCCGCGTTGATTTTGGAAACGAGAGCCTCATTCTGCTGCTTCAACTCGAAGATTGTGTTGTGCAGCTTGATTTGCTCTCCCTCGGCCTTCCTATATGCCCTCTGCCAGTGTTCTACACTGTCAAAGAAGAGGTTGGTGAGAATCGGCTTGCTGGCCTCCGATTTTCTGATAGACTTTCGGAGGTCAAGGATGTAATCTGGTGTGACAAGTGAGATGACGCTGTTTTAAAAAAATTCTAGATGAGGCTTACATACCCTTGACCGAGGTGCCAGCTGGCTTGTTCTTCACAATCGCCAGCGCAAGAGCCACAATGGCTCTTGGTGGCTTGGTGACCGGAGCAAATGGAGGGGGGTTGGTCCTCATTTCGGTTGGAAACGGTGGGGATTTGACGGGAAAGGTGGAGAAAGGCAGTAAGAAGAGATGAAGAGAGACGACAAGAGATGAGAAAACCGCAGAGGACAACTGAGCACGTGGGAGTGCCCCCGTTTGAAAGGGAGCAAACGTAGTGTGAGCTACGAAGATATCATCTCCTCTAATTGCCGTAGATATCTAAATGCTGTGGTACTAAATAGGCATCTTATCTTCTCTTCCTGAAAGGTACTGGTCGAAAGCCCGTGCAATAATTTATCCGATGTATATATCTACTCATGAGTCGCTATCCACACAAAAAAGCCCGACTTCAGTTATGCATAGCTGAAGCTAGCCCTCTCCACTTTGAGGCTTCTATGGTGTATTCACGGTAAATCTTCTTCATTCGAATAATTCACAATTTGTACTGTGATTTATGTCGCCTGACTCAGAGCTCATTTTGACATATTATAGTCAACCGATGCATTGCTGGCAAGAAAACATGTGTGGCCTAAGGTTCGTTACCGGGGGGTTCAAGACGGAATTTGGATGACCACTTCCCAATCTCCATAGCCATTTACTTAACGTCTCACGAAATCTTGCTCTTCAAAGAAAGGTTTCAGGTAAAGAAAGGTATCACGGACATTATATCATAGAAGATGGGCACAGGATGCCCTATCATATTCGACATATTCACCTTTGGCGAATCCACCAGCGGCACAGCCGTGGAATCATTGTACGTATCCTGTAAAGATATGTCGAGGAATTCTCGATTCGACGACGTCTTCATAGTATATCCAAAAGACAGATATTTAGACGAATGCCGACACCCTACAGATTCTCAAGGCATACTTGTTCCTGGCCTTTCTCATAGCATCTATTAGATTGTACTGGACGGTAATAGAGCCGTCAAGCCTAATTTCATCGTCAGAAGTGATTTCGAATTTTGAAAGAGTAAGATTTGTAACACCGGTCTCTCTAGCTGGGTTATAAGCTAATCGGGTAATACTCGGCTGAAGTGATAGGCTCTGGCAGCAGTTGTATTAGACTTTGCTCCATATGATGATGGTTTATGGCAGATGCCAGCGGTCCAGGATAAACTTTGAAATCCACAAAGTAAACCTATCTATAAATCTCACTCAAAGTCCCCTGAGCGGTCTGATAATCAGCTGGCCCCCATGATTGCCACCTAATTTATAAGAAAAAAAAAAGGAAGCGTAAATCAACCAAAGACAGAAAAATAGGCGGATGGGATGCGCCTTTATACATGTTGAGCGATCAAACAACTCATCACTCGCTGGGAGGGACACTGGAACTATAATTTACTACATGCCAAGACAAGACTTATCTTCACGAATTCACGACAGGCCACCGCCGAATTTCAAACACCGGAGACACTCTCATTCAAAGTGGTTAGGAATTCCACAGTTCTAGATTTATCTAAGGGCACATTCCCCTAAATTAAATCCATTGTTGAATGCATAGAGACATGTCAATACTCGAGAAGCGGCGATAGAAGCGGTGAACTAACTTGGGGCAAAAAAAGGACATGATACAGTGGCGCCGCTGCAAACTGCCGCTATAACTCATTTCCTTCCTTACACACATCCCATTCAGTCGCCAAAGATGCCAGCGGACGACGACCTCAAGGCGCATGCCGCCTCCAATCAAGATTTCTATGCGCTGCTAGATCTCTCCCCCGCAGCCAACGAGTCTGAGATCCGGCGCGCCTACCGCCGCACCGCGTTGAAATACCACCCCGACAAGATCTCCAACCCCACCGCCGCCGACATCGACAAGTTCCACCTGCTTCAGATCGCCAACGATGTGCTCTCCGATCCCGCGATCCGTCAGCTCTATGACAATGCGCGCGAGGCGCGTTTGCGCAAGCAGCGCGAGCGGGACCAGATGGGCGCCGCGAAGCGGAAGATGCGCGAGGACCTTGAAGCGCGGGAACGTGCTGGTGCTGCGGCTCAGCAAGGGGTCAAACGGCCATGGATGCCTGGTGGTGAAGAGGATGCTGAGGCGAAGCTGCAGCGGGAGATTGAGCGGATTGCCGAGGACGGGCGCCGTCGCCGCCGCGAGGCGACGGATAAGTTGAAGCGGGAGTTAGAGGAGGAACAGAGGAAGATGCAGGAGGAAGAGCAGGAGGCACGCAAAGCGGCGGACCGAAGCAGCCAGCGTGTGGACCGATCTCGGGACGGTGGCACGAATGTCTCGGAACTCGAGCGTTCGGTGAAGGTGCGCTGGGCGCGAGAGGGCCGTGGAGCGGACTGGGATGCAGAGTGGTTGAAGTCCCTGTGCGCACCATTTGGAGAGATCGAGGGAATGTTCATGTTGAAGGATAAACGCGCCCGCGTGGAGGGCAAGAAAGGAAAGGTCACTTATGGCACTGGCGTCGTGGTTTTCAAGTCGATTGTCAGTACACAGGCCGCCGTATTGGACAGCGAGAAGAAGATCCGGCAAGGAGAGGGTGACTGGGCTCTGGTTGATTCGGTTACATATGCGTCAGGCCAGGCACCGGATCTTGGATTCAGTACGAATGGTCATGTTGAGGATCCAACGCCCTCGGTGGGCTCGGAGGAGTCCCCATCCAAGCTCCCTGCTGACACGACTGATACATCTGCCAAGCCACCTTCCAAGCCTTCATTTAACTTTCCAGGAATGAAGCCCGGATCGCAGCCATCTGGAAAGGCGCCTTCGTTCAGCTCATTCCCCTCCGCTGCCGGAAACGCTCCGAAGGCATCGTCTTTCAATCCTTCGGCAAAACCATCTACTCCCAGCCTTCAAGAGATTACTATGATGCGGCTCAAGAACGCCCAGCGTGAAAAGGAGCGCAAAGCTCTTGAAGAAGAGATTGCCCGAGAAGACGAGGCCGCTGATGCTGCAGAAGCTGTAGCAAAGGCCAATTCAGCATAAGGAACTTTAACATTTGCATGGCGAAATTCTTTTCTTTTTTTGGTGTTCCAATTAGGGACCGTGTTGGTTGGCTCAAAAGATACCCCGGTCTACCAAGGCCTCATTGTGCATGAATAGAGATATATGGACTATTTACAAGAGTTTTATTTTATCGTACATAGATGCATTGTTACATCTGACGCAGCTGTCCACCTATTAGGTTTGTCGCTGCGCTTCCTCTTCTTCTTCTTCGAGCTGTTCAACGAGGAATCGTGCCCGCTCACCTTCCAGATCAACCTTTCTTGGAGCTGGTTTGCGTGCGCCACCAGCGATGATAAACTCCCTGGTCCAAGGTGGGATGAAAGCCTGCACCTTGACCTCGGCTGGCTGCTCCGTCTCCAAGGTCCATGAAACTTTGAACTCGCTTCCCGGAGTGTATTGTGTTCCTTCGCTGGTCAGCGCGATATCGGTCATCATTTCTAGACGACACAGCGCGAGACCGATGTTGCCTACGCCATCCAAGAATTTTCCAGCGCTGCGCCCCCGGCGACCGCCAGCCTTGTTGATGTTCGATCCGTGAGGTGGCAGAGCAAGCTCAACCGAGGGATCGTACACAGGGCCATCAGCTGAAGATAGGCCTCCGGTGTAAAGTTGAACAGGTAGAATGCGCTTCCGCACCACGCCGGTGTGATGCGTGCGGATGGTCAACTCCTGACCAACATAGCAACCCTTGCGGAAGTCAATAGCCTGTCCCATATCCATATTACATTCCAGCGGTAGGGCTGACTCGCGAATAATCTCTTTCTGGCCCTCTGCGACACCATGCAGTATCCGGCGCACCGTGTATGATCCCAACCCGACCTCGGACCCAGCAACCTGCGACTCATCGGGTAAATGGCTGTGCAGGTCATCGGAACCTGGAGTGACGAGACGGGACCCAAATCCCGGAGCCCGAGCATCTATGCACCCAACGACATTCGAAGAAGGAGAGAATGGTGACGCCGTCTCGGACTCGAGGTTATAAGCAGCCCATCGAGGCTCTAGGCGATTCTTCCATGACGACCAAACAGTCCGCTCACCGTCCTCAAGGGCTCGTAGCTTCAATTTCGCGCGCAACTTGTGTTTCTTGAGGTGCTTCATCAAAGTCGGAACTTCATTCTTGTCCACTTCGACCAGCCACTCGCGCTCGTTACCACTGCCATCGGAGCTCGGGAGAGGGTAGATGAAAGTATCGTTCAAGACGCGGCCCTGGGAGTTGAGAAAGGCAGCATATGTACCTGTGTGACGGATGTTTTTGTTCGGATCATTGGCAACCAGCATGTTCTGGGTGATCAGGCCTTGGAGAAACGTTGAGCTATCGACTCCGGTAATGGATATGAGGCCGCGGTTGGTGAGCCGAGTGTAGCCGACATCTGGTGGGGGAGGGACATTCTGGAATTGTTCGGCCTGGTGATGTGTCGTTGAAAAGAGTCTCTTGTGTGTCAGGCAGCGGCCACAGGTCGAGGGACGAGGCCGCATCATTGTCGAGATCAATATTATGAGAGTGACTAATGTGAAGCGGCTCTCAGCATTTTGCCGACGGAGCGCGGAGCGGGCAATGACGTTGGGCGGCAGAGAGTGGCAGATTCTGAAATGGTCGGGTGAATCGAAGCAAATAATTACATAAAACACTTCCAACAGGAGGTTCTCTGGCTTGTATAGACAGAGAAGGGTCTTATGCCATTAAGGACAGTTTGGCCGAGTGGTCTAAGGCGCTTGACTAGAAATCAAGTCTCTTCGGAGGCGGCGGTTCAAATCCGCCAGCTGTCGGTTTTTTGGGGCACTCAGCTCATCGGGACCCAACCTCCTAGATTATATAATATTTTTTTAATGCAGAAATTTTTCCAGAGATTTTTATTTACCCCTTTTCAAGGTTATTACAAGTAAAGATGTCAGCGCCTTGGTTCTCACCGATATTATTTGAGGATATAAGTTCTTAGGTCACTATTTCTACGCAATCTACTACTAGTGCTGCATCAGAGATTAATCAGATTCTCTATAATAATAGTAATATAATATATATAGAGTCACTAGAGAGTTGTATAGAGTTGTATAGAAAAGGAGTGTATTTTAGTAAGGCTAGGATTCAACCTTAGTTGAACCCAGTATAAATTTCATAAAATTAAGCATAAAAGCTCATCGGGACCCAAGATTAGTCAGAAAGCTTTTGGGTCCCGATGAACTTTTTTTGGGTCCCGCTGAGCTGGAACCCGGTTTTTTTGCCCACTATCCCTGCTTGGCATTCAAGAAGGAGACCCTAAAAGAGTTTGACTTATTCTGAGTCCCACTGAGGTGCCGGATCTCACTAGGACCCAAACCCCTAGATTACATGATATTATTAATGAAAAGTTTTTTCCAGAGACATTTGTTTACCCCTTTGTAAGAGTTGTATATGATTATGGGGGATTCAAATATAAAGGTCTGATTCTTTTCTTTTTACCCTTTATAAAATACAAAGAAATGAACATAAAAGCTCATCGGGACCTAAAGTATTTTGGGTCCGGTGAGATCCGGCAGTTCAGCCACTAGCTAGAACCCGCACAAGATATTCTTTGCTATAAAACATAATTTTGGTATTACCTAATCATATGACAGTTTGGCCGAGTGGTCTAAGGCGCTTGACTAGAAATCAAGTCTCTTCGGAGGCGGCGGTTCAAATCCGCCAGCTGTCGGTTTTTGCCATACAGGGCAATTTCCTTTTCAAAGCGGCCCGAGGTTATCCCGTTAATAATACCATTTTTTCGGGACACTATCAAATCACATGACAGTTTGGCCGAGTGGTCTAAGGCGCTTGACTAGAAATCAAGTCTCTTCGGAGGCGGCGGTTCAAATCCGCCAGCTGTCGTTTTTTTGGATCGATGGGTGTTGTCCCTATTGTGCTGAACTTTTTGTCACTGGATATGGTGCTATCATTTACCGCCAATTTATGTATACATTATCAAAGTGGACATTCAAGTCAGTCTATCTGCAACCTTCCATCATTCTACAGGGTACCAGTAGCTGCTCCTGTTCCATTTTTGTTATATGCATCGAATTAAAATGAGTTGAAGGAGTTCAGTCAGGTTACCAGTACAGTAGAAGCGGGTCGCATACCTGGACCGGCGGGTGAAATATATATCTTGAAGTAGACCATACCTTCCGTAAACCCTCATACTGTTCTGGGTACCTAGCATTTCATATATACAAATCCAAGCAATAGAAAATGGACCGCCGAAGAATTTAATTCATCGAATTATTCTTCATTGACTACCTTAAGTTTGTCCAGGCAATGTGACCAACACATGATATTTATCTGTTCAATTGCCGCCCTTGGCGACTCCCTGCAGGTAACTAAGCAAGAAAGCCTTGTTGCTCGGAGAGGAGACCCGGTCAATGGAAGACGGAACATGTTCGCCATCGGACGGTGTCCCATGGCGGGAACCAGATTCGCCGCTGCTAGCAAATTGAAGCGATGAGAGGGGGCTGACCAGACCGGGGACATTGGGAGGCTGCTGGCTGATAGCCAGGGAATCAAGCTGGACAGCCGAGGTCAAAGAAGAGGACACCTGGGGTTTGCCAAAAAGTGACAGAAGCGCTTCCTTTTGCGCATGAGTCTGACTGGGCCGGCGATCGAAGTTTGCTTGCGGTGCCCGATCTTCGGGATTGGTCTGTAACCCAAGAGGACTTGGTTTGCGATCCGCAGTATCGGGCTTGGAAGTACCCGTAAACATGTTCTCGGAGCCTGCCTTTTCGGACCGACGCAAAATTTGCGGCTGGAAGGGTTTCACCGGCTCAGGAGCCGCAGGCTGAGGAATCTGAGGCTGTGGTGGAGCCTGCACAGTTGGAACATGGGGCCCAGAGGTATATGCATCCCGCTTCGCGCCCTGGGGTCGAGGTAGAATAGTAATCGGCGAGGAAAGAGGCTGGACTTGTGGTTGCTCCCGACGATGGGAGTTACTTCTGCGGTTCGCTGCATTTGCCGTCCGCTTAGCCACCAACTTTGAACTTTGCTCAAATTGAGGTATGTCTGAGGGACCAGGTACAGTGGCCGAAGGATGGGCCATACTAATGTGGGGGTTTGATCCAGCTGCCCCACGTTGCTGATTAGGTCCTACCTGGGAGGGTGGTCGTTGAAGAATCTGCTTTTCTGCAGGCGGTGCTACGCGGACAGGCTGACCCAAAAGTTCTGCAGGCTGAGACACAGGCGAACCCCTTGGACCTTTGAACAAGTTCAAGAGACTATCCTGTTGGAGAGAAGTCTTGCGCTGTTGACCAGGACCCGGCCCGGGAACGGGCAGGGTGACAGGCGAGGAGATAGAGGCTGTGGCAGCATGAGGGGTCTTGGGGGTCTTGCCCCCATCTTTGAAGAAGCCAAGCAGCGCGAGCGAGTGGCTAGTAAGCGTTGGTGGAGGCAGCTTGCTAGCTGGTGGTATAATGGCACCAGAAACCTGAGATGGCTGAGTCGGCTGAGAGAATTGAGGATCGCCAGTCCGTTGGAACGGAGCAACAACGTTCCTTGGAGGCGCAATGATGGAAGGCGGAGATTGAGGCTGAAGACCTTGATAGCTCTGCTGTGGCATCTGTGGGAATTGGGGCATCGCAGGGGTTCCCGAAAGTTCGGAATGTCCAGAGATAGGGAATTGCCGGTGCTGGAAGGCATGCATAGGGCCCTGGGAAGTTCCCAGTTGCTGCCCGGGTAGATGTTGCACGGTGGTTTGTTGCATGAAATTTGATGGCGCAATATTCTGCGGTTGTCGAGGAAATCCGGGGAAGAAGTTGGGCGCCAGGTGGGATTGCTCCATAGTAGCGGGTACGCCAGAGGGAACTGACGGTTGAGAAGCCACCGTTTCTTTCTGTACTTGAGAAACGGTTCGTTGAGGGCCCGCCCTGAGAAGCTCCAGGAGCGCGTTCGACTTCACCTGGTCCACAGCAGGTGTTTGGGCAGCGGAAGAAGCTTGAGCTTGGACTGGTTCCGAGGCACCTCCACCAATCTTGAGCAACTGTTTGATATGAGAGGAAGCATCCGGCGCCAAAACCACTGTGTCGACCTCTGGAAGGTCACTAACTCCGCCTCCGTAAGAAACGAAATCAGGCCGGTTACCATTTTCATCTACAGACGCGTAGCCTTCGGCTTGCAAAGATGGCTTTGAGCCTGTCTGATCCTTGACGGCCAATCTCTTTTGCTGAGCAATCCACTTCTTCAGCGGATGCAAGAATGGTGCAACCATGTAGAACTTGTTGGCATTGGCCACTGCCATTCCTTCGTCGTGCTGCTTGTTCTTCTTAAGAGTCGGCAGCTCCGACAACTTGTACCATTCAATCTTGCTGATTTCCTTGCGGGTACGGGGCTCGAAATGCGTATCAAGGGGAACACCGGGGAACACAAAGAGGCGCATATGCTGCTCTCGCATGGTTACCTCGATAGACTTCACGGAATCTTCATCTTTTACCAGATTGGCTGCACGGACATCAAATCCAGTTTCCTCGTAGACTTCACGAATCGCACAGTCCAAATCAGGCTCACCCTTGTTGATCTTGCCTCGGGGGAAACTCCAGTTCGCGCCCTTCTTCCAACCCTTGACCAAGACCACTGAGTCCATTTCCTCATTCAGCAAGATTGCGCCGCGAACCGGGACTCTAGTCTTGTAAGCTAGGAACTCGGAGAAGGCGGCCATGTGGTGATAGTGAGACCATTGCGACATGAGCGGGCAGTGTTGGAAGATGCGCAAGCTAAAGGCCTTCAGGGAAAGTGAGGGTAGCGCGGGATCGAGGGGCCGAATGAAGTCTTCGTAGAACCATTGTGCCTCTTCGACTTGGAAACAAATTCGTTCGACTAATTCAAGCTCTTCATGTGGCAGATTAATGATGAACCGGACGCATAAATCATCCAGCCCTATTAAGAGTATCGGTTTCAGGTTAGAGATGAATATCAACCAAGGAGATGTCATATCAACACCCACAGTCTTCTAGCTGCATCTTTGATTCGGTCATGTTGGGCGACGAAGCTTCGCATTTCAACGTAGACGACCAAAACCAGATGCTTGCTCAGGCCGCGGGAGGCGACACGGCTCAACAGGAGAGGATAAGCTTGCAGGAAGGGTGCAGCAGCCCAGATAAGTAGGTAGTGAGGTAAGGAAAGAGAGTCTCGGAGTCGTATGATAATGCGACGACGGAGGGAAAGGGAGACGAAGCGCCAATTGGGGGAGAAGGCGGCGGGAAGCTCAGGCGCAAGGCAAGCGGAACCCACCAAATCTCCAGGTGACGATCGGCTGACTAAGGCATAACTGTGGCGTTGGGCATAAATGTGGCAGTGCAGCTATCACATGCGCCACAGGGATCGGCGGAGTGCCAGGCTTTCTGGCGCGCTACCATTGTAATTGGAAATGACGTTGTGCAATTTAATAGCGCGCCCTCACCCACTTGACTTTGTGTTTCGTCTTCCCGGGCGCTTCAGGACTTACTTTGCTGGCTCCATTGAAAGATACGGTCATCTCCTGCTTCGAAATCTTTAATGCTCTTGCAGAAACTTGGAAACCCAACGT
Source organism: Penicillium brasilianum (assembly GCA_001048715.1). Classification (NCBI taxonomy): domain Eukaryota; kingdom Fungi; phylum Ascomycota; class Eurotiomycetes; order Eurotiales; family Aspergillaceae; genus Penicillium; species Penicillium brasilianum. The sequence continues at coordinate 2,122,568 of CDHK01000006.1, read as the reverse complement.
TCTATTTTTATCACTCTGGGAAGCCACATAATAAGTCACTCAGCTCCCCCTTCGCACCCTCGAGCTACACGCTGTCCTTCCAAGAGCTAGTTGATAAACACTACGTGCATAATGTCTGGTATTCTATGGTCTCTGGTCGGCAAGAGGGTTCTCGCTGAGTCTGCGAGAAATCATTTTGGCACTGAGGTACGTTCGTTGACTAATAGGCCATCACACACCAAAACAACCGAGCTAACCCCATGCCTGGTTTCCTAGGACCCTTACTTTGAAGAAGTCCCTGCATCCCGTCTCGGAAAAGCCTTTGGCAAGAAGACTCAAAAGCGTCGCAAGGCTATACCGCCCGGTTTATCAGAGAAAGATGCCAAAGTTCTCACCCAGGTCAAGCGCAGAGCATACCGACTCGACTATGCTCTGTTCAGCCTGTGCGGAGTCCGCTTTGGCTGGGGTAGCGTGATTGGTCTCGTTCCCTTGTGAGTCTTGAATCTGAAGTTGCTCTTTTATCACTGATCTGAACTAACGGAATGCCCTTTGCACAGCATTGGAGACGCCGCAGACGCCGCCCTTGCCTTGATGGTCGTGAGAACATGCGAAGGAATCGACGGGGGGCTTCCACCGCGTTTGCGAATGATGATGCTAATCAACGTGATTGTCGACTTCTTCATTGGCCTGGTTCCCTTCATCGGCGATGTCGCGGATGCCGTGTACAAATGCAACACTAGAAATGCCGTCATTCTTGAGAAGCACCTCCGCGAGCAGGGTGCCAAGACACTCAAGAAGCAGACTCAACGACATGACCTTCCGGCCATTGAGAATAGACAAGAAGAACGGGTCATTGACCACAGCCTTCCAGAGGAATGGGACAAGCAGGAGAGCGGCGTGGTAGAGAGCTCGCCACCTAGCTATCGCGAGCACGCGATGTCAGGAGTCCGGCCTGCAGATAATGCAGTTAGCGGACCAGCGAGGCCTCCGCGCGCGAAGAAGTCCCGTGATAGCCGTCGCTCCAGCAGGTGGTTTGGAGGCTCGCGCCAGCGTGAGGATGATTTGGAGCGAGGGAGATGATTGATACGCCCCAAAGCACGATTGACGACAGATACCCCTTCGGACTGGGTTGAGGACAGACTCAGGTTATGACTGCAGCAGTTTGGTTTTGGTCGGGTTCTTTTTGATAGCGCATCACCCGTAGTAATTTAATTAGCAAGTGGAGTCTGGACGAGACCTCATGCATCCGTAGCAGAACTTAGAGCTGTAATTGTCGCTGGATTTATTGGCGACCGTAACTCCAGAATTGCCCTTGACGTTGCCAACATGTCCTCCACACAACGGGCATAAAACATCATCGGATCCCGAGGTAGACTCAAGTTTATTGGCAGTTCTCGACACGTTCGCCATAACGCCACGGTACTTCTCACCCTGTGTCCGAACGTAGCGCATCATGAGCTCGTCAATCGACAAATTCTTAGTCAGAACATTGTCTGAAATAGGCTCATCGGGTACAACGATGTCCGAAAGCTCTTCACAAACACTCTTGAACTGCTCAAGCTCAGGCTTGGACAGATCTCGAAGCGGGAAGTCAAAGGCCACACCCCAAGGAGACATGCCATCAGAAACTGACCAAGTCAACGAGGCACCGCGACCCTTGGCAACCCCAGCGAGAGTCTTCGCCGCAAGACGGGTGTCTGAGTCGCCCCAGATCACAGTCTCACAGCCAACACTCTTGGCGTATCCAACAACGAGCCTGGTCAACAAAACTGAGTCCAGGTCGGCCTTGGAGGTGGCGGTGGAGATGGAAGCACGGAATGCCGTGAGACGATCCTCGTTTGACCGGGACTCGTCATCGGTGAAACTTGAACCGGCGTACTCTTGGATGATTTCCTTCATATCGGGTATGTACTCAAAGACACTGTGGAATGGCAGTCTGTTGAATGTAAGCTTCGGGAAAGCCTTGGTGACGGCCTCATAAGCCTGATTGTACTTGGAGTCTGGTGCAAGAATAGTTGATGGATCGACGACGAGTATAGTGAGTTCGAAACCGACATTGACAAAGGTCTTGGCGAGTTGACGTTCAAGATCGCCATTGATAATATGCAGCATAACTGATGATGAGACGCCGAGGGAGAGTGGGAGCAGCAGTTTGGGTATTTGACCGGTTCCCCTTTTCATTTGTTTATATTTGGACATGCGTGTAAAGACTTTGTGGGCAGCGAAACGCTGGAAGCAGTTCCTAGAAAAAAAGCATTTAGTACTCTTCACCGAGCCAGATGAATAACATAGAGGGGTTGATAATGCGTTGCATACCCACAGTACTGCCTCTTCCGGGTATCCAGGACAGCTTCTGCATCCCTGCAGTCCATACAAGGACGGATAAAGTCCTTAGCTGGCATTGCTGCGTTAATCGCTTTATTTTCTTGATTAAGATCGTCGATATCCAAAGAAGTTCTTGAAAAAGTGGTTGGTGGCGGTGCGGCGGGCGGGCGGCTTAGGTAAGATTCCACGCGCGGCTTCCCCGGGCTTTCAGGCCACGCAATTGAGCTCGACGGTTCCGGACGAGCTTCGGTGGATCTGCCCTGGAAGACACCTCTCTTTCGAACTATTATCCGGCGCATATTGGATGCGGCGTGGTTTTGAATAGCTTTTCTCTCCGAACCCTGGAGCCTTGCTTGCTTCTTCACGATCGCGATGAAGGGCTGGCTCCGGACACTCGGCCTAACGGCCCTCCTCGCAGGCTCCGTACTTGCTAACGAAGTCGAAATTGTGAGTGGCGTCGCGTTGTCACTGCGATCAGCCTGACCGTATTTGATCACTGAAGGCCTAACAATCTTGGTTACCTAGAAATCCGACGAGGCACACCGACAACGATGCTCAGGGATGTACAGTCGAAAGGCCTGGGGTGGAAATGTCGACCCCTTTATCTTGGTCAAGTTCTCCAAAGCCGACAACCAGGAGGGGGACCCTCTTGCGAGCTTGGTGATCTTTGAATGGAATGACGAAGAATTGATTGGCCAGTACCGATCTGATGACGCTGAGGTATGTTCCCCCAAGTCTCATGTCCAGGCAGAAATAGGAATTAATGATATACATCTTAGATGAAAGATACTATATGCGACGAGGCGGCCGTTGACGCGAAACTTTGCACCCAAGAAGATGTCGGCTCTTTCATTCTTACCAAAAACGCCACCGATGCCTCTCAAAGCCCGATCATCTCCAAGGCTATTCATCTCAACAACCCGGATGCCATCAAGTACCCGGTACACAAGACCGGCTTCTACTGCGTCAGCACCTACGCGTACTCCGGGGAGGATTACAACGCCGCGGTCACTTTCCGTAACTCGTACGGTGAACTTCCCGCGGCGCAAATTGCTAAGCTTCCCTTCTACGGGGCTCTGACAATCGTTTACGCTGTTGTCGGAATGTACGTGGATATGGACTCGGATATTCCAGGATAGAAAGGCTGACAGATTTTTAGGTTCTGGGCATTCCTTTATGTTCAAAACCGCCATGATATTCGTAAGGCTGAAACCCGTCCATTGGCCGACAAATGTGCTAACTGTACACAGTGCCTGTTCAGAACTACATCACTGCAATCCTTGTGTTCTTGATTGTCGAGCAGCTGATGACCTGGGGCTTCTATGGTATGTTTCATTTATTTGCCATGTTTCTTTTCTGCGACCTGACTTCCTCCCCCTCCTAGACTACCAAAACCGACATGGATTGAATACCATGGCGAAGGCATTGATGATTATCGTTGCCATCCTTAACGCTGGTCGAAATGCCTTCTCGTTCTTCCTCCTTCTTATCGTCTGCATGGGTTACGGTGTCGTCAAGCCTTCTCTGGGTCGGACCATGGTCTATGTCCGTATCTTGGCCATTGCGCACTTCATTTTCGCCATGGTCTACTCGATCGCAAGTCTGTCCATTACTCCCGAAGGTGCAGGCCCGATGGTTCTCCTGATCGTTCTGCCTCTGGCCGGTACCTTGACGGCTTTCTACGTGTGGACATTGAACTCGCTCAACGCCACCATGAAGGATCTCATCGATCGTAAGCAAAAGACCAAGGCGCTGATGTATAAGAAGCTATGGTGGTGCATCCTTGGTAGCATCGTCGTGATTTTCGGATTCTTTTTCATCAACTCCTTTGCTTTTGCTGGCCGCAGTGAGGCCAGTTTTGTTCCCGAGCACTGGAAGACACGCTGGTTCGTGCTGGATGGCTGGCTCAACCTGGTCTATCTATTCGACATTGCCTTTGTCGCTTACCTTTGGCGACCAACCGCGAACAACCGGCGCTTCGCTATGAGTGATGAGGTATGTAGTTCATTGACACATGAAATTGAGTGTAGAAAGTGGCATACTGACCGATTTTTGTAGCTCGCCCAAGATGACGACGGCTTCGAGATTCGCTCATTCGGCAGTGGCCTTGACGAAGAAGATCCTTTGGATGCTCCTCCCGAGTATCCTGGCAGTTCCGCCGCAGTCGGCCGTCGCGATTTGTCGCCCGTGCCTCCCAAGCCCGTCTCGGCATCGAACCAGCGCGCCTCTCTTGATGAGGAGACGATCTTCGCCGTTGGGGAGGATGGAGACAAGTGGTCGGATGATGATGAATCTCCTCGTAACTCTAGCGAAAGACAACGACTCACTCATTAGAATGGACAATGACTCGATGTCTTGGACTAGCAATTTGTCCTCATTGACCAGGGCCAATAGTCGAGCCTTTCTTGCGAACAGACTGATAAGAGTTCACTTGTCCAGGGCCTAGATCGGGTTTCATGCATGTCACGGCGTTTGTTTCCCTTTTCTTTTTTGTTTGATGTGATGGGAATTTGATACACCTGGATCGACCTGGCTTGCATGTTGGCCTCTGGAATATGCTCTGAATAGTTTGCTGTGGAAACAAGATTTGCTTAGCTGCTGAAATTAAATAGTTATTGACATCATGTATAAATATCAATGAACGGGATCTAGATGCAGACAGGACAAGATGTCAATGGAATACTGTGTTCAAAATGACTCTATTTGTTACCAGTCGAATCCGCCAGAAGTCTATAGATCGACCGGGGCGGGTCCCGTCGACAGACAGCTTGATTCATACAGAGAGAGCCTCATCTCCGCCTTATATAGGACCCTGTTACGCCCGGTTTCAATGCACCCTATGCTCTGGTCCTTTGTCGAAATCCAACTCAATTGCCCATTGAATTCATGAGTCCAAACTATAACAACCATCCCAAACAAACTACCCTCCCTGACCAAGGGCTCCATCGATAAGCAAAGCATATCGCATCCCGCCCCGCACTCCACCAGGCACAAATGCCAATGCACACGCGCCTCCGAACCAACTTTTACAAAGCCCTTCAATTCCCCCACCATAGCCAGTCCAGCATCTCTCCAGCTCCATTCATGCAGTCCATATAGCTCACCATCAAATACCACGCGTCACCACCTACACCACCTCCCGCAATCCCACCTCCCGCAATGACGCATGATCCCGCCAGCCAGGACGACCCTCCAACATCCCCACGCAAACCCCTCGACCTGCATAAATACATTCCCTCCCCGATCCAGCCCAGTTCTAAAGCCTCCGAGCGCCTGCATCAGCAATGCCTCGATCTTCTCGCCGAAGTCGACGAGCTACAGAGCCTCCTGAAGTTCTCCCTGCGCAACCCGCAACTCGTCGAGGTGCGCCAGTTCCGGTCCAACGTGACCTCTGAGCTGAAGATGCTGCAGAAACTAGAGCAGCGCTTTCAAGACGCTGCCAATATCAGCGAGAGTAAGACAACGGCCCAGAGGGAGAGCCAAAGCCAGGACCCGGACCGTGATAGCGATGACGAGGGTGAAGCTGCGGAGGAGGATGATTCCTCGATGGAAATGCGGCTGATGCATGCGCTGCGGTCGTCCAATTTACCCTTTTATCAAGCCGTGTGGGATATTGCGAGGGGCTCGTGCTATGGGCTTCTTGCTCTGGGAAAACGGTTCTATTGGGATGGACCAATGAAGGATTCTTCTGAGAAGGAGACGAGTGCGCCGAAGACTGCTTCGAAGAAGGGCCAGGGGAAGCAGCCGAATAAGGATAAACGCAAAAGTGTCTTTGTAGACATTGTGGCCGATGATGGAGAAGAATGGGTAAAAGTTTCGACCATGTCAGAGAGCAGATTGCTCTTCGAGATGGCTAAGAAAGGGTGGGAGCGGGACTCGGAGGATGAGTGTATGTCCGACGAAGGGAGTGACAACCCGCGACGACGGACTGTGCTACGGAATTTTGATGGTTCGGACTACGGAGAGGATGATGATGAGGATGAGCTGGAACTTATTAAGTTGGCACGCGATCTAAGGAAAGCGGCCGATGCTACACGGTTGCGGTATAGACACCCGCGACTACGAGTGGTGCTGCCTAAAATCGGGGAAGGAAATGTTCCTGAAATTGATGATATTCTCCATGAGATGCGCAGCTATGGGGTCAAGGTCGAATGCCAGGAGACGCTGTCAATAGCTGCCGGCGCCAAAAAGCCCGAGCTGACCTGCCTTTTACCCCGGCCGTTCAAACGCTTCACTGCCACCTTGAATGTGGATTGCACTCTCCTCCTCGCCCTAGTGTCTGACCTATCCCATGCCAAGGAAATTGTTCCATTGCCCAGTTTCCATAGAGCTATCCTTCGGCAGATCGAGGTTGAAAAGCAGCAGCCGCTGTTACAAACCGAGCTCTGGCCCGCCATGGGGGACCATGAGCTGGTGTGTACCAACGAGGCGGCAACTCGCATGCGCGAAATCGTGCAACTCATAGGCACCGATACCGAGAAAGAAAGAACGAAGATTATGATGGGTGACCACCCATATGCGCACCTGGACCGACGGATTGCCGTCCAAAAATTCCAGGAGTTGTCGGACTGGCAGGTGCCAATACACTGGCAACTCCCCATCAAGGTCATAGACCCGCAGCCGGCCATCACTGCGGCAAAGATAGATGGAAAACTGCCGCCAGTGGCAGATCGAGTTGCCGAAGGGTTATCAGATATCAACCACAGCGTTTTCATGTATGGGTGGGTGACTGGTATGACGACCATTTCCAGCAATCGCACAATCGATAAGCAGATCGAAACGACGATCGAGAATAATCGAGGCACTGATGAAGACCTCGAGGGACCCATGGTCTGGATCTGTGACACAGCTCGAAGTTTGGCCGGGAAAGAAAAAGATCGCAAAGCATAGAAATAGAAGGATGTGGTCGTCAGGTGTTCATCGACTGACCCTCGTTTGGCAAAGGGCCCTCTGCTAGAAATAGACAAGGTTTCTTGTTTGAGAAACACACTGCAGATTGAAACGTTCCGCTCACATAGATATTTCGTGATAAGAGATGATAGTAGTCCAAGAAACGAGTCTTGTCCACTGAGTGTCTTAAAACATCGGGTCATAGTAATCAAACACATCCTAATCGCCGTAGAATTTGCTTCAAAGTCGTGAAAGAGAGGCCTACTTGTCAGATGGCCGGGGCGGTTCGTCGGGAAGCCAGAACACAATTTCCTTGTCGGCACTGGCAATCATATTGAACCGCGGATTATACTCAATGAGAGCGGTCCGACCTCGATGAGGCAATTTGGCAGTAGGCTGTAACGCGGCATTGTCGTGTCGTCCCTCTCGTACTTCATTGAGATCCCAGACCAGCACATCTTGCTGCTCTCCGTTGCCGCCAATCACAAACCGCCCATCAGGGGTGAAGCAGGCATCACCTTGACCCAGAGGCTTGCCGGTAGTCGACACTGGAGCAGCTCGACCAGTCGATCCACTTTTGCCTGTCAAGAAAGCTTTGACAGTGCCGTCAAAGGCATCTAGTATGTAATGTCCATGGTAGTCTGTTCCAACCATCAAAAACTTTCCATCATTGGAGAACTCTAGCTTGGTCCAGGCACGTCCGCGAGTCGAAGGTGTGTAGATCTCCTCAAAGAGAGCGAGGTCAAATGTGGAAAAGGGCGCTTTGTCATAATTTCGGAAATCGTAGAGAAGGACAGAGGAGGTAGACTGTGATGCAATCGCGATAACTGAGGCCGAGGGGTCAAATGCGACGAGGTATGGGGTCGCCAATTTGAGTTTGCCCTGTGCGTTACGGGAACCGAGATCCCAAAGAGTGACCGTGTCGTCCTTGGAGCAAGACATGAAGGCGTCACTGCCTGGGGACATTGCTAGACATGTGACCTTGTCTGTGTGACCAGAGAAGTAGCGCACATATCCTTCGTTGTGAAGATCGAGCAGCCGCAAAGAATCTACCCGACAGACTGAGTTTCGGTAACTCCTGATAATCAATAACATTCGGTGGACTTACGGTCAACTTTGGTACTAGCATGCAGCACTTGACGAGAGTGGTGAGTGAATCGGGCGAGGTGAACACCATATTTCTTGCTGGGAACCGATTTGGTGGATTTGCCTTCTTTGACGTCAAAGATCTGAATGGTCTCGTCGTCACCAGCAGCGACCATGTAGTCGCCCTGGTCGTCAAAGTCCAGAGAGGTGGTATAGTTTGACGTGGACTCTGACTTTGAGCTTTTGAAGGACTAAATCAAAGAGAATGAGCGGTGGCGTGGGGACGACTCGAGAATCATTGGCGATCCTACCTTGCAGGGACGATATCCGCGAATAATATCGGGTATCTTCTGAGACTGCTGAATAGCCTGGGCAGTCGGCTGAGACACCGCTGTCTGCTGCTGGCCCTCGGCCATAATGGGAGTGTTGGTGGTGCAGAGGGATGCTGATGAGACGGATCAGGAGGGGGTGAGGGAGGAGGATGATGAGCTTGAGGTAATGAGAGAGTTGAGTTAGGTCGTCCGGGGAAACAATGAAAGTGGACAGTCAAAGCTCAGGTCGTTTGGGCGGAAGGCCCAGGGCAGGGTCGCGTTTTCCGCTTTGGGCCAGACAAAGCTCTCCACGCGCGCCTTCTTTTTTCGCGGCAGCCGCGGATTTACTTTCCTCCGACTTACCGCCCCCGGAGTCGGAGCTCGGCGGGGGCCATTGACCAATCATGGAGGCCGAGTTTCGGCCTATGGTAACCGCAAGTAAGCTTTTAGATGCACTTCAGCCCAGATTACTTCCTCCGCACGTCTGATCTGACAGTCTCAACCCTCACTGGCCCTCGATAAATAGAGAATTGTGCCCTCGAGCAAGCTTCACCGGCTTCCAACTTTCCTCACACTCTCTCATCGGGGGCTCGCCTCGTTCTCTGCCTCTATCGCCCCCTCCGATCTCACCCCGATTGCCATCCAACTCGACCGACTCATCCGTCATTCGCCGCAACAGGCTTAAATTGAAGTCGCGATGTCTACCACAACTGGGTATGGTGTTCCGGCATTCGCTAGTGCAGTCGGAGTTAAAGCAGATTTCGTTCTAACTTTCGCTGTGGTTGAAATAGGGCTTTCCTTGCCGGAGGTATTGCTGCATGCGGTGCCGTAACTGTCACCCACAGTTTCGAGACTGTCAAGATTCGGTAAGCCTTACAGAATGGGTCGCCTGGGTCGCCTGACACTAGGGATGATGCTGATGGGCCTTCAGGTTACAACTCCAGGGTGAATTGCAGGCGAAGAACGAAGGAGTGAAGAAGTATCGGGGTGTCCTGCACGGTGTTAAGGTTATCCTCCAAAATGAAGGCCCCCGAGGGTTGTTTCGTGGTATTGGATCTGCCGTGAGTGAAATAATGCCCCTAGTAACACTATATATTGAAGCTTGGTGTAAACTAACGCACGGATCACATCTAGTATGTTTACCAAGTCCTTCTTAATGGCTGCCGTCTCGGCTTTTACGAACCTATTCGTTCTAATGTCACAAACGCCATTTACAGCGATCCCAAGGTGCAGTCTCTCGGCGCTAATGTCTTCGCCGGTGCGGCCTCTGGAGTCATCGGTGCGGCTGCTGGATCGCCGTTCTTCCTGGTGAAGACCCGCCTGCAGTCCTATTCTCCCTTCCTCCCCGTCGGTACTCAGCATAACTACAAGAACTCGGTTGATGGCCTGAGCAAGATCTATAGAAGCGAGGGAGTCAAGGGTATTTATCGTGGCGTTGGGGCTGCCATGATCCGTACTAGCTTTGGCAGTGCTGTTCAGCTCCCCACATACTTTTTCGCCAAGCGTCGTCTGACTCGGCACTTGGGTATGGAGGAAGGGCCCGCTTTGCATTTGGCTAGCAGTGCGGCGTCTGGCTTTGTCGTGTGCTGCTTTATGCATCCTCCTGGTATGTCTGCCGCTGTTCGAGATCAACGTGATATTGTGGCTAATACTTTGATTTCCAGATACCATTATGGCTCGCATGTACAACCAAACTGGTAACCTGTACCAGGGTGTCTTTGACTGTCTGTTCAAGACTATCCGCACTGAAGGTGTCTTGGCTATTTACAAGGGCTTCTTCGCTCACCTGGCCCGTATTCTCCCACACACTGTAAGTTTGACCCACCTGGGTATAAGGCTTTCGAAACACTAATCCAATGTCTTTTTTAGATTTTGACCCTCAGTCTGGCTGAGCAGACCAACAAGCTGATGCGCCGCGTCGAGGATCGCATCCTTCCGGACTCTTTCCGTGGGAAGATCTAGTCCATGAGGGCCAAGACCGAAACTTCTTGAGCTCGGCCCATTCTGGCTCTTGCGTTGCATCAAAAGACTTACTTTCATCTTTGATTCTTCTAGACATGTTGACTTGCATTGAGTGAGGTGGACTTTGCGATACCAGGTTTTCTTTTGGATATAGATTTGGCGTTTGTGGCTCGCCGATTCTTGGACATTTTTTGTACATAATCACGGCGGTAAATTTGAGAGCGACTCAAGACATAACTTCTGCCTCTGCTTCTTTAGGGGTCTATCTTGCCATTGGTTCGACTCGGAGGCTGTTTTCAGAGCCTGTGGGTCCCGGTAGTCCCTGTTCAAGCGATCTGGACAGTGGCGAACACCAACGTAGGATGCTCGGAAAGTACTTGCCATTCAAATTACCTTCATAGGGGGACCTCATGATCAATGCCCTTTTTGGGACAGAGGCCGTAGTTTACCCGGTGACTTGCTATTAACGGCATAAGCATTCTTTTTTAGCACGGTCGATGCCCGAGGCGCTATGTAACCTCATTTACGTGTGGTTTCTACCGTATTAGCCTTGAATTTCCTGCGGAGCACTGGAAACCTCCGGGGTTGAGCCTGAAATCTAGGGGCCCCCAAATCCCGAACCGCAAGTTTGTGCTTCCGATTGTTCCTACTGGACACTTTCCAATTCTCCAAGACTCGGCCCCACAGATAGTTCCTCGCCGAGCGAGCTAAGGATCCTGAGTATGAGGGATCATGACCCTGCCAATCACGAGGGCCGTACACCGTACTTGCGGCTCCGTGCGCAGGGCAACTGAGTCCTGCCAAGGTCCTTGGCATCCCATCATGTCTATAAGAATCGGACAATATCCGTGTCCGAACCCACTGAATTCTTTCAAAACGCCCAATTTCTGGCTTTCTGACTTGCTCGAATATCATCATGCCATCCTTCAAAACATTCCTCCTCCCTATGGCCCTGCTCGTGGCCAGTTCTAGGGCAGCCACCTGTTCCGGGGATTGGTTATCAAACACATTCAAGGGCGATACCAAATGCTGCTATGGAAACATGCTAGTTGAAGACCGTGACGCCTTCTGCTGCGTTTACGACCTGAACCCGACCGTGGAAACTAGCAGCGCTTCGGCCGTGACTACGACAAGCGATGACTATGACAGTTGGTCCACTGCAGGCGAATGCTTCACAAAGGTCCCCTTCAGCGCGAGCGACTACTCGGATCTAGTTTCTTCGGCCTCGTCGAAGATTGCGGCTACTAGAGCGACGGTTGCGACGAATGAGGCCAATCCTACAAGTTCGAGTGCTAGCACGGCCTCATCAGGTGCGAGCTCAGTTGCCAGCAGTACCAGCTCCCAAACGAGCTCAGGATCTGCCGCTGCTACCAGCAATGCCGCTATGCCGATTGCTACTGCTCAAGAGATGGTCCTTGGTGGTGCAGCGGTAGTCGTTGGTCTTTTCATGCTGTGATTTGGGGTTGACAATCTGTTGTCCACTTTTTGGATGTACATAGCGATGAGGTCTTCGAGCAGCATTTCTAGAAGTTCTAGAAGGAAAGGGGCATTTGGTCAAGAGGGCTGCTGTATATATGTATCCTAAGACATGTAATTTAGTTTAGTACTCCTGGACATATCTACAATGTGAAATACCCTAATCGCCAGTCCTGGAAAATGTAATATCCCTCGCCAAGTATGCCACGACTCCAACCGAGTAGAACTAGCAACATAAAAGCCAGAATAGCCCACGTGAAAGAAGTATCAATCCCCAAAAGACGATGCAGATGATTGAGACCATGGAGAATCCGGTATGCAAAGAGCCGAGGCCTCCACGGTACCCGCATTCACATTCCCATCCAGTAAAAGCGCCACGACGCCCTGGCTATCTTCCGCTGTCAAAGCCCTGTCCAGGGGAGTCTCGGGAGGGTGACTGAAATCATAGATATTGACATCGGCTCCCCACTTGAGCAAAAGCTCTACTATCGAGACATTCCCATTCTCCGCCGCGTAGAATATGGGCGTTCGACCACTAGAATCTCGGTCATTGGGATCGGCTGCATACGTGAGAAGCAACTTGACAATCTCGTAATGTTCACTCCATGTGGCAACTCCCAAAACCGTTCTCACAGCCGCGTAGGAATGGTGGCTGCCTTTGGAATTTGCGTCAGCTCCAAGTCTGAGAAGTCGCTTTGCGGTTTCTTCTCGGCCATTGTAGGCTGCGTCGAAGAGAGCCCATCCCCCTTGCCGGATATTGCGGCGGTAGAACCAGTCGTTCAAGTGGGAGTATAACTCCACGCTGGTGAGGATGAATCGATTGATTTCGTTTTCAGTTTCAAGATTTGCGGCGATGGTCTGGAGGATTTCGTTAGGCAGGGACGTGAGAAGCATTTTGCTTTGGCAGACTTAAGGAGTAGTTGGTGTGGGGATGGTTGATTGTAAAGGATTCTAAGAACCTTATATGCAGAGGAGTGACGTGAATGAATTCAAAGAAGTATTAGTTTATGAAGAGTTGTCCGTCGATAAGAAGGGAGAGTTGTATAAAGGGGAACCTTTTCAGGTATCTATGGGTTTAGCGAGCAACCGATTGTCCGTGGCTCAAATGGGAAACTCTAAGTTCAGGACCAAAATGAGACTTCTATAGAACATAGCCTTTCTTATGTTATGACTTGAAAATCTCATCTCTCTTGTCTGTCTTCCTTCTCTCAATCTCCCCTCAGTTCCCATTAGTTGGTTTCGCAACTAAATTTCAAGGGAAGGTCTGGAGTTGCCTCTATCAAACACAACAAGTCAGTATCAGATGGGTGATTCTCCACAGCGTTGGGAGGCCCCCATTTTGGTTTCCCCAAACCTACCGAGATTATGTGACTTCTTCACGCCACAGATGCGCGGACGCCACCCGCACACCCCTCCTTACACGGCGAGAGTATGTTTCCACTCGTTTTTCAATCTCACTCTGACGAGGATGAAACCCATAAGAGAATCTGATATCTGCCCCATGTTCGAGAAGAAGTCGTACCATCGCCTGATTGTGTAGTTTGGATGCCACGTACAGGGCGGTTGCGCCGCTCCAGTCTTGCATATCAACGTTTGCACCGTATTCGAGGAGTAGACTCGCAATTCCCAGCTCGTTCCTCACAGCACACTCAATCAACGGCAGTGAGGGTGGTAGGTATGGCTCTTCGATGTCATGATCATACCGGATATTAGGACTGCCCCCAAGCAGGAGAAATCGACGAGCTGTCCCCGCCTGATTCATTTGAATCGCCCAGTGGAGCGCCCAGCCATCGTTTCTGATGCTGCGGCGATAGAGGTTGTTCGTGAAACAGGCGTTCAAGTATCTGTTGGTAAGAGTGAGGGCGGAGAGACTCGGACAGTCCAGCATCTGGACGATGATGAAAAGAACTTCGAGTGGGAGGGACAGAAGAGGCATTGTGGTGGCACACACTTGACGAGAGATGTTGATGCTGAGTAGGATATGGATGTTGGGCGAGATGTGGGTTGAAAAGAAAGCACAGTTGTGCTCGCAGTGTTGAGTGAGAAAAGAGATGGTCTCTTACTCGAACCTGAAGCCTCCGAACATGGTTGAGGCAGTTTGGCATCGTTCCGCATCGTGGACATTGCGTCGTGGGTCATAGTATCTCATCACATATTTACTTCATATTCATAGGGTTGAATAAAGTGTATGAATAGACTGGCACGAATTCACTACTAGAGTGCTCTTTTATACTTCTTTTGGGAGGCCCACGTCCATGATTCGGCCCGGGATGATCGGTGGGGCGTGGTGGAGTCGTGGCTGCTTATCGGCGGAATGGAGCAACTTCATATTGAACTGGAACGGTCATGGCCGAAAAGTGTCTATAGAGATAGTGGTCAGCAAAGAGAGTCGTGTTGATGGCTAACGAGAGTGAATGAAACTCGTCAAGGATCGGGTCTTTAGTCACCATGAAGGAAAGAAGGAACGCTGATTGAGCAGCTCTTTGAACCATTTTTATTTGGGCAGGCAACCCCGCCCTGGTCACTGGATGCTTATCGATTACGAAAGTATGGGCAACTGGCTCCCCTCAGTATAAGCTTCCTCGTTTTATCATCCCCCTCTCCTTCTTCACCACAGCCCCCAACCCTTTTTTTCTATCGATCGAGCTATTCATAAAACTCACTTCCTCATCTTTCACCACTACCGTCTATTTCCACCGCAACTGCCCGTGGCAGTTGCCCCTTCGACACCGCGACCAGCTGACGGGCTCCTCCCCGCAGACCCACACACCCAACGGGGGCACATGCCTAGATCCCAGGCATCCCCATCCTCGCGGTGTGTTTAGTTTCTCTTTCTGCTTCCTATTTTCCTTTCTTTCCTTGAAACTACTCCCCTGATCGCTCTATGATCTCTTCAAAGTCATGGCTAACGCTTCAGAGTCCCCCAGGCGTCCCCCGAGCGCCCACACAGCCTCTCATCTACAATACCCGACGCTCCCGCCGCTCTCAGGCTCCGTCCAAGAGTGGTTATCCCGCTCTCGTCCGGCCAACAACATGACGTCAGATCATCAGCTCACCCTGCCTGCGAGATCCCTCGGCGATAGCTGGGCGGACCTGAGCGTCTCCGATCTGCACTCTGAGGATGGCAGCCGCTCCGAGCATACCGATATGGGGTCGTTGATCGACCCAACCAGTGCCGACGACGTAGCCAGTCTCGATGAGCGATACAGTAGCAGCGAAGTCGGTGGCACCGACGAGGAATATCCTCAAGAAGATGAAGACGTTGCTAGAGAGGAGCTGCAGGACTCGGTAGCCTCGCAGCAGTTCCCGATGATGTTTACTGAGAACGACACCGCGATCGACAGTAGCAACCTGACCACCCGCACGGCTTATCGTCAGTCGATCGACTCGATCGCGTTTGTGGAACCCGAAAAATGGCCAGAGAGGGAGAGAGTAGAGCTGAAGCACACGATCCACATTTTCGATGACGCGGAGGCAGCCAAGATGAGAGAGTCGCTGCCGTATAACGTGGAGGGTGCAATTCTGATGGCCACGGTTCAACAGACTATGACCAAAGGAAGTCTGGATTTGGATAAACCCTATCGTGTTTTGTATATTGGCCAGCCAGACTCTCGGAATATCATCCTCGACAAGATCGGCGATGTCTTGGTATCAAGCTCGACCACCGGATCGCAGACCAGCTCGGCCAACTCCTCCCGCTACCATGTGGTACCAACCTCTTTCGGAGCTGGGGCCGTGCCCAACTTTGCAGAGCTTCTCCCGATCCATGTTCAGCTGGTCGTGGACGAGTGTAAAGATGCAAGTGCCGAGTCTCACGATACTCGACCGAGCACCTTGCATCTAGACTTCAAGAATCGCCCCGCATGTCGCTCATGGTGGGATGGCGACCAATACCGGATCTCGTCCGCATCGGAATGGACTCTACCAGACGTGGCAATCCTGTTCATGTCTGATAGAGATAGTCCGGCTACTATCCAGACGCAGCACTATGTCCATGCTTTCTTGGAGCGGCATGGAATTCCGGCCATGGTGATCTCGGAGGAGCCGCTCTGGAAACGGACGAGCGAGCCCATACCTTTGAATCACAACAGTCTGCATATGTGCCTAGAATCTCGACACCCACGGACCGGGGAAACGGCCGTGCTGCGTCGGTATCCTATCGATTTGAAGACATTTGAGAGTATCACACCTGGTCAACTCAACAGGAACCTGGCTTCGCTCATGGACCTCTATCCCAAGAAGATCCCTAAAGTTACTGCTGATGCTCCCAGACCAGTTGAAATATACTCATCCACAGACCCGGAGAAGTACCCTCGGAACTGGCTCCACCCTTCATATTCTCCCAAGGCCCGTGAGCTAGGGCCCATGCTGCGTCTTGTCACGTTGACCCTTATTTCCGCTATTGCTCTTTCAATTGGATATGCAGCTGTGAATACAGTCTTTGTTTCTTTTTCTCAATGGGTTTCCGGGCCAGGGATTTCCAACACCGGGTCCCAACTGGCTACTCCTCTTCTATCGACTTCCGTGGCAGTCCTCCAAGTCCCGCAGACCTCGGGGTCTCAATGGCCGGCAAGTCCGTCATGCCACCCAAATAGCAAGCCCGCAGCAATCATCGATCACGTTGCCAAGCTTACTATTGCCGATTCGAGCTCGTCTGAAAGTCCAGACGTCTTTGAGATTCAAGTTGTTGGTGACTGCCACGTGGTTATCAAGCCCCCTCGCAGCTTCGTCACGTATAAGAAGCAACCGTCTTTTAACGTGAGTGCTCGCCGATACGAGCAGCCTCTGCCATACGAGCTTTCCAAGCTGTTTGATGGGGTCTATACACTACGGCTGGACCGAGAAGATGCCTATGGCTGGGTTAATATCACCGTCTCTGCCAAGTCGAAGCCACCTATCAATCAAGTCATGACCGTCGACTTTGGCACCCCGTGGCTGAAGATTGCAAGCTGGAGACGAGCAGCCCGAAAGGTCTCCTCGCAAGTTACGAAAGACTTGCAAATTGCCCAAACCAGCCTGGCCGAAGTGTATGGTCGGGTCTCCACCGATATACAGGTGAGAATGGGTGATCTGGTCAAGAGTTCTCATTTCCTACACCAGGACAGCCTCCGAGCTCGAGGTCTTCTTGCACGGGATACCGTGCTATCGCGCTCGAAACAAATCTCCGAGGTCATCACTCGTAATGCGCTTGAACAGTTCCGAACTGTCTCTGCTGTCGTGCACAGCCGCTCTGTCCGGGTCAATCAGGAAGCCAGAGGGCTTGTCAGTGAGGCCTGGAATCGTCTCGGTGATTCCGCGGCCCAGGTTGATATTCGCTCCATGATGGATCGAGTTCGCAGTGCCAAGTGTGCCACGCTGGATCGGGCTCAGGCACGCGCACGCCGTTTTGTGGGGCGTCGCGACTAGAGTTATTGCTGGGGTCGGGGCTAGTTTCCCAGTGCCGCCATGATTTATGTTTTTTTTTTTTTCCACCCAACTGTTGCTGATTTCCATGTTTCTTTGGCTATTGATGGGGTTTCTTTTTGGTTCACGGCGATTGGGCTGGGCGGGACGGTAACTTGGAGAGGCTGAACTCACGCGAGTACTATTCCTTTTTGTCTTCCAGAAGATAACTTTGACTTAATCAACCAAGGCTTATTTATACATCTGCCCTTTAGTTCACGTAGGGGTCTTTTATAGATTGAAAGACGGATGATACATTCACCGATTCTGCAACCTGTCTCTTCCTTCGACTCACCCAGGGAGAGCTTAAATGTCAAAATTGATAGGTATGAAACCCTTTTCGAGGACGAGCGTTATAGCATCGCTCAATTCAAGGACGCTTCTTATGATCTCCCAGATGGGATTGGACAGTCTTGCTGAGCAACCGCTATCTCCTCCTATCTCCTCGCGGTTGACATGAAAACCTCGCTTTCCGAATCACAAAAAGAAGACACTGCTTTTCAATAATTATTGGGCTACCAGATATGGAAGGGGACTTCTTGGTAATAGGTAGACAACGTAAGTTCTATTCCAGATCAGTATGTACATAGTTACGCTCTAACAGTTAAGACTCCTTCCTTCACATTATTAAGCTTCCGGCTGTACCTCCCATCTGAAATACCGTTTACCGTTAGTTCATTCGGATCTCGGGACAAGAGGATCGAGTTCGTCAGCGAGCATTGTCGGAGAGGAGGTTTTTGGTGTGGCAGAGGATTCATCCACAGTACCTTCTGCGAGAAGGTGGTCGTTCGACTTGTAGAAGGCGGTGGCGAGTTCTGCCCGCACCCAAACTATTAATTTTTCCCCCCTCATCGAACCCTCCCGCATCAACAAAGCACTTTCTTACCCCTGAATACCTTGATCCCCGGTATTCACCCTCTTTCTTCAAGCTCTCCTATCTCCTATTTTCCCGAATACAACCCCTTCACATCTATTTCGCCATGTCTGACGTTGCGGAGACCAAGCCCGACCCCACCACCCAGGCTCCTGAGGCCGACAAGCCCGAGACCGCCACCACCGGTGAGGGCGAGAAGACCGTCACTGAGGCTGCTACCGACAAGGCCGCCGAGGTTGCCGAGACCGCCAAGGATGCTGCTGTGAAGACCTCCGACACCGTTTTCTCCATGTTCGGTGGTGGCCCCAAGAAGGAGGAGAAGCCCAAGGCGGATGAGGAGGAGAACGACCGCTCCGGCTCCGCAAAGGCCCAGAAGGAAGAGAAGGAGGATGATGTTGAGGCTGACAAGGTGAGTTGAAATACATGGATGAGATGTCTTGGGTTGCGTGGTCTGGGGATGCGCGGTGATGGCATTCAAAACACTCCAGTCCCAGAACGCGGGGTGTTTTTCTCGAGCCCCGCAGCTTGTGTGGCTCGCCGCCACCCAACCGCCCACACCATTTCATCCCATTCGCAAAGAATGCTGAACATACGTTTCTAATCGTTGTTTTCTTCCCGTTCAGGTCGTTGCCGATTCCAGCTGGGTTAAGACGGAGTTGAAGGATGTGGTCGAGGTCAAGACCCACGAAGAGCTTGAGGAGCAGGTTTTCAAGATGCGCGCCAAGCTCTTCAAGTTCGACCCTGAGAGCAAGGAGTGGAAGGAGCGTGGCACTGGTGATGTCCGTCTGCTCAAGCACAAGGAGAACCAGAAGACCCGCCTAGTCATGCGCCGGGACAAGACCCTCAAGGTCTGCGCCAACCACTACGGTGAGAATTCCCAAAGCCCCACCCCCTGAGTTTCTGAATATTCATACTGACCGAGACCAATATTATAGTCGTTCCTGAGATGAAGTTGAGCCCCAACGTCGGCAGTGACCGCAGCTGGGTCTGGAACACCACCGCCGACGTCTCCGAAGGCGAGCCCGAGAAGCAGACTCTTGCCATCCGCTTTGCCAACAGCGAGAGTGAGTTGATTCCCTTCATAAGATCGATTCAACATGAAATCATACTAATATCTGTTTTATCTGTTTCACAGATGCCAATTTGTTCAAGGATGCTTTCGAGAAGGCCCAGCAGGAGAACGAGAAGGTCTTCGGTTCTTCCGAATAAATACGTATCACATCGTGCCTCTCCTTTTCCTTCGGCATGAAGGAGCCCCCAAGCTCATCAGCATGAAATGCTTGTCGCCGACGGGCCTTGCTACGTGAACCATGAGCTTACGCTCCAGTCTCACCCAGTTACCCATCCTACAAATCAACTCCCCCCAAATACGAAAGAATCATGACATTTCCCTTTACTCTCCCCATCCATACCTCTGTGACCTTCCTCTTTCCCCCCCTTTTCCCCGACGACGTGACGATCAAGGCAGTCAATGATGATGATGCTGTTCGTAACAGCTATCGTGATGTGATTATGAAACGGAGGGCAGTTCCTTGATGTCTTTTGGTCCACAGTCGGCAGTAGATAGACATATCATTTTTTTTCTCCATCGAATATACATCCTGCACGTCATAAATATAGTACCTGTTATGCTGCATTGGGTCTTCTCCAACAGTAGCAACGGATCATTGATGTTATGGTAGCAAGCAAGCGCCCTATGGCCGCCATCTGGTCGCAAGTAATTTGGAACTGACTATTGGGGGACCAATATTCTTGGGATATCCATCGATCATTTTAATAAGAAATATTCTAGAAAAAAAGGCGTTGTATCTCTAGTGCTGGCGCAACAGTCTCGAGTTGTGTAGGCTTTGTTCAGCCCTCCGAGTTGGTCTCCGTTGTGCCTCGACTTCATTTCTCCCCACTCCCGCTTGCACTCATCTTTTCTCCCTTCACTTCGAATTCCCCCAATGCTCACCGCCGTTCGGGCTAAACCTCTGTGATCATTGCAACTAAGATCTTGCCTCGGTTTTACCTCTCTTCCACCCACCCTTCACCTTCCACCTGGGTACAGGAGACCCGCGTTTGCCCTTCCAACCCGCGCAATCAGTTTCCGAGCTTCTTCCATCTCTCGGCGCGCACTCCTCCAAATCCACCTGACCCGAAAAACACCGGCGACTGTGACGATTTCACATCTTTCTTGCAGTTATGCCCGACGTGAGTTATTCACCCGTCTATTGAGTGCTCTGACCGGGCCCGTCCCTGTCCTCAAGGTCCGGACCGCGGTCTGGGGGCGCGAAGGCGCTCTCACATCGCGCGTCTCCACGGGGATTGATGACCTGAGCCCGAACTCAACGCCAGTCTTTAAGAACTAAAACGTTCTGGATACTGACTCTTACTTTTGTGACATAGGTTAAGCGCACCGTCCGTCTCGTCACGGAGCAGCACATCATGTACGTGTCGGCGGCTCGCCTTGCCTTTCCCTGCCTACCGCGAGCGATTGATCCTCTTTCTTCCATATACCTGATCTTTGATGGGGCTTTTACCTGTCAAAATCATGGCTCCCATGCGACGACAATAAGATACAAGTTGGGGACCGGATCGATGGGCGCGTAATGAGCTCGCGACCACCTACCGTCCATGGCTTCCCCGCAAACACCCCGGAACAGGAGAAGATGATGTACAATACATAAGCTGACTATGATCTTCTGGTTTAACATAGTGACAAGCCATCGGAAGTTGAGGGTTTCCCCCAGCGCGAATGGTCGATCGAGGTGTATCTCGTGAACGACAAGGGTGAGCAGGTGCCTGCTACTGTCTTTGATAAGGCTATCTACCACCTGCACCCCAGTTTCGGAGACCGCGCCATTCAGAGTATGTATCTCTCTGCCTATCATTTAATGCTATATGCAGCAGCTGCTGTGCGGTCATCTGATAGGCATTGCCCCTTCTTCGGACATATCATAGCTGACGACACACGAAACCAGCTTTCAAGAAGCCCCCCTTCCGCATCCAAGAGGAGGGATGGGGTGAGTTTGATATGACCATTGAGCTGGTTGCGGATAAGACATACTCGATCAGGCATGACTTGAACTTTGCTCAGACTCGCTATGAGGCCAAGCACCCGATTGTGAGACCTTCTTTGATGTATACGTAAGATGAAATCGAAGTTGACTGACATCTGATGCTTGTTACAGACCTTCCGCAATCCCAAGCCCGCTCTTCTGGCCTTGTTGCGTGAGTCTGGTCCCGTTCCTGGCGACGAGAACGGTCTCAAGTCCAAGCGCGGTGCTACCGGTGAGGAGAGCGCCAAGAAGAAGAAGCGCACTGAGAAGAACGTGAGTGATCTGATTTGCTGGGGATCTTTGTTCGAGGCTAAATTATTGTACAGGTTGATATGGACAAGCTTGCCGATGGTCTGCAAAAACTGAACGAGGATGATCTGCTGCAAGTTGTGCAGATGGTACATGATAACAAGTCCGCCGATTCGTACACCAAGAACGATGCTGAGCGTAAGGATTTCCCCTCGAGCCCAGAAACTTCTGGAACTAATCTAATCGTTTTCCACAGTGGGCGAGTTCCACGTCGACCTGTACACCCTTCCGGATTCCCTGATCAAGATGCTCTGGGACTTCACAGCTGACCGGGGCGCCCTGTAAAGAAGCCCCTGTAATGAACCAACGTGAACAAAGAAAAAGGCACAGTCACCTTCACCTATCTGAATTTCCTGGTTCCGGTTCTGGATTTCCTAGGCACAAATCTCCTTCCATACCACGAAAGTTTCTTGGTCTAGCAAAAATCTCTTTTCTAATTACTCCTGTCTCTCACGCTTTTGCCCCCTATCTTGTACTCCCCCTATGCTCTGTTTCCCCCCATCTGTCCCCCTATCTTGCCGTTCCCTGTTTCTTTACTGGTTTGTTTTTAAATCGGGGAGTTAGCGGGTCTTTAAAGGAACCTTGGCTGAGTGGTCTTTTCTATTTCGTGACCCCGTGGTTTTTTTTTTCTCCTGTTTCTTTCGTAGACTCCGGCCCATATACATTGGAATATCTACGATTGAAATCATAGTTCGCTATTTCCTTTCGCTGATAACCGGTTCAGAGGGCTCTATGATCAATCTTGATATTAAGTCACACATTCCTTGACCTAGAGAAAGGACCTCGTCACTAAGATCTCAGGTCAAGCATTCGGTGAACATTGATACTTGGATAGCCTAGAAGTTTGGTGTGATCTCGTCGTGGCCTTATGATGATTACAGGCGGGGGTACATGGTTTGGGATGAGAATTGATAATGAAGGCAAACATTCGCGCTCCTAGCGGTCAGATGCTTCTTGATTGATATTAAATGATAGCCCAGGGAATGAAATTCGACCCGATGCGTATCCCACCACATCTCTATCACTGTGATAGCTGAGCAGACATATCGATACTCGGGAGGCAGCGACAGGACAGTCTCGCCGCAGAAAGCAATCTATGTATCCTCTACTATCGATACGCCCATTGACGAGCTGCGAAGTGTGGATGCTGGGATAATTCCGAGATTGGAGATAGAGTAGCCCAAGATTTGTCCCAAGATGTGGGATTGTTGTTCGAGACCGCCATTCCAGTGACCTTCCCATTGTTGCGCCAGGTGTGGTGCAGGATTGCGGTCATGACTTTCCGAATCTTGATAGTCTAGTCGCTCGATCTAGGAGTTGACCATTCAGGGAAAATGGCATTGATAAGATCATATCTTGATGGCCCAGGAGTATGGCGGAGAGTAACTAAGACAATGTCCCACGGCGTTACTGGAATGATCACTCGAGCCGGAGGCTCACAATAGACCCTCAGGGGAGAATGTCACGCAGTGAATGAAGCTTGATTGTTCCCTGAGTGTGTGTAATAAACCCCTGTAGAAGCACCCCATATCTGAGCTACATCATCACTTGAAGCGGACAAGAGAC
The DNA here is from genome assembly GCA_001048715.1 of Penicillium brasilianum. Classification (NCBI taxonomy): domain Eukaryota; kingdom Fungi; phylum Ascomycota; class Eurotiomycetes; order Eurotiales; family Aspergillaceae; genus Penicillium; species Penicillium brasilianum. The sequence goes on along the minus strand of CDHK01000006.1, from coordinate 2,099,307 downwards.
AGAGTACACGTAAAGAGGGACGAGATATTAATAGTAAAGAATCGAAAGCATCATGGGATATCTTAACTAAACCAATATCAAGACTAAAGCCCGACCCGCGTGACATGTGCAGAAATCAAAACCCCAGACAGTCAAAAAAGACAGAGAACAAAAGGAAAATAACACAAGGAGAGGACCGGCATATGAAACAGGTCCACGTTAACAACACAGATAAGAAAAAAGACAATTGCAGAGCGAAACAAAGTAAGCCCCCAAGAACAAGATTCCAGCCCGGAGCGTTGATCCACACGGTCTATTGAGATCCCAACGCCTATAAAAACAGACACCGTCTTTTTTCTGTTTCGTATGCATTTGACAAAGAGGATGAGGTTAGGGGAGGAAAAGAAAAAAAAAATTTGAGAAGTAGGAAGACACGTCAGAAATAGAAGAGGTGAAGAGAGATGGTAATGGAGATGGGGGGGGGGGAAAACCAAAGGAAATATCGGCTCGGAGGAAGGAAAGGAACCAGGACGCCTGTTGCTGTGCGAAGATGATGCTGAAAAGAAAAAATGTCTATGCTATTTATAGCACACGGTTTCTGGAAGATAAAGATTAGTATGCGAGTCATGGAGTAAATTCTGGGCTTCGAGATGACGACATACAGCTTCAATAAGTCCTCGAGGCTATCAGCACTGCAGCTGCGGCCCTTGGGGATGTTGCGAATGATATCGGTAATGGAGGTAAAGACTTCACCACCACGGTAGGCGAGCAGGGCGGGGGCCTGGATGTGATCCATCTCGGCAATCTCATGATGCAGCTTGACAAAGCGGGTCGTCGGTTGTCTGCGGGCAATGGTGACGAGGCATTCTTCGACAATGGCACTGTCGTTGGACTAGAAACGTCCAGTTAGACCAGAAAAAAGAAGTAGACGAAGAGTCTTGAAAGCTTACATGAGGATCATAAATGCACACGACAACGATAGTATCCGAGGTCACCTTCTCAATGGCATCGAGGTACCCCGCAGCATCAACGGTCTCTACCGATCCGAAGCGTCGCCCACGTGGAGAGGGACGCCGCATACCACGGTTCTGAAGCTCATTCATGCGCGAGGCGCGCCACTTGCGCATAAACCGCTCTTCGTCGTCCTCACTACCGGACGATCCCTCCACTGCGGGGGCAGAGGCCTCATCCCGAGTACCCTTATTCGAGCCGAAGGCGGGACCGTTCGGGTCGAAGCCCGCAGCGCTGAGGAGGGTCTTGCGGAAGGACTTCTTGCGGGCGCGCTCAAAGGCCTGGGCATCGGCGATGACACCCTTGGGTCCGGTGTTGGCTTCGAAGACGGTGTTGGGGACGTGGTAGTTGCCACGGGAGGAGACCATGTTGTCCGTGTTATCCTCGTCTTCGTCGGACGAGTCGATCACGCGACGTTGGCGTAGGTGACGTGGTGGGGAGGAGAGGGAGTCGTTGTCGTCCGAGAAGTGCGGGGAGTCGTCACGGTCTTCGGGGTGGGATGAGGTATGGGCACGATTGTTTGCCACCAGCTGGTCGAATTCTTCTTGGGCTGACATGGTGAAAGAAAGAGCGAGGCCTCCGGTCTTGGGGGGGTGGGTGGAGATGGGATTTAAGGTCGGAGGGACGAATGTGTGAGTGACTCGTGGGAGGGGAACCAGGATGTTTGGGAATTCCGGGGCAGGAATTGGGCGCAAGTTCTGAATCGGAGGGGATCGACGGGTCTAAGGCGGTTTCAGACTTTTTTTCAACAGGTTGCCCCTGAAGAGAACGGTCGGACTAGGGCGAGTCTGGAGTAGCGCGGCAGTCGCAGAGGGATGCAGTCGAAGAAGAAAGCAGAAGGCCGGAGTTGGGGCTGAGCTGGGAAGAGATCGCCAGGGTGAAACGGTTGGAAAAGAAAAAAAAGAAAAAAAGAAAAAGAAAAAGAAGAGCCCCTTTTTTCCTAGGCCATTCGAGTTTCAAGGTTTCAAAGCAAAGGATGATGCTGATGATTGATTTAGGCAGACTGCCCCAAGGAACGGCCGAAGAAGTTTCCACTCGATGACTCTTTTTTGTTCTTCATAGATGAGCTTGTTCGGAGTGCTTCGGCCGAGATGTACAGCCGAGTACCTGGTGAAGCATGCAGTTTTCCGAGTATATCCAAGTACCCCGACGGTACCAAGTATACCATCAAGTTCTTTCTACAGTAATTGCTCGTGTAAACAGAAGAACCCCAACAAACTCAAAAGAGAAATCCTCCCAATCTCATCCCAGAACTAAAGAACTGATCTCCGACCGATCGTCGACCCCCAAATTAACCCACGTGGTCATTCTGGCCCGGCATCTGGTCGTCAGTGCGAGCGGTTCGTGCCCACGACTCGAGTCTCTTTCTTCCAAGTCAACCATCATGAGTGGTTGGTTCCCTGGTAGGAACAATAACAGCAATTTCCCTAGGGCGACCCAGTCATGACTGGCAACATCATCCAACCTCAGCAAATTCAAATCGGGTAGACGCTCACACTCCCCCACCCCCAGCAGGCACGCATGTCATCATATCCTAGATGCGCAGCTCGTTTCATGCTCCGTACGTAAAAGTACTTCCGTACGATCCTTATCTTCTACTATTCACAAGGCAACCTGCAATTCTGAAACACCCACGCGCGCGTGGCTTCCTAGGTGACGCAGATCTCTGACTTGGGGGGCCCACGATGGATCACAGAATGCCCATCCACCAATCTCGAGTCGATTCTCCATTTTCCGACGGCACCACTGCCCGTACGGGGCTAAGTCCAGTTTGGAACCATTGCAGAATCCCAGCCTTTCCACACTTGAAGGTGCTGGACTTGGTGGAGCGGATCTGGATGATCTGATCCACCAGCTCCCGGCCCCAAGGCAAGTTAGGCAACGCGGCTTGGTCGCCAATGGGGGCCAGGAAAAGTAAAAATAGTTAATCTTGTATGTTCAAATTAAATCGGACTTGGGCTCTACTCCGGACCGGGGACTGGCTGGATGTTTTTGGTGATGATGGCCGCGTACTAAAAAGTTGTGCACTGCCTGGTCACAGCCCGGCATAAACCTCGGATGATAGGCCGTGCGGCAGACAAAGGACAAAGGGTAAAAGGCCAGAGTGGTGACTCGAGGCCGAAACTCTGATCAATAGGAAGTAGTCTTGCCAGTCTATCTGGCTTGTTCCTTTGACACATCCCCAAAATGCATCACGGACGGGCTCAAATCTCGCCAACCAATTTGAGTGTCTCATGATAGAGATCAGCTGCAATTGACGAGGGTATACTGCTCTGCTATCTCCGGGCAGATACAAGAAATTCCTTGACAACGGCAAGTTACTCCTTGTCAAGGGTCACTGGCCCTAGTCAGGCAAGAATGACATCCCAAACACAAGAGGGTCCTGGATGCGTTGATCAATAGGATTTGCCAGCTATCGTGAATACGTCGCGGTGGCTGTGACGTTATCCCGCTCCTTCGGATATACCTGGATGTTCGCGACCTGTTGACAACCTGAATCACAGAGTACGGCCAATGCACGCTGACTGGAATTGCGGTCAAGATTGATTGTTGCCATGATTGCCTGGAAACATCCATCGATCAGGTTCCACGACCTGCTGGCTTTCCAGACAGGGTTTATCCAGAAAAAGCTCAACAAGAACCGATTCCGGCTGCCTAGCATGATGACCATATCTACAGGTGCTACTGACCCTACCGAATGACGCACTACCAAGGCAGGCTATCACCCAAGACCCTGTATGAATGCCCTATTGCCGAGGCTGACGCCACGCTCGCAGACGCCCAACCCGCGACGGATCCAGGAAGCGAAGGCGAACGCACCGCTCGAACGGACCGACTGCAAGGCACGGGACACGGAGCTCGAAGAAGATGAAGCTCAAAGATTGGAATCACAAATGGAAATTGAAAAGCTTCTTGAGAAAAATAAGGGGACAACGTAACAAAAAAAAGGGAAGTTCAATGAAGAAATTCCCCCAAAGAGATCCAGACCATAGGATCCGCAATAGGTACAGGCGCAATTCTTTCTTTGGCGAGACACAAGGAGATATGGCGGGGAAGAGAGACAAATGGGTGAGGGTAGATCTGAGGGGGAAATCAAAGAAAACTGAGAGAGATGACGCGGAAACGCAGGGGAAATTGCAAAAGAAGCGCAACGATCATGGCCGAATCCACCGAACCGGTCCCTGTCCATTCCATCACCGAGAAAATACATACCAACCGATGCGGGGAGCGCAATCAAGAAAGAAAAGATAAAAACAAAGAGGGGGGAATTGAAAGGGAATAATAGGAGTGAGAGGGGGAAAAAAGAATAAGAAAAAAGTAAATCCAGGGGAGAAGAAGGAGGGAAAAAAAAAGAGGCATTATCACCAACATGAGGGAATCCAACGAACAGGATGGGCACAGAGGTAGGGAACCGCGTTGGATGGCAACACTTTTCTTGTTACTTTTTGGTGTCACCACCACAAATGGTCCACGGCACCTCTCATCATGGCCATCGCAAGCGGCAGCGCTCTCATCATATTCAGAAATTGTCGTGTCGTCGCTTTCGTGTCTTCTCCAGGCGTCGCACTGGCCTTCCACCACTACACCACTCTTCCGGATCGCATGCGACGGGGCGAGGTCTGCGCCGTAATTATCCCGAGAACCCGCAAGTTCCCCGGTAACTGATTATTATCGTACAATGGCGGAGATTCGACCCATCGAACCAAAGAAAATTTCGAATAAGAGCATTGCAAATGATTGACACGGGGTATCTTGCGTTTGTTTTCTTTTGTGGGGGAGATTACCAGGCCCAGACCTTGAGCTGTAGGTACCGAGGGGGAAAAAAAGTAATCAGTAGTGTCTCGTGTTGCCAAATTGGAAAGCAGAAAGGAACCGAAACTTACGAGAGAATCCCAAGATCCAGTGCACAGACTGATGCCGTCGTTGCTGACACCCAAGCAGCTAACGCGGTTCTCGTGGCCGCTGAGTGAGCCAACCTTGTCGCCACGCAGAACATCCCACACCTGCACTACGAGTCAGTCATTGTCCCAGGCAATCCGGTCTCCAACCTTCCTGAGAGGCAAAAAAAAGCATACCTTGCACTCGAAGTCGTCGTAACCAGCAAACAATAACCGGCCAGAAACGGAGAAAGCAACGGAGGTGATACCGCAAAGGACTTGGTCGCTCTGTTGAGTTGGAAGGTTAATATCTGGCCAGCCGAATCACGACGCGTAACGAGAAGAAACCATACCTGGTAGATATTGAGCTCGCGGTCAGCACGGATATCGAACAGACGGCAGGAGGTATCGTCGGAACCGGTTCCGAAAGCGTTTCCATCGGGGAAGAACTGGATGGCGTTGATGTCGGACTCGTGACCAGCAAAGGTCTGCACGGCCTTGCCGGTACGGATATCCCACAGCTTAGCAAAGGCGTCGCAAGCACCGGAAACGAAGATGTTCTGGTTGGTAGGGTTGATGCTGATCGACATCACGTCACCGAGGTGGTCGGCAAACTCGGTAACCTTTGATCCGGACTCGATATCCCACAGCATACAGGTCATATCGCCGGAAGAGGTGATGATGCGGCGGTCATTGATGAAGCGACAGCAGGAGAGGTAGCCCGAGTGGCCGGAGAGCTCACGCGCGACGCGAGTAGGACCTTCGCGCGAGGACAGGTTGTAGATGGAGCAAATGTTGTCGAGACCACCGCAGGCAACGTAGTTCCCGCTGGGCGCATAGGCACAGGTCATGACCCAGGACGAGCGCAGGGGAATGGCGTGAACTTTGTTAGTGGTGTAGGCGTCCCAGATGATTAGCTTTCCGTCCTGCGAAGCTGACACAAGGTGGCGGCGATCGGTCGACCAGTGCATGGCGTAAATCTTTGCGAGGTGACCCTTCAGCGTCCGGCGCGGCTTCATGCCAATTCGAGGGAGGGTATCGGTCTGGTTCTGCGCGACTTGGCGGACTGCGGAGAGGGAGGTCAGCAACTCATTCCAATTCATCGTAATCTATTCGCCCACTATGCCTCTCCTGAGACAGTGGTCCATCAAGAAAAAGACGATTATTGGGTTCGAGAGACGAGAGCGGACAATCCAATGGGGGGAAAATCGTACGTGAAGTGTCGGCTAGCTCATCCTTGCGACGCCTGATCTTGTCCTTCAAACCCTCAGCTTCGCGCCTGGCCGCAGTAATCTTGGCCTGCATTTGTTCGCCCGTCATATCTGCTGCCATCTTGCCGAATTAAAGAAGACCCCTGATGACCGTTGGAGTGGGCAGAAAGGGGAGCGAAGGAAACGAGGTTCCAGGGGGGTGGGTAGAAGGCGGAAGAGGGAGGTTGGCGGTTGGCGGTTGGGTGTGGGAGAGTCGGAAAGGGTGTTAGAGGGGGGCAAGTTGGGACGAGGGGGCTGAAAGTGGAGCGAAGAAGACACAAGGTGGGAAGCGACCGAGTCAGGGCCTCAAGCTGCGATCATAATACGCATAAAATGATCACTTGCAAGAGGGATTGATGATGGGGGGAAGTAGATTCCTGTATGAGTTCCACGTCGCTCAAAGGGAAGGGGAAGGGAAAAGGAAGAGAGGGATTGGATTGAAGGTTTCTGGGATTCTGACCAGGGGGGAGGGAAAGAGAGCGAGAGCGAAGGTCTGTACATGATACGGACTCCGTACGGGTTGGTTACGATTGGTACGGGCCGGTAAGGTCACCTTTTGAGGATACATACGTATGTATTTACCACGGTGGCTGGCCCAGACGCCCTGTAGATGTATTGCGGGCTGCTAGTGGTAACGGAGTGACACCGAGACTTGGTACTGTGACAAGATAGCGACAACGAGAGCAAACACGAGCATCGAGACCGTTGGAAGAGCCTCTCGATTTGGATGGTATTACATTTCATCGGGTCAATTGGGCTGCTATGTATAGATACATCAAGTCTTTATATCGTCATCGTGCCTTGGATAGAAGTTTAATGGTTCGATAGTAGATTCATCATATCTACCTGTTCCACTGCGTAAATGATGGCGGGCGCACCAGGCCGAGGGCTTAGTGGAGTTAAAAATACACCGATACACGCCCACAGGGAAATAATCCCTCCGGGTACCTGATTATGTATCTTTAACTCCGTCGGGGCAGCTCTATTGCTTTTTTTCTTAGTTTGTTATCAAGCAGTAATGCCTGAATGAATACTACCATATGTCCTCCCACAGGATAGTAGGGCTTAATCGTACTAGACATAAGCCTGCATGAACGCAATCCCGAAACGTGAATCGAATCCCTAATCTCCCAAGCTGACAGCTGATGCCATCCTGGCCGATAAGTTAGTGACATATTCTGCCGCTTAATAACGTATGGCGAGGCCTTTCACCCCCGGAGCTATTCCAACTTCTATTCAAAGAAAAAATATCCTCCATAATGACAAAGACCACTAATGACAAGCGCTTCAATTTGAGGATCATGGAGGATCATTTCAAGTACAGGTCCCACCAGCGCTAAAGATCGTCCTAGTACCGCGGGTGATCCTGAATGCTCCATAAACACGGTCTTTAGTGATCACCTTCAAAAGCAATTCCTACACTCAAGAGGGGAACATACAGGCAACATTCAGGGTGCACCTAAACAATAGAGTACTGTTAGAGATGTAAATCGTTACTAATTATAGTGAGGTCAATAGTGCGCCCCAGTTTCGACAGCAGCATGCAACGATACAGTAGGCCCTGGTATGTACTCCGTACGACGCAGGGTATTTACTGTACGGACTATACTGTTTTTCCCCAGGATGCTGGAACTACTCCGTACGGGAGCAACAAACCAGAATGATGGGTCAGGCACTTCGACTCTCCCTCGAACCCCTGTGCGTCGTTTTCTTTTATTCTCTTTTTATTTTCTGACCTCGACGTCCAACTCCAGCCGGCGGCTATTACCTGCTCTTGTTTTTTATCTTTCCCCATGTTTCTGATTGGCTTTGCTTCCCCCTATCGTCATTGCCCACAGATTCTGAGGATCTTTCCCTCCTTCTGCTGTCAGTTGGAACTCCGCCAGTAGACGCCAAAGCGCGGAGTTGGAAAGAACTCTTAGTCTTGAAGGGGATGGCTCCCGTTTTCGGTACTCTGCTCCGATACCCCGATCAATTTGTATCATTTCATGCTATGGGCGACCGTGCTTGGTAGGATTATTGCCATGAGAAAAACAGTCGTTGCCATTTCGACTGCCAACAGCCAAAGTAATATCCCATGTCCCATGTCGACATGTGCTGGATCCTCGGGCATGGTGGTACAGTACGAGCCATACATCTCATACTGTACGCGCTTATACGTACACACTATTGGATACCACGATACGGGCCCCATACTCATCTCCGAGTCCATACCGAAGTATATTCCGTAAGAATAATTACTCCGTACAAAGCTACTTCACGGAGGGAGTTGGACGAGACTAACTACAGTAGCCACATCTGTTCCTGCCGGACCCATTGTCCACCAACAGCACTTGCAGCCATAGACTGGGTCCAAGCTCTCGCACCAGTGCATTTCTAATCGTTTTTGATCCTTTTCAGTCTCCACCAAACCGGCTGAATAATCTACTGTGCAATGACCACCCCTAGAAAATATATCCTAGGCCTCACAACTGAACAACTCCTAGAGACTTCGAGTTGATAAATCCGCATGATGCCCCAGATGTCCCCTCCCTCCCTCTCCGTCCCGGTTCCAGCCGTTAATCCTACCAAAAGGGGCTTTCAATCTCACTAGATTGCGCAGTGCCGAAAGGCCTCGCAATTTTCTAACTGGGTGCCGCAGGGAGATGAGATCCCCCCACTGCCCGACGGTCTCTGGAGCCCCCTATTTTCCCGGACCCCCAAAGAAGAGGCTCGGTTTGATATGGGTGCGGTCGATCATTATTTACGGTGTACGGAGGACATATTCCAGATGACGGCACCGTAATTCCTGGCCATGAAGTGCAGCCGGTTCTCATGACAAATCCATCTGAGACCTAGTAAGATTGGGGTAACAAGCAGATAGATTATCTCAGAGTGGAATTTTGATACATTTTCCTACATCTGCTCCAGGCGTCGGCACTGCTGAGCCGGGACCCCCAAACTGGTTGTGCAAAGGCCCACTACTGACTGTTGAACGTGCCAACCCCTCTCTCTCTCTCCACCAGGATCCCCACTCGTCGTTGAAGATCTACACAAAGTGTACATCAAAATTCAATAGGATGCGCTGGTCGCATCAATACGGCCTGGGCAGCGTCCTCCATGTACGACCGTGCTGGCGCAGCGTCGATTCCCACGTAATGTCTGACATGAGGCGATCTGTTAGGGGCGATCGAAACGGCTGCGCCGCTAGTGACTTGAAGAGTAAAACCCTACGCATCATGGGCCAGCAGTTGAGTCATTGGCTCATGACACTATCATGATAGAAAGTGCCGACGGCAAAAGGACTTGAGAACTACTATCCCATTGACAGATTCGTCAGCCTGACTAGTGACGGTCCGGCTCTCACTGCGCAAGGTCGGCCCGACGGCATTCACAGGTTACGGTGAGGTGTGCGATTCTGCGTAGGCGCATACAACGGCAAAACTATTGTGCTATACGCCATGACCGAGGGAAATGGGGCTCCTCCAATTGACGGAAGGATAAATCATAGTATGATTCGCTCTCTGAGCCAGGCAGATCATTTTATAGCGAGTAGACATTCTACCCGTTATGCCCCCTGATCGTCGCTGCTCCAGACCTTTGTCGAATCCTAACTACCTCGACACCGACTCGAAGACACCTTGAAATTTAGTATCCTGTGTTCCAGGATAGATGCACAGCTTTTTTAAATCAACAAAAATCCTCGCCAGGGGTGGTTACTCGAGGAGAATGGGATACTCCAGTCAGACCATCAACGATCGGCTGATCTATCTACCTTGGTGGTTTCCCCTAAAGGTCATATCCCTCTTGGCTCTAGTCAAGAAAACGTTCATTCTATAGGGGTATTCGGGTATTTCATAGTGCATTCTGTCTCGTTGATCATCACGTGTACGTCGAATTGGGAAGATCGGTAGTCTAATACTGTATCGGATGTCGGGACTCGGCATTGCGAGGAAGAGCGACTCGAATGTGGAATCTAAAGAATAATCCATTCATTATGGAAATGTGGCCAAGTTGTATGTATTAGATAAATTGAGGAATAAGTGGTCCTTTCTTTAGATATTCTGATGTATCTTCATGGTTGACTGATCTCGATTACGGCACATCCTGGGCTCTGAAGCCCTTGGTCCTATCAGCTTTGTCACCCTCAGTCATCCGGGCATTAGCCGCCACGAGGGATCGAATTAGCCCTGCAGCACACGTCGGAGATTTCTATGAACGCGAAGGCAGAATAGCGGAAATAGGGATGAGTAAATAGAGATGAGAGTTCTAGGGGTCGTTCTCCCAGAAATTTTATGAACTTTGATCACGGTGTATCACGGGAAAGAGAAAATTAGAGTGACCGGTAAAAATAGCAGGGCAAGAAAATCAGGCAGAGTTCAGAGTTGAGGGTGGCGGGAGCCAATCCTCGGGTGCCGTAATATTAAGGAGGCACCTGACGCCTCTCCGCTTTCGCCCTCAAAAGGCTTTTCAACTTCACCCATCTCCCTTACCAACGACCCTACGATCGGATTCGCGATCTTTCCATCGATTTTGCATTCATTCATTGATTCTTTCTTTTAATCCGACTCTCAACCATCTACTCACCCCTAACTCATCTCGTTGACGCCCCATTCTCGCCTGCTCAGTCTCGTTCTCGTGGAGTCATCCTAAGTCTCCTCCCCTCCTCCACCTCCCAACCCCCTCTCGCTTCCCTTCCCCTCATTCTCGGGAAACCCATCAAGCGCTGTATATACTCCCCTGGACCGGTGATTCCTAATGGCTTTTGGTGGATCTAAGCACTTCTTTTGAGGGTTTCTTGATCTCATCGCCGTGGGCGCCATCCCTCCGGTTAGGGGTTGAAATACCACCATTTGGGCATCTTCAAGGTCCCCATCGCCTTGCCTGTTTTCTTTTATCGAATCTTTTGGATGCGAAACACATCCATCACGCCTACTTTGATTTTCTCGTATCGTTTGACTCGGTAGTCGCTACTCCCGTTCATCATGCGGGAAGTCAACTTCAGCATCCCCAATGTGAACAAGGCTTCGGTCAACATCACCACCACCCTTTATGACCGTCGTGCCCTTGATTGCACATCGACCCTCCCACTCATCAACTCTCTCAATCACCTGGCATACCTCACAACCTCGTCGGCACGGATTAGGGACATCTTGACGGTCGATGGCGGCATCGAAAGACTTGTGTGCATCCTGAAGGAGGGCAGGAGCAAGGATTTGATGGAAATGTGGAAATGGAGTCTCGCCTTTCAGTGTGTTGTCAACATCGGAGTACGAGGCTCGGAAAGTGTGCGCACCAGAGTGGTCGAGGCCGACATGGTCCCCGTCATTGCCACTATCCTGGACAACTACATCAAGGTGGTGGACAAAGTGCGATCGCGCGCCGAGCCCGAGTCGCAAAAGCATGCCTCGAGTCGCCAGGCTATCAAGCCCGGTTCTTCTAGTCGTGAGGCCCCCGAGCGGACCGCCCCCGTGGAAACGGGCAGCCACGCCGAAGCCCGCCCCTCCTCCCGCCGACAGGCTCCTCCCCCAAGCATTGAAATTCCCCAGTCCGACTACCAAGATAACCAACCGACCGACTCCGATGCGATGGACATCACCTCCCCTCCCCGTGCACCCATGACATCACCCCCCGAACGAAGTACGTTCCGACAGGATGTTCACAACCACCGAGCCCACGATGGCCGGTTCTCTCGGACGAGCCATCGCTTGCGAGCGATGCAACCGCTCGCCACCGCCGTTCCCCCGATCGATACCGCCGAAGCCTTTGGTCTACGACCCGTGCGTGATGCCGAGCGCCTGCCGAGCATGCTACCTGGGCTGCAAACCGGTATCATCTCACAGCCCGACTCTCCGACGACACCCAGTGGACCCATTCAGTCCCGAAGCATTCCTCAAGCGGCACCCGCACGGCAGCGGCCCGCAATTCGGCAGCAAACGTCGGCCTCGGGTGAATCGGACGATGCAAATGGCGAGGACTCGACCATGGGAGACGATCCTGTTTTGGGACAGAATTCAGATCCCATCGTTGGACTGCCTAACCGAATGGAGATCGACGGTGTCGATGAACAACAGACGACCATGATCGACGATGTCTCTCCTGCACATGGCCTGACCGTGACCGATCCTTCGGAAGAGGGCCAGGATGCCGAGACCTTCAACATTGCCCATCGGTCTGCCGTTGATGGCAGCATCATCAACAACAACGGCACCACGCAACCCAACGGCGGGCTAGGTCTTTCGCCCACTCAGGCTCCGAACAACCCCAACTCCCCAACCCTTGCTCCTAGTCCCTATGCCATGTACCTGCGCGATCGAAACACACCCGCAACCCAGAGCGTTCTTACCACCATGCCCCGGGATGAGGATGTCCTGATGTCACTGCAGCTCTTGGCTTATGTATCCAAGTACTGTAACCTGAGGTCGTATTTCCAGCGCTCTCACCTCGTGCCCAAGCTCAAGATCGACCGGGAGTTGCATCTTCTCGACGAGAATGCAGACCCGTCTTCTCCCATTGAGGTTGAGGAGGAGGACGAGTATCTGCTGCCAGACGATGTCAATATCTTCCCCCTGGTTGAAAAGTTCACCGTTCGGCACCACTCGAAGGACATGCAGTATTGGGCCTGCGTGGTCATGAGAAATCTATGCCGCAAGGATGAGTCTCGAGGCGGCATCCGTCAATGCGCGTATTACAAGTGCGGCAAGTGGGAAGAGTTCCAGCGCCAGTTCGCCAAATGCCGTCGCTGCCGCCGCACCAAGTATTGCAGCAAAGACTGCCAAAAGGCCGCGTGGGTCTACCATCGCCACTGGTGCCATACTACTCCTTGATACGAATCCATCGCCCTCTACAACCCCTCACCACATACCACCAATCCCATCATATCTCCTCCTGCCGATCTCGATGTTCGAGTTCTGTTTTTGATTTTCACAAATGCATATTGGCTCTCGCATAGCGTCATATCGCGTCCACCCTCTATTGTTTGATTCAAGGTCTTACGTCTCACTTGCGCATGGCATTGCAAAATCTGGTGGCGTTTCCAATTCGACAAACATCACCCCCCAAGATACCTATTTTTCCGCATGTTTTGAATTTTTCATTTAGCTTTTCATCGTCTCTTCCAACAGCTTTACCTCGAACATGGTGCTTCTTTTATGTCTTCCCATAACGTCAAGGGTACCTACCATCCAGACTAATGGACACCCTACCACATTACATCATTACTCATATTTCCCAACAGCCCGTTATGAGTGTATATTTGTTCTTTGTTCACATTGTTTCATGGTGGACTCCGCTGTCTTAGGGGTCCCTCCTTCGTCCGATCTACCAGGTTTTATCACCTTGCACACACTGCACTTTTCATTTTTCTTTTCCCTCGTACTTAATCGTTCTGTCACGAGTCTCTTATGTCCGTAAATGGGCAACACTACCGACCGGTTCGACCGTTCCAGCACGGGAGCATTCTCCTTGTGCAGTCCCATCTATGATGTCACGTCTTTTGGAGGGTCCTTTTGTTCTGGTCTATGTGCACTTTGCCTCCATGGCAGCGGCGTTTTTCTTCTCTCTTTTACTCTCATTGGCACCGCCGTTTCGAAATGAATGAACCCATTTGCATCTGATTTTTCCCCCTCGAGTAGACAAGTAAATACGAAACCCTATGATTGCCTGCTTTCTCACAGTCTCTGCTATTTCTCCTTTGTAAACCCATACGTCGCCGCTAGCCTGGACTCCAAATGCTCCGCCGCAGTCAACGGCCTCTTGCCGGGCTCCAAGCTGCCAGCACCACCTCCAAACCCAACCGCCCCATCCCCCTTCAACCCACCGGTCTTCTCCCGATGCGCCGCAACGATCTTGCTCGGCACTGGCACCAACTCCGTCGTATCAACGGGATGACAGAAATACACCAACGTATACCGATCCTGGGGATTCGGCTTCCGCTGCTCGGCGAGGGGAAAGACCACCCGGTGCACGGTGGACTTGAGCAAACCGTCCGTCCAATAGCTCAGCAAATCGCCAATGTTGACCAAGATCGGCGGGAAGGGGAATGCGTCGGGCTTGTCGCCTGGGATGATAGGAACGGGGGCCCAGGATCCCTCGGGCGTGAGGATTTCGAGGCCCGGTTGGCCCGGCCGTTGGAAGAGGAGGGTTATACTGCCGTAATCAGAGTGGGCGCCCGCTCGGACGTCCTTGTCGTGTTTGTAGGATGCCGTTGCTGGGGAGAAGATGGATGGATAGTAGAGGTAGCGGAGGATGCCGCCTGTGGGGCCCAGGCTAGGGTCGTGGCGGGTGGTGAAGAAGTCTTTGGGGATCTGTAGGGGGTTGGGTCAGTATTTGCACATTTTATATGGGTATTTGGTAGGTTTGTTTACTTACCTCCAGGCCCAGGGAGAGCAGGGTCAGAATTCTGGTGCAGGTCTTGTTGCAGAGTTGGGCAAAGTCGTGGATCTCTGACTCATGGGGTGCCAGCGATGCTGGGAGAGGCTGTTGCGCTTTGCCATCTTTGAAGTCGCCAAAGTTCATGGCTCTGTGATCATTGTCAGTGGTTCTTCTAGATTGAAATTGATCTTGGTATTGATATGCATGTAACATACTCCTTGAAATCGCCCGTCTGTAGAACATGGTTAGCCTAGTCAACGGAAATTCTAGACAGAATTCTCCAACGTACCCGCTGATGCTCGGGGTCCAGAGTCTCCCTGTGCATGCCAGACCAGCCGCGGTTCTAGAATATATAAAGAGATATCGAGTCAGTCCGTGTTTGCTAGCGACCGTATCTCATAATACAAGCACTGGACAAGGATGACCAACGTTCGGCGTAATGCGGCAAGTCTCCTTCTCGGACGTAGGAGACGCAAAGAACTTTTTCGACTGTACGGACTATTAGCTTGTCGTACTAAAGTCATGAATGGGGGGATACGTACGAGTTCAAAACCACGGTCCACGTCCTCCGTCGTGAAATCCGTACCCTTGCTGTTCACATACAAAAAGCCATACTTGGCTGCCGCATCGAGCATCGCCTTCCCCACGGCGGGGTCATGGGGATCAGAGATGTCGATGACGGGCAACTCAATTGGGATCGCAGTCTCTGCCATGGTGGATGGTCGATTTAGCTATTAGACGAGACAAAGGGGACAGATCCAGGAAAGATTGAGCGTATGTTGGAGCTTCCTTCAGAGATGTGGGGGAGGAGTAGCTTCGAGCCAACGTGAAGAATTGGAGAATTATATAGATTGGGGTGTTAGCGCTAGGGAGATATCGGTTACCTGAGGCGGCAGAAAAATCGGGGCCTATCGCGGTTATCAGCCAACCGTGTAAGATTGGTTATCTGGCCCGACTAATCGGCTAATCGAGTCGACTAAGAGGTTTTGTCCATGGATGGGTCTCGTAGGGTGGATTCCGCGCGTAGGCGATATCCGACGCGCAGATTGGCAGGACGACCCCGCCATGAACTAATCACGGTAGGGTAGGTACATTCCCCTGGCCGACTGGATGATTAGATGAACGGTACTCCGTATAAAGGTTTCCACATTGCTATCTGTTAGCTTCTACGTGTAATTATGCCGGATACTCTTTTGAAAAATCGAGGACGTCACGCAAAGTGGACATCTCGGGAGTTTCTACCAGCGACTAAACTAAGCTTCTCGAGTGATAGGTAGACAAATTCAATTCTGCGCGAAGAGTCAGCCGAGCTAGAGACTCTTTCCGATTGTATTGGTAGAATAGGCTGTAGTGGTGGGGGGACAGATTTGGGCTTGTAATATGTATAGCGTTGAAGGGGAAGATAACTTGCAGCTGCAGAGATGTCATTTATTTGAGTAAAGGGGGCCACGACCTAGTAAATTGGCTTCAAAACTGATCATAGATATGAAAGAAAGGTACCCATGATTTCTCCATGATTTCTACAACAACTGTCAGTCTAGATAAGCCTCTATATTTACCCTGTTGCATGTGATCATTTGCCCAGAGAGTAGACTTGAGCTCGAATGGGGCCCACCGCGCGGTGGAACAAATATTTAGGTTATGTAGAACAGATCCAGAAGGCTTTAAGGTTGCATAAAGTCGATCGAGTAGATCATTCTAGAGCTTAAAAAGCAAGATTCTAGCTATTCATATTCAGAGCGCTTTGAGGGAAAAAGGGTGGTGCCGTTCGTATGTTTGCTGTCTGAAAAAAAAATAACACTGGCCAACTGTGCTTCCTCCGCTTTCCCCCCCCTCGTCATTCCGCAACTCCATCGCAACCTCATCTCTATCCGACCTGCCCGCTCTTCCTTCCTCCCCCCCTCACTCCTCTCCCACGCTTTTTCAAGGGCCTCAATGCTCGGCGTTTAGCCGCACTATCTGCCCGTCAGCTTCACAACCATGCCGAGTGAGTCCAAGCCACCAACGACCGCCCCGATCTGACCTTCCAACCCCAAGTCGCTAACTGGGACCTTTCTTCCTTAGTCCGTCCTCTCGATGAATGGACCGTGGGCCGTACCCAGTCCCTCCCTCTCTCCGCGCTAAAGGGCGCGGTCATTGGTCTCGATGCGTCGCACTACATTCAACAACACCTGGTGAACCAGTCCACCCGGGAGGCCCTGCTCGGCGCTCTTGGCGGCTTTCCCTTCGCCTTGAAAGCCAACATCGAAAAGGAGCTACAGACCTTCAAGAGTCTCGGTGTTGGATGCATCTTCGTCTTCAATGGACTGGATTTTGGCAAGAAAGATGAGAAGCCTCGCAACCAGTCCGCCATGGCACGCTCATTCGAGCAGGCCTGGGAGCTCTACGATCAGCAGCAAGCGGACCAAGTTGTGGATGCCTTTAGCAATGCCGGTATGACTGATTTCCTTGCTCGGATGTCGGATATCTGGTCCCCTTCGCCCCCGCCCAGACTCCTTCGTACCTTACCGCCGGTAGCCTTAATCGACGCTGATGTGAATACCTCAGGGACCCCACCCCCGGAAACCCTCTACAAGTTCCTGCAGCGAATCCTCTCCCAAAATGGAGTCTCATTCATGGTGGCGCCCTATAGTGCCTGTGCGCAGGTGAGTACTGAGAGTTATTATTCATAGAGAAGCTGCGACTGTTATTCGTCCACAGGCGCTGCAGGGAAGCCCTTCGAAACTGACCCAGTGTATCTGAGTAGCTCGCCTATCTCGCCCGTGGCGCCAACCCCGTGATCGATGCCATTTACGGGCCTTCCGAAACGCTTCTATTTGACATCGAGAAGCTTGTGACGCGCATTGAAATCGAGCCCGCCCAATTCTCCTGGCTCACAAAGCAGACTCTCCTGGAAGAACTCGGCCGTCTATCTAATGATCAATTTCTAGAATTCTGCCTGCTCCTCGGGTCACCATTCCTGCGATCATTCCCGCTATTCGAGAGTCCTGCCTTCCCCGGGAAGCTCCCTCTCGTCCGCGATGCGCTGCCAATGTTCAATGCCGCCGGCCGAAGTGCCTTGGCCTTGTGTGCTCAGATTGAAGATGAGCGTCGTGTGCCCGAGCTCGACTACACGAAGCGATACAAGCGCGCATATTTGGTTGTCAAACACCATGTGATCATTGATATTGAGGGACGAGTTGGTCCCATGGACCAGGAGCATACCTCGTCGGACATGCACGAGCTCATCGGCCTGCGCCTCCCTGAGGAGCTGTACTTCTATCTGTCCAAGGGTGTCCTTGGCCGAGATATTCCCAACTTCCTCACATCGGGCGAGGTACGTCTCTCGCTCCCTCTGGGAACCGAGGACACTGAGGTATACCGTCAACTTGTGGCCGATACTTTGACTCCCATTCGGGCACAGTCAATTGGCCTCTTGGCCAATTGCCTCCACAGATTCTATCAGACCAAAATCATCACCATTAAACCTTGGTTTGATGAAAACTCAGAAGAGAGGCAGATCAACCTCAGGGAGCTCCCATCAGTCAGAGAGACCGTTCAGGCTTGGAGGGTATCCAGTGATAAGTTCCCCGAAGACGTCAAGAAGTTGCAGGCGCCGCGGGGGTCCTTCAAGTTTGCCATCCAGAGCTTGAACAACTCTGAATTCGTGGCCAAGACATTCGCGACGAGAGAGACTCCTGTACGTTGAACTCTTAGGCGGAAACACCCCCCCTTCCTCCATCAAGCTGACATTTGCGTATAGATCCTGTCAAAGCAAGAAGATGTGTTGTCCAACGTTATGTGGCGTTTCTTGCAGCTGCGTGGGTACGTCGACAACAAGCACAGACTGACTGCATGGGGCAAGTGCCTAGAGCAAGCTCTCTCGGCGGTGGACCCTGCCGATAATCTGGAGGATGCCATTTTCATTGCCATCGAGATGCTTCGGATGAACCTTCTTAACACGAAACATTGGTTCTCACATGTTTCCGGCGGCCCGATGAGAGGCTCGGGTAAGTTCTCTTGTCAAAAACCTGGGTATTTCCAGCAGACGAGACTGACTTGACCGTACAGAGGAGGACAAGACTTTCAATATGCTGGTATCCCGTGTGGCATGTATCGCGAAGTTGCAACACAAGCCTATCGGATACTCCGGCCCTCTTAGCCGACAACTCCTTTGCTACCGTTCCCTCATTTCCGAAGTTCGCACAGCATTGAGGAATCTCATTGAGGTTGTGCTGGCGGGTTTGCTCCTGAGTGGTGAGGTTGATCGAGACCGCAATGACTGGGTTGAGCTAGGAATTAAGTATGTATCCTTTCTAAACCCTCACGTGTCTCACTTGCGAGAATCAACTAATTCTTCAATAGGCTTCCCTTTATTGACGATAATGACTGCGGTCTCGGTATCGCTGTCCGGACCTATTTGGATGATCTCCCTCTGCAAGCGAACCCCACCTCGCCCGAGGCTCGGCAAGAGGTTAAATCAAAGGGCAAGGAATGGTTCCAGCATAGCGAGAGCTTCACGGGAAATCTGGATTTAGCCTTTAAGCTGTGGGATGCGGTACGTACCCGTAGTATTTCTTCGGGTCTGCAATTGGATTTCAGCTAATCTCTACATATAGGTTTACAAGGGTTCCCAGAACGCGGACGACCACGAGTTCAAGGAGGCAAAGCTTTGGGATGATGCTAACAAGTGGTTGGCGGAGAGGCGTTGAGAGAGTAGACGATTCTGATGTGAGAGCTACATCAACTATCGGATGCATCTTTATGAAGGAGAAATTTCGGGCCTTATGTGTACGCGGGTCGCAATTGAGTTTCATGCCTATGACAGCTCAACGTGCAGAAACTATTTTCTACGTGAGCATCAGAGGATGTGACGTTGGCGAATTTCTCTATTTGTATTACTACTTTAGTAATAAGGAAACGAAGTAAATAACCCCTGACGGAGAATAAGGTATAAACTCTTGTGTAATAGTCAAGTATGTCCAGTATCAAGTTGCGATTGTCACCGGATCACTCCCGTGGTTGATAATCCACCGAATGATCTACAGTGTGGGACGAACCACTTGGCCTCTTCGGGGATGTTTTGTCATCAGTGCCAAAGAAGCCCCCGGACCTCGCCATCCACCTTTCCCTTTCGTCTCTTCCAGAAAGTTGATCATACATTCAATTGATTAATTTCATATCCACAAAAATAATATCAAAATGGCTCGTCTGAGCTTCCTGCTGCTCGGCGCCCTTTCCGCGCTCAGCGGTTTCGCCAACGCCAGCTCCGCCGTTACGGACCTGATCCCCAGCAACTTCGACCAGATCGTCCTCAAGTCCGGCAAGCCCGCTCTCGTCGAGTTCTTCGCCCCCTGGTGCGGCCACTGCAAGACCCTTGCTCCCGTCTACGAGGAGCTCGCCGCTACCTTTGCTTTCGCCGAGGACAAGGTCACCGTCGCCAAGGTCGATGCCGACGAGCACCGTGATTTGGGCAAGCGCTTCGGCGTCCAGGGCTTCCCTACCCTGAAGTGGTTCGATGGCAAGAGTGATAAGCCTGAGGAGTACCAGGGTGGCCGTGATCTGGAGAGCTTGTCCAAGTGGATTACCGACAAGACTGGTATTAAGCCGCGCGGTGCTCAGAAGGAGCCCAGCAAGATTGAGTTCCTGAATGACGCTACCTTCAAGACCGCCGTGGGTGGTGACAAGAATGTCCTGGTTGCTTTCACTGCGCCGTGGTGCGGCCGTGAGTAGCTTCTACACATATCCTTTTACTGTCTGTGGACGTTCTCATTGACTAACCACGTGCTTCTCTCTGTCTAGACTGCAAGACCCTCGCTCCCATCTGGGAAACCGTCGCCAATGACTTCGCTCTCGAGTCCGACATTGTGATCGCCAAGGTCGACGCCGAAGCTGAGAATGCCCGCGCCCTGGCCAAGGAGCAGGGCGTCACCGGCTACCCTACCATCAAGTTCTTCCCCAAGGGTTCCACTGAGCCCGAGGCCTACTCTGGCGCTCGCTCTGAGGAGGCCTTCGTCGAATTCCTGAACACCAAGACTGGCTCTAACCGCGCCGTTGGCGGTGGTCTGAACGGCAAGGCTGGCACTGTTGCTGTCCTGGACAAGCTGGTTGCCGAGTACGTGCCTGCTAAGAACTTCGAGAAGCTCGCTACCGAGATCAAGAAGGCTGCCAAGGATCTGCAGGACAAGTACGCTCAGTACTACGTCAAGGTTGCCGATAAGCTCGCCGAGAATCAGGAGTATGCCGCCAAGGAGCTGGCTCGTCTGGTCAAGGTCCTGGGCAAGGGTGGCTCTGCCCCTGAGAAGCTTGATGATCTCGTTTCGCGCAGCAACATTCTCCGTGGCTTTGCCGGCGAGACTGTTGGCAAGGATGAGCTGTAAGCTTGTTTTGTCGTGACTTGTTGAGTATATTGGAAATTGGTATTGGAACCCTCTCATTTGCGTCCCAAACACCCTGCTATGAAACCGTGGAAAAATGATTGGTATCTTTTTTCACTGGATTGTATGAATTAAGACATGTCGAATGCAGCCGGGCGGGTTCTTTTTAGGAGGAGACCTAGGCATCTGTATACGAGAATAGATTCATTGCTTGAAGATATGCATTTTATCTGAAAAGTACGTCTTCTCCAGACGCAGGGTATCTTGGTTAAAAACATCAAACAAAGACGAAGCTGTAGAGAGGCAAAGGCGAGCGCCAGTCCGACAAGTAAAAATATGAGTCGTAGCAGCAGTAGCAGCATTGCATGCGCAGGTCGAGAATCAGGCTGCAACGCTCACTTGTCATCTCCCATCATGTGATATTATATAGTGCGTACAGTCAACAAATCGACCATTATTGAGAGGGAGTCGCGGTTGCCGAGTCGGTGCCCGACGCTGTCAATGAGGCCTCTAGCTCGTCGAGGCGGCGGGTCATGTCATCCACTGGCAGGAGATTAGTACTGTGTAGAATAGCGAGGAGGTATGGGTGATTTGCATAGTGGACGGGGGGCAGGAATAAGACGCACATTTGCCAAACATTTCCTTGGAGACATTGTCGAATTTGCTCTGGAGTTGGTCGAGCAGCTCGTCAACAGCTGCGGTGAGTTGGCCTTGGGCGTCGGAGTTCTAGAATTGGTCAGTGGGATTTCTGGTTGGGGGTTGGTAGGAGGTAAGAAATTCGTACCGGCTGTGACAGAAAAGACTCCTCGGCGGTAGTCTTCTCAGGAGAGGCTTCCTCGGCCATGATGTGCAGCCAAAGTACTAAACTGATCCGAACAAGAATGCGGGAGTAATTCACCATGGATGATGCAGCAACGCTTCGATAAGACCGGATCATCACGTTACTCCGCTCCCGACACCCGCTAACCCCGTTTGGTGCCTTATCGCTGCGCTAACCCGATTAAGATTGATCCGAGTTCAAAAAAATCCCGTACCATCAACCCAGCTAGTTTTCTCAACGCCGTTACCAACCCCCAATCTTCCCTCAAAACAGGCATAATGGTCAAGCGAAGCAAGCTCCTCCAGACGCTCGATGCCTCTCGGGGCCGGGATTACAATGCCGAGAAGCAGAAGAAGATGGTCAAGGCCGCTGAGAAGCGCAAAGCCTTGAAGAAGACCGATACCAGCACGGAAGCCAGCAAGGAGCCCGAACAGGACGAAGTCGCTGCTTCCGAGGACGAAGAGGTTGAGGAGGAGGTTCAACAAGAGGACGAGGTCGAAGATGTCGAGGAAGACGAGGAGGAGAACGGCGACGACGACGAAGAGGAAGAAGAGGAAGACATCCCGCTATCAGACCTCGAGGACGACGAGCGCGAGGATGTGGTCACCCACCAGCGTCTCACCATCAACAACTCCGCCGCGATTAAGACCTCCCTCAAGCGCATCTCCTTCATCACCAAGAACACCCCATTCTCCGAGCACAACTCGTTAGTGTCGCAAGAGCCTATTGAAGTGACCGATCCCAATGACGATCTCAACCGTGAATTGGCCTTTTACAAGGTCTGCCAGGCCGCTGCCATTGAGGCCCGTGGCTTGCTCAAGAAGGAAGGTATCGCGTTCACCCGTCCCGGTGACTATTTTGCCGAGATGGTCAAGAACGACGAGCACATGGACAAGATTAAGAAGAAGCTGTACGAAGAGGCGGCTGGCAAGAAGGCCGCTGCTGAGGCGCGCCGCCAGCGTGATCTCAAGAAGTTCGGCAAGCAGGTGCAGGTCGCCAAGTTGCAGCAGCGTGCCAAGGAGAAGCGTGATACCCTTGAGAAGATCACTGCCTTGAAGAAGAGTATGTTTATCCTTTCCCACGCCGGAAATTTCTAAGAACTATGGACGATGGCTAATACTTACTTCCTGCACAGAGCGCAAGGCTGACTCATCTGCTCCCACTGACGACGCTAACGATCTCTTCGACGTCGCCATCGAGGAGTCAGGCAAGCCCGAGAGGCGCAACCGCGAGGGTGGCCCCAACGCCAAGCGCCAGAAGCGCGACCAGAAGTTCGGCTTCGGTGGTAAGAAGCGCTTCTCCAAGAGCGGTGATGCCGCGTCCACCGGCGACCTCCGTGGCTTCTCTCAAAAGAAGATGAAGGCTGGCGCGTCCAAGCGGCCCGGTAAGAGCAAGCGCGCTGCGGCCAAGGGTCGCTCGTAAAGCTTGTCTTTTCCGAACGTGACGTGAGTGAGCTGGATGTGCGGGTTATTGTCATTTTGAGGAAGGAGGATGATGATGGCGCCAGGCGCAACAAAATTTTTTTATCGATGGA
Organism: Penicillium brasilianum; assembly: GCA_001048715.1. Classification (NCBI taxonomy): domain Eukaryota; kingdom Fungi; phylum Ascomycota; class Eurotiomycetes; order Eurotiales; family Aspergillaceae; genus Penicillium; species Penicillium brasilianum. The sequence continues at coordinate 2,076,127 of CDHK01000006.1, read as the reverse complement.
TATCCGCCTTGGCTTTTCTGTAATATCTAGAATTTTACCCTGCATTTGCACATGGTCAATTGATTTACCCTTTTACGGTTTATGCCTGATGTTGGAAAGTTTGAATAAGAGACGTTTGATTTGAATACGAGTAAGTAGACTGACCATGTACCGTCGTGAAAACCCAAATACTTTGGGAAAAGAGCCGGGATGGAGGAAATGGATAGCTTATTTTTGTTTTAAAGGTGCATGATGCAATATGTATTGTACACAAGCTACTCCCTTGCTTTGCATAACGGCAATGCATCTATTATTGTTGGGCTTTCGCTTTTTCCTCCTCTTCCACCTTAGCAGCCCTCTTGCTCTCCCAGTTTTCGAGGAACTTTTGGACCTTAGGACCCCAGACCTCTTCACCTTGCTCCAAGTCCTTGTATTCAAGGATATTTTCCGGCTTCAGATCAAATTCGGCTTGGCGACTTCGAACGAGCTCGCTCATAAGACCACAGCTACCGACGGCCTTGCCCAGGTCGTGTGCCAAAGAGCGAACATAGAAGCCCGAGGTAACGGTCATGTGAATCTTGACTGCCGCGGGTTGGGGACGAGGCTCATCTGTTTTCTCTGTGGGGGCGTCTTCAGTTGCAGGTTCTGGGGCAACGGGCTCGGATGCGGCGGTGGCTTGGGCTGCACCGTCCTCGGAGACCTTTTGCTTTTTTGCGGCTTCCTGATCTTCTTCCTTCGGCGAGTCTGCTGCGGGTGGCGTCTTTCGCTTAGCAGAAGAAGCGTCTTGATCTGCGGCTTCGCCTTCCACGGGGATCTCAGCTTCCTTATCGAGGAGCTTCTCGGCGATGATCTTCTCATCCCCGGTCATCTCTTCCTCGGGCCACTTGTACTCGTGGGTGCCGGGCTCATACCACTCCACGATCTTCAATTCCACGGTCTCGACGGGCCGGGATTTGATCTCGACGGGTGGCATCTTGCCCTCACGCGCATACTCGTATAGCCTCTTCCCCTCTACTCGCAGTGCCGAAAAGATTGGTGGACGCTGCATGATCTTTCCCCGGAATTGGTCTAGGGCCTTCTCAACTGCCTCCCGAGTAATATGCTCGTATGGTGCCCGGCGCACGATCTTGCCCAAGCGGTCGTAAGTGTCCGTCTCTGCGCCGAATAGAACCACCGTCTCGTAGGACTTGGTGCAGGCCAGGAAGTCATTGAGCGACTTGGTACCCTTTCCAACACCGGCGATCAGCACGCCCGTTGCGAGGGGGTCGAGTGTCCCACCATGGCCGATCTTCACTTCGACTTTCTTGTTCTTGTTACGGCGGCGGTTCTTCTGAAAGCTGCTCTCCTTCTTGCGGAGGGCTTTCTCTGTCTCAATCCATGGTTGGAAGAGCTTGGAGGGGTTGAAGTGGCGCTGGAGGTCGCGGAGGACGTCGGCGGAGGTGATGCCCTGCGGCTTGTGAACGGCTAATCAAGTTAGTTGTCAATGGGAGAAGAACTCGGGTTGATGCATTCTCGGGTGCTGTGACTTACCGAAACAGCCCTCAAAGATCTTCTCGCCAGACATTGCGGTGCGAAACAATCGAAAGTTGCGTGGGAATGGCATCTGTCGCCGTTGAAAGCTGGGGAGGAAAAAAGGTTTCGAGCTGAGAGCCGCAAGTAATTAAATCCGCGGTGTCGTCCGTCAAGGGCTAATCGATAAGGTATCGTCGGGTATCGGTAAGTTACCGGCCATCAAAGGACCTTTACTTGTTGACGGCGCGAGGATTCCAACCTGCTCTCACGTTCTTCACATTCTACGTTCAGGAGGCCTCGAAAATCCCTTTCGACAACCTCTTCCCTCATCCCTCAACCCACGATGATCCCACCGAAGTCATCACAATCATGAGCGCCCGCGAAGATACCGTCCTCCGTCCCATCGATCCCTCCATCACCGACGAGAATGACTGGCCGGATTTCGATCTAGTCGACGTCAAGGTCCTGCGGCCAGGGAAGATGCTCTATGCCAATCTCCTCGATGCCACAGAGCAAAATCCGGTCCAGGTGATTGGCTGCTTGGAGCTGAGGGGGGACCAGAACAACCTACGTGCGTATTCGATTACATGCCTGTGCTGCTTATCGCAAGGCGCGTCCTATCGGCTCATCAACATGTTGTTCACATTTGCGGCTTTTCTTGTCTAGTTCTCGACCCCGAATCAGCTTCGAAACGTGTCATCATCGACGATGTCACTCACTACGCCTATGGCCAGACGGAGGATCGCAGTGTTGAGCTCTGGGTGGCCGGCAAGGCTGGCTGGTATAATATCTCGCCTGCCAAGGGCTACGTGCCGACCTTCAGTCGCATGGTCCAGGCTGTAGATATGTTGTATTTCCTCATGGATCGGCACCAGCATGGCAAGAAGCAAGTAAACCCGTCCTTTAAGCATCTTTGTGAGCAGGTGTGTTCCTCTTCCACTTTACCCCACTTGACGCGTTCTTTCCCGACAACTAACCCCGGACCAGTATGTCTTTCACACACATGGCGATTGCGAGACTAGAGAGCAATCGGCCGAGGTATTTGCGGAGCATGCGCGATTCCTCCTCCGCTGCATGATCGAAGATGACGGGGAAGATGATGGTATGGACTGGAAGAGGACTAATGTATTCGTTCACCTTCGCCGCCAATTTAGCGTGAGTCATCGCAACAGTCGAACATGCTCTATTCATCTGCTGATTCTCTTTCCGCGCAGGATGTCTACAACGAGCTCATGGAAGAGCGATCGAACAAGTCCGAGGATGAAGCAGAGCAGAACGAGACCGCAGTATCAACACCTCGACACGATCCAGCGGCGATAGCGAAATCACAAATTGATGCCATATATCAGATGATAACAGATCTAAGAGAAGAAGGCCATTTAGCAAAGCGCCGACTACATCTCGATCTCTTGACAGAACGTCTAGCCGATCGATATTCTTTCAGTCGGGAGAACGCAAGTAAGATTATTGCTGCTCGAGCAGGGGCGGTCGTCGAGCGGCTAGATGAAGAGGATGCGCCTGGCTTCCGGTGGTCTCGTTATGTGATTCACCGAGAGCTCACACACGCTGCCACTCAAGAAAGTACACTCTCTCCCGGGCTTCTCACACCATTACAACCAATCGATGACTCCAGTGATGATGAACACCTGGGCCACACACAGAAATCGGTCCTGCGGCCCAAGATGAACTCTGTTGTCTCTGGGAAGATCATGGGGAAACGTCATCGCAATGCAGTCATCAACAAGGACGTACAGTCCGATGCCAGCGAACCCGAGGAAGAGGATGAAGCCATGGAAGACACTGAAGATATCGATACGCCTAGCAAGACTCGCGGACATGAGCTGATAAGAACACCTCTTGCCACCGCAAAGTCCCGAGGCCGCTCTCTTCTCCCCAGTTCCGGGTCTGCTGCTTCTTCACTATTGAAGAGCGTACTCTCGTCAGAACCTCCTCAAACGCCATCTCTGCTCTCCAACATGAGTGGAGATATCCTCACCTCCCACCCTCTCGCCGAATTGAATAAAATCTCAGAAATATGGTCATGCCGCATGCCCGGTTGTTCAAAGACCATCTCGACCAAGGGCGACCAACGACAAACAGATATCGAGGCACATGCTACAGATCATGACTGGGAAGCACAGATGCGGATTGAAATAATTGAAGCTGAACGACGTATGCATACCACAATGCCTGTTAGCAACCTTATGCAGTACCTGCTCAACCAGCACGTTGCGCAGATGCGCTCTGCTTTCCCCGAAAAATATCCGGCAAATACGGAGAATGGGGAAGCGAATGGAACCAAGGAACCTTCTGAATCAGCTCGGAATGGAGATTCAGCACCGTTACCCAATGGCCAGGACTCCAGGGATCTGGATGATGATCATGAGGCAAATGGTCAGACGCCCTGAGATGATGGTCTTGGACATAGCTTTTCAAGCTCGTGATGCATCAATTTCGAAACGACATCACATGAACATACTGCCAAAAGATTAGCTTTTGAAGCTGATTTTGATGTTGGGGGTTGTAAGTATCGTCCTCACGTCCTTGGTGAACATGCCAAACTGACCAGATGCTTTCTTAGAATCCTAACCCTGGTACTTTACGCTGAAATGATACCTTTGCCTTCGGGTTTGATGATATAGTCTGTCCCTTCTTGAACTGTAGCGAGTAGAATGTCAAAAGACCCGCTTTGTCTGTAGTTCCTGCGAAACTTTATCATTTGCCTCGGGTGGATCTAAAGAGAACGAAGTCCTAGATTAGATACCTTTTTAGTTAGACTGTCTGCCTTTACTTGGATTGATTACTATCACTGCTTGATTTCAAAACATTGTACGAGGAATAAAAGAAAATGAAAAACAATTCAGCAATCAACTATCTAAACATGAAGAACCATCAAAATTAAGCAATGTTATTATATCTGACCCCTCGAGATACCTCATATCCACTCCTAAAAATCAATATCCAAAATCCCCATCCACTCGCACCGCTCCCTCACCCCTTGCGCGGGACTCTCCGTGCAAACCCAAGTCGGATTGGTAGCATAAGCGCTGATGACCTCGTACCCACGCTGCGTCCCATTCACCTGCTGAATAACCAACAAAAAATTCTCAATATTGCCAATGCCATAGCGGAAGCCGAACTCGTAGGAATTGTTGAGGCATTTGTTCATGGCGAGTCCGGGTTGGATGGCGTTCGCGGTACTCCTAATTTTTGGGTAGGTTTAGCGGGTTGATATACAACATAAATTGAAAAGGGGCATTGTTCTCTTTTAGTGGAAAATCTCAGGAAGGTCTAATCTGTGAGTAGACACGAATGGAGAATTGGGAGTTTTGTGTAGAAGATAGAAGATATGAAAAAAGTGACTTACCATGATAGGGTACAATCATCAAAAAGCCCCGTCACCGTACTGTGTAGCGTGAATTGTAATGATCCCGTTCCGTCAATTGCATGCTGGACCTGGAAATTCCGAATGTGTACAGATTCGGCACGCTTGACCGGACCGGCGAGGGAGATGCTTGCAAGGGCTATAAGGGACGAGATCAAAGTCGGCATCTTCATTGCGTGAGAGTTGGTGGAATGCACTTGAAGGACGTTGTAGTAGCCCTGTAGGAGACAATCAGGCCGAATAGGACGAGGTATCAGCGAGTTCCTCGGTGATAGATGAGATGATGTAGCGATGAAGTCGGTGACCGTAGGACTGCTTTATCCTTCATGCCCCTAAAGCTTAATCTCAGAGACTCCGTATCTGGATGGCCATAGATTGATAGACCACTGCTAATCACTAAACAATACTCACGCAATTCCTTCCCAGGTACTTATTGACTCATACACTCAGCAGCAGGTGGGCTGATTAGCACCGAGGAGAAATCCGCTTCTGTGACATGGGGAATCTGATGCGATAGTGCAGTGTTGCAGTGGCATCGGCATGCTGCTTCTTTCGCAAGACGTAAAACGTGCAATGATATGGCACATCACTGTAAGTTTTTACGGTACAGTGCCATATTACCGGGTTTCAGACGTTGTGTCTCGTTCCTTGTCTGTGCAGCGAAGCTCAAGTTTGTGGAACAGGGGCATGCAGTTATCAAAGGAGACTTTCCCCGTATGTAGTCGCTATGAGAGAAGGTATCTTGATTGCGTTGGCAGATGAAGGGATCTTATCTTACAAACAGAGGACGCTGCTGGTGAAGAGTCAAGATTTTGCATGGAGTATGGAGACCCAGGAGATGGATTTACAATCCAGCAAGTTCATCAATATTCTTACGCCGGCAGTACGATATGGGAGACGCAACTGTTCTTTCAAAACCCGTGTCAGGGGCTCTGTGCAGGGAAATCTACGAGTGATCTTCCGTGACACACCCATCGTTGCATACTAGGCCGCTCGAGCGTGTCAAGACAGGCCTTTGGTGTCCCAAATGTCGTAGGAGACGCAGCGCCCACCTGGTACAAACTCCGGCAATATCAACAAATGTGTGACTTGGGCTCAGAATCAATCTTCGTGAAAGCAGTTCCCATCACAGAATTGCTTTACGTTCGAACAGAAAAGATAGAAAAATGTGATGTAGACGTTGTATGCCATACCATGCAGCTATGGAAAACAGATCAGGAGAAAATGAGGTGGTAACACAAACTCCGCGCCAGTCACGGCGGACGCAAGACGTTGCAATGACTAGGAGGATTGCGTTGTCTTTCACCTGTACACGGGAGATAGAAAGTTGCATTGACAGTCCACGAAAGAAGGCCTTTGCTTCAAAACATGGGAGGAGGTGAAGGCAAGGAAGGAAAAAAGAAAAAAAAAATAGGCGAAAGAGGCTTTTTGACCTGGAAAAGGGGGTATACCACGAACATGCCACATATATCACACGCACATACAGAGAGAGAATGGAGATCAAAGATTCACAGTGAACGGGAAATGGGAGAAATGACGAGGGTGAGAAGAGATAAGAAATGATATGTGTGTGGCAGATAGACACAAGGCCAGTCGGCCAGGGTGGACTGAAATGGAGAGACAAGGAAAAGGAAACAATGTGCGCAGGGATGACGGTGATGATGCGATGATAAATGTGGCTCAAATCTATGAGGCGAGAAAAGAAAATGAGGAAGGATGTAGTTAGAGGAGGAGTTCCTGTCCTGGGAAGCCGCCAATGCATAGAATCATTGCTGGTGGACGTTGTGGGCATCGACAAGAGCTTTTGAAGTAGTCATTAGCATGATATCCAAATGTTCAAATTATCCTCACGCCATGAAGACAGGAAGGCAAGAACTTACTCTGTAGAGTCCAGGATTGTCCCTGTCGTGACTCACACGCGCACTGCAGCGTGCTACCATCCAGGAAATCCAGCAGAATGCTGTTAGGCAGCTCCTGCATGTCCTCATCTGGAAGACAAGGCGTCCGGAACTCGGTCAGGTGATAGCGCTTGGTCATGTTGCGAGCACTGGCATCATTGGTGCCGGGGGTGAGAACCACGTAGCCGTCCTCATCGATGCGCATAAATCGGCGCTTCCAGAGGAGGGTTTCTGGAAACTGAACGTTGACTTCGCCAATCTCGATGGGCTCGGAGAGGGTCTGGCGGGATGAGGACTTCGAGATAGCCGCGTTACCCAAAGGAAACTCTGCGGTCTCTTCCTTCACGGGTGGGCTAAGAGCCCCGATGATGCTGCGGCGAGAATTCGAGGTGATCGACGACATGCGGCGCATCAGGCGAGAGGCGCGGGAGCCCTTCTTCTCGTCGGTGGGTGATGCGGAATGGAGACTCTCATCAGTCTTGGAGCGCGATGACAATGACAGGCGGCTGGTAGGGCGAGAGACTGCAGTGACTTGGCGGTTGGAGCCAGCAGATGAAATGGACAATGTGCGATCCTCCGCGCGTGGGGCGGTAGACTCGACGGCCTGGCCATTAGACACCGCTTCGTCAGTTGTCTCATGCTGCTCCACGGTGAGGGGGCTGGCCTGGAGATTAAGCACATCTGATTCCGATGGCTCAACTCCAGAGGAGTCCGGTGATACACTGGTATCACGGACGATGCGAGCCGTTACAGAGATCGAGTTCGTACGGCGGTTGGCAGCCGAGACGGGGCGTGCCTCATGATGGTTCACGCTGGGAGCGCGAGAAAAGTCCGGAATAGTACCATTAGGGAACGATACAGATGCACGCTTACGCAACTCCTCAAATGAGGAAGAGGCGGACGGTCCAGTAACCGTAGTCGAACCAGGAGGAGGACCTTCCCTGCTAGTGAACTTCTCTAGGGCCTTAATACGGCTCGAGATTCCGGAAGACACGTTGATCTTCTTGGCCATGAGCACGGGAGTCGAAGGTCCATTGTCGATGTATGAACTCGACACGGATCGGCCCACCGCCAGGGCTTGCATGGCCGATGGGGAAGTCAAGTAAGGGCTGGAGACAGCTCGGGAACCCTTCCAGGACGGATCGCCGCCGTTGGGGGACTTGACCGAAACCGGTCTGGCCTCCTGCACGGTGGCTGATCTTAGCTCCTCCATGAAAGAATCATCCGAGAGGAGACAGTCGTCGTCGGAGAATTCCTGCGTCGGTACTTGAATCGGCTCCAGGTGTTTTCGTCGCCTTTGGTCCAGAGGGGGAACGGCGGGGGTAAGACTCCAAGTGGGTTGCTCAGGCGTGATCTCGTTTTGAGGTAGGGGTTCAATCGAGACCAAGACGGGCGCGACCGGAGGCTCGACTACGGGGCTAGGGGGAGACTCCACGGGAGGAAGGATGGGGATGGTGACTGTTTGGGGGACCTCTGCAGAGACTGCCTCTTCGGTGGCTGCCTCCTCTAATTGTAGGTCGACGACCGAGGCGACCTCAGCAAGTTGTTGCACAGGAGAAGCGGATTCCGATTCTGGCGTCGAGTCTGGGTCGTGGGTTGCCTCCTTGGTGAGTGGGACTTCGACGTTGGCGCTAGGTGGGACTAGGTCGTCCTTAGTCTCAATCGGGACAGAGATTGCGGAGCCCTCGTGCTCCGAGCGTGTTTCAACCTCAGGAACCTCGTTTTTAACGAGAATTTGCGGCACTTCGGACTTTGCAGCCTCCAGAGGTGTCTCGGCGCGGTCAGTAGAAAATGTGGTGTCGGCACTGGGACTCGAAGTAGGAGAAGATGGGCATTCGGAATCAGAGACCGGAGCGTCGGTGATCAATTCCGGGTCAGCTTTTGAAGTTTCAGAAAGAGCCTGTTCGTTTTCAGGCGCGATTGTTGCCTGGTCCTGAAGTGAATCAAGTTCTGGTGCCTCCGGGAAGGCAGCGGGTTGATCCTCCCCGGGGCCAGCTGGAGCTTGCTCTTGAGGCTGCTCAGGTACTTCGGATGGCTCGGGAATCGACACGGGTGGCTCTGCAAGATTCCCAAGGGTTTGACTCTCTTGTGACCTTCCTGGCTCGAGCTTGGTTTCAGCTGCGGTTACTGTTTCAGTCTCAATTTTAGGACTTTCAGTTTGCCGAGCCAGAGAAATGTTGTCTTTATCTTCCTCTTCACTCCGTACAGACGCTTTTGTAGTTGCCGTCTTCACCTCCTCCGCTACATCAGGCATTGCATGGTTCTTCTTCGTTTGCTCCGCCCGCTTAGCAAGTTGTTTCTTCCGTTGCTGTAACGCTTTCATTAAACGTTCTTTCTCGGGCGTCAGGCCGGACGAGGTTGACAGCGCCCCCAAGGACTTAGCACCCGGAGAGGGTGGTGGTCTCGAAATAGGAATCGACGGAGGAGGAACCAGCAGAGGCGGAATCGGAGGTGCTCGACTACTCGGTTTGGTTGCAAACGAGCTTCCTTGAGATCGGGGACGGGGGACTTCGTTGATACTCGGGGGTTTCCGCACGGAGGACGAGCGCATGCCGGCCGGCATGGCGGCAACCGGACGCTGATCGGGGTTTCGAGAGCTTCCCGATGTGCGAGGCCGTCCACTTCCGTCGACTGAAGGACGAGGACCAAGCTTGACTTTCGGTGTGTATCCAGCAGCTCGCTCTAGATCACGCAACGAGGGCCGCGCAGACTGGGTAGACATACGAATTTCCTCTGACGGGCGAGGAAACTCGTCTAGGATATTTCTATATCTTGAAGACTCCGAAGTGACGGATTCTGGAGATCGAGGGGAAGATGGAGAAATGGGACTCGAATGCGATTCGCTTGGGCTACCGCGTGAGAGAGGCGAACGAGAACTTGCTCGCGAAGGTGGAGGTTGAAGATCGGGCGAGGACACATCGACTTCGGGGGAGGTAGTCGAGGGTGGGGGCACAATGGTAGCCTCGGACTTTTGGCTGCCCGATCGTTGTCTTGTTTCTACCCTGGCAGGAGGTTGCGGTTCCGATTTATCCTTCGTCTCCTCCTTTGCGCCATTTTCTTCCGCATCCTCAGTAATCTCCATCAACCGACGACGCCGGAGGGAGCTCGAGGAAGACGTGATCGATCCGGATGCCGTGTGAAGAAGGCAAGCGGAGGACAGGGCGCTCTCGTTCAAATCGGAAGCCTGCGTGAGAGGAAGAACCGTATCGTGCGGGGTGAACTTGTCGAGAACGGATTGAAACTGGACATTACTCCGGGCTAGCAAGAAAGGGTCCACGGGTTAGTGACGGGCATCCTAGCCTCTCGTGGCACACTAGCCAGGGGCCGTACCTAGTATGAGCCGTGATAGACCCTCGGGCATGTACCGCAGAATGACCTTCCTCCTGCGGTAGTGCAAGAAGCCATAAAGTGGCGAGGTCTCATTGTAGTTGTCGATGGCATTGCGCACCTCGGGCACCCCGCCGGTGCCTCGATCGAGGAGGGCGACCTCGTCCCGTGCGGTATAGTGTAGAAGAAACCTAAATCGGGGTGGAACGATTGCGATGATCAGAATCAATTCGATATCATAGATCGTGGTGCTATCTTGCGGAGGGCGCGAAAGGGGCAAGTCTGGCGTGCATTCCGCGGTGGACAAGGGTAAACTTACCAACCGCCCGCGTCGGCCAGGGCATTCTGGTAGACTTCGACGACGGTGGGAGTATCTAGCCCATTGAGAGACATGGCTCGCACGGCATGAGGAGCGTGCCGAAGAGGCTGTGGAAGACCAGTCGCGGTCTGTTGCAGAGGAGTCGGGATCCAGAGGAGAGGAGTGGAGGGGGGCAGAGAGAAGGGAAAGAAGGGGGAGAGAGTCTGGACTACTGGACGGGTCCAATTGGGGGAGGCGCAACCTTCCACCGAACGGGGTCGCACCGAACAAGAATAGATCAACTAATGTATTGTTGCCCAACTGTTCGCTCGTTAGTCGTTAGTGCACTCCGGTGCTCTGTCTCCTCAGACTCCGTCGAAGATTAGGGGAGCGGGCACAACAGTTGGGGCCACGGATGAGATCTCAAGATCGTGATGGGACGGACGCCCCAATCAGACCTCCGATGGGAACGATTGACAGACGGCGAGAGAGCCACCTGATAGGCCGAGAGAAGACACTGACGATGGGCACTGGCGAACCTCTGCTCGTTTCGCAGACGACTATTTTCCCGTTCGACGGGCTGGTTCAGGGGCACCGTCGTTCCCAATTCGCTGGTCAACTCCACCCGCGGCTATCCTCATTTCAGTGGAGGTTCTGAAACGCTCGCTCGGAGTCAATGCTCCTTATAGCTAGCCCCTCGCGTTTGTTTTGGGGTCCGAAGGGGTTCATTGCTGGATGCCTTTGGATGGATGGACTGTTGGATCGTCGAGACATTGGCCGGTTGAGCACTTGCAAGCGTACTGCAGCACTGTAGCACATACGTAGCACGTAGCACGTAGCACTTAGGAACCAGGTCACATTGGCAAAGCACCAAGTACGAGGTCACATATACTCCTTGCCAAGCATTGTGAGGAAGAAACGGCGAAGAATGCGATGATCTCATACGGATTCCATCGTCCAGACGTCAATTCCTCAGTGTAGCGATCTGTCAGTGTCGATCAAACGGAAATAGATCGATCGAGGCCTGCAAAGAAAACCCAAATGTCATTTGAACTGCCATCTAGAAGGTCAGAAGGTCATTGATCAATCCTAATGCAGGCCCTCGAGTTTGAGGAAGATGTTCGGGATAAAAACAAATCATATATTAAGTTTTGTTCAATTCCAAGACGTTCTCGAAGCATTTCTAAAGTAGTTGGACGGAGGACTGTTTAATCTACGCCATTCCTGGGGTATGCCCGAACGCTACTCCGTACTAACCACGAAACGAGGATTTTCCTCGTGACTCTTCTCAGATACGGTATCGTATACATGTTGATAGTCGGACATGGTTTCACAGCCATCCCCATAGAATATTCCATCCGACCGGATCTAAATGCGAGTCGCCTCTTCAATACTCTAAGTGCATTGACTCTATCCAGTGTACGTGTGTCCACGGCCGGACCGACTGTTCTTCACCCTCCGCTGGTCCCCGCCCGAACGACGACTCACTCGGCGACCCCCGATGGCGGACACAACCTACTTATACGAACCCGATCCTCCCAGGAAATCAAGCTCGGATTTGACATCTCTCTCGAAATCTTGACCTTGACTTTCAACCCTCTCGTCCAACATCTCCCCCACCCTTCACAATCATGGCCGATCTCCCTACTCTTTCATCGCTGCCCTCCCAGTCGCAGGAGACCCAGCTGCGCGTGCTGGACACTCTCTTCGAGCCCTCCCCCGAGATCCACCAATTAATGCTGCCGATCCTGGCAAACCAGACCTTCAACTCCTATACCTCCCTCATCGATGCCGTAGGAGGTCGCATCTTTGCGCTAGCTGCACCCAACTCCGACCGGACAGTGCTGTTCGGCATCTTGGGCTCGCACCCGCGGCTCGGTCGGGCCCCCGCCAACCCCGAACATCTCAGCGAATTGAGCAAGAAGGAGCAGGCGCAATTAAACACGGGCGCTGAGGAACAGGCGGAGAAGTTGTTGGCACTGAATGCCGAGTATGAGGAGAAGTTCCCTGGACTGCGTTTTGTGTAGGTCTCCTCTGTCTAGTCTGATCTGTACTCGCGATGACGGCTGCTCGTGTGCTCGTTCTCGATACTGATTCGTATGTGAACAACAGGACTTTTGTCAATGGACGCAGTCGGGAGGTTATTATGGAGGAAATGCGCCAGCGCATTGACCGGGCGGACAAGGAGAAGGAGATTACGGAGGCTATACAGGTATGTGCAGTCGGTAGGACCTCGTAGGATCCCAACTAAGTCGCAGAATTAGGCCATGTGTGACATCGCCAAGGATCGTGCTCGAAAGCTGCAGGCGCGCATTTAGAGAGGGGCCCTGCGGCGACAACCATAAAATACAATACAATTGGTCCCGGGAGGACATTGATGGGATTGACGATGATAGACTCGGTATACGTATACTAGACTATACTATGCGGGCATCAATGAATCTGAATGTGATGATGAACATTTGTATCTATCAAAATGCATAATATGCACGCTATGCACGCGATGCACGCGATGCACTTTCCATTCCAGATATTCTAGAACACGAACACCCCACCGGGTCTGAGTTGAGCGAGGCTTGTCGGCGATAAGCAGAACCAAAGCGAATCAATGAGAACGAACGTCAGGGTCCAGTCGCGTCGAGAGGCTCCACTCTATGAGAGTCTCGGAGCCCTTTGATGTCATCCATGCTTCTCCGGCCGTTGCCGCTCGACCCTACCAATTTTGTAGTATTTGACTTTCGCCTCTCTCTTTCGCTCGCTTCCCTTCAGACGATTCTGGCCAGATTGGACATTCCGGTCTCGACACTATGGCCCAATTCCTTTGACACACCGATCAACCAAACACACCATCTCGCCATCCTCAAACCCCCTCCACCTTCTGCCCCCACCACCGATTACCACACCCCATGCGACGGGGACGCGCGACTAGATGGAGGGGAGCGCAGACCAGCATGGCGCATTACCGCGCAGCTCGACGAGCCCCGTGATCGCTGGTGAGCCCAAACCAGGACCACTCAGAGGCTCGCAAACTTTACCCGTCGGTACGTGCAAATGCGCGCGCATTGGAGTTTTGTCCGGTTGGCTCGAAATCTGGGGATGACTTTTCCCTGGCTTTTGATTTTCGGACCCTATGAGCATGTGGCCATCCGATGGCCAGGCTTACAGTCGGACCAGTGTCAAATCAGGAGGTGCAGGGTGCTGACGATCATCATCACCATGGATAGGTGCAGGATCGGTCACGTCGGGCTCCAGTCTCAGCCAACAAGATGTGCAGCGGAATCCTCGTCGCTCACAGCCCATTGGCGGGCCCGCAGCTAGATCGTCGACTTATACGCTGCACGAGACGAGAACTGAGAATAGCGCTATTGACCCTTTATCACAGGTAAGCCGGAGGAATATCGATCTCCTTCCGGGTCTCCCGACAAAGGCGAACGACCGAGGGGGATGCCGCGAAACAATCAAATAAACACAACTGACCGTCCTTGCCTTTCTTTTTGCTTTCTTTGCTATAGCATATCATCCAGCGAACAAATACACAAAAGTCAATCCCCCTGAAACTGCTGGGTCGGGCTTCGTACGAGGCCGAGGCTGGTAGCTCCGACCTCAACCCGTCGGAGGCCAGTACTGCTCGGGGAGAAACAGTGTCAAACTCAAACGCTTCAAAAGAAAAGAAGTGAGTGTCACGTTGGAACCTTCAAAGCCAGGATATTCGCAAGGCTGATCACACGCGTGATCTACTTGTCCNCCCCCCCCCTTCCCGCATACTTCCGCCCCCTCCTCGTGAACAATTACCTCGTTTCCTCGGGCTCCGGCTACCGAGGAACTGAGCTTTTTTTGAATTTCTTGTGTATATTCATCATCGTTGAATGATTACTGACCTATGACTCTTCTCTCTCTCTCCGTCTAGAAAGGGCGTCTCTTTTCTCAGTCGTCTTATTGGCACCAGAAAGAAGGATCAGCTCTCGGAGGCAGAAGATGATTTCTCAGAGCCAGATGCCAGCCGCATGTCCGTCGACACTTCCAATCCGATAGGATTTATACCACGGCATCCGGCACCTTCAAGATATATCAGAATTCGGGCGCATCATAAAAAGGATAAGGCTTTTGATCGGGTGTTCCTGGCGCAGGAATTACAAGATGGCGCACGCGCCCCGCCCCGAGCCGCTGAAAGACGGAGATCCACCTCGGCCAGCACTCCAAATGACGATGGGGTTGGAAATGCGATTTGGGCTCTGGCGTTTTCCAAAGACGGCAAGTTTCTCGCTGCGGCTGGCCAGGACAAGAAGGTCAGGGTCTGGGCGGTGATTACTACACCGGAGGAGCGTGCGGACGCCACGCAGGGGAACGAGGATACCCCCACGGAGGATCAGCCACCGAAACTAAAGGCGCCTGTCTTTCGACCTAAGCCGGTTCGTGTCTTTGAGGGACATACTGGAAGTATATTGGATTTGAGCTGGAGTAAAGTATGGCAGGCACAGAAAGTACGAAGATGTCTGGAAACACGCTGACCGGAATTTCTAGAACAACTTTCTCCTATCATCGTCGATGGATAAGACCGTTCGATTATGGCATGCCAGTCGGACTGAATGTCTCTGTTGTTTTCAACACAGCGACTTTGTCACCTCGATCCAATTCCACCCTCGCGATGATAGGTTCTTCCTTGCTGGCTCGCTCGACACCAAACTACGTCTTTGGAGCATCCCGGATAAGAACGTGGCGTTCGTCACCACCGTGCCGGACATGATCACCGCAGTATCATTCACACCCGACGGACGGTACTCTATGGCCGGGTGTCTGAACGGATTACTCAATATCTATGACACCGAGGGTTTGAAGGTCTCTGGCCAGATCCACGTTCGATCTGCTCGTGGTCGCAACTCAAAAGGGAACAAGATCACCGGGATCGACACCACGACATTCCCAATCGACGATCCCAACGGCGATATAAAATTGCTGGTCACCAGCAATGATTCTCGCGTTCGCATGTATGATTTCCGTGAGCGAGCGTTGGAAGCCAAGTTTCGCGGCAACGAAAATACATGCAGCCAGATTCGTGCAACATTCACCGATGACGGCAAGCATGTCATCTGTGGAAGCGAGGATCGCAGGGCATACGTGTGGCCCATTGGCACCGTGGAGCGCGACACGGATAAACGAGCTGTGGAGGTATTTGAGACGCAATCTGCCATTGTGACGGTAGCCATCTCCGCCCCGACCACGACAAAGCAGCTCCTCAACCTGTCTGAAGATCCGATCTATGATATCTGCAATCCACCCCCGGTAGCGCTCATGAGTACCGAAGAGTCATCCAAGCAGGAAAGCCCGGCGCGAGAACACCAGAGCGGCCACAAACGGTCATCCTCCGCACCACGGCTATCCATTATCAGCAAAATGGCCCACGAATCACCATCCTACATCTCGCGCTCCAAACATGTAGACGGGAACATCATCGTCATCGCCGATTACTCTGGCAAAATCAAAGTCTTCAGACAAGATTGTGCATACCACAAACGACGCTACGAGAACTGGGACGCCAATTCAACAATCTCTCGACGAATCCTACGACGCTCCAACTCTGCCCGGAACAGTATCGCATCGTCTACCGGCAAAGAATCCACCCACAAATCTTCTTCTGAACGTATAATATCCTGGCGCAACTCCGTCGTCCGTCACGGCCGTACCAGCACCGATGGATCCCGCTCCGGCCTACGCACACGCAGTCCCTCCCCCCAACACCGCTCAGCTACCTTCCGCCTCTCCTCATCTCGACCTTCCAGTCTGGCACCCAATGAATCTCTTTCCGTCATAACAACCTCACCACCACTCTCCCCACGCCGCTCCCACGACGACACAACCACACCTACCGGCCACGGCCAGGGCCGCAGCCTAGCAGCATCAGCGTCCCACCCCCTCAATCCAGATCCATGTAAACTCCCCGCTTCATCCGCCGATCTCATCAGCAGCGGCAAAGCAAACGACAACCCCCTTTGGCTCCAGGGTGATCAAAGCTACGCCTTCTGGAACAAAATCACGCACGATGCGCTGGCTATGAAGTCGCGTAGATCGGAAAATCTGCTCAGTCCGAATCGGATTCCGTCTGGTGCAGAGCGGAGGGTGAGCGTTGCGGGGAGTGTGTTGAGTAGTGATAATGCTTCTTCGCCGGGAGAAGAGGAGGATATCATGAGGTGTGAGCATTGTCGGGGAACGAATTTTCGGGGTGTTAAGGGAAGGGATGGGGGGCAGAAGTTGATTTGTGTGCAGTGCAACCGGGCTATTTAGTATGTGTTTTTGTTCATGTGTCAGTATTTGTTTGGCTTATTTGGAGAGTTTCTTGGAATATTTTGGATCTTTTGGACATTTTGGACATTTTGGGATTGACTGGAAGACTGAGATTTGGATCTCTGCGGAGATTGTGTACGATTTGGTTATGTTTTGATGACTTTTGCTTATTTTTTGACGTCTGCGATGGTGCTGGGTTCTTCCATGGTTTTTGATATGGTGGATGTCGTTGTATTTTTGTGTTCTTGTTCAGATTCCTTCCCATTACTTGATGTCATTTGGATTTTCATGAGCATGAGGTCGAAGCCTCTGGGATGAAGGGCTTCCGGGCAGAGCCCAGTCGCATTGGACGGACTGCTCTTCGGCGTGTATGATATGGAAACTCTTGAGGTGAAAATAAAAAGCGCACAAATCTAAGAGCTTCAAAGATGATCCACCCTTACATATCGAACTTGCTCAAGGACAATTGTGAGGTAATACCACAATTCGCATCCTACCTCTGACACAGTGTCGTCCAAAGTAGTAACTGTCTGGTTGGCCGCGATGCCAAGACCTGGGAAAAGTCCGGCGCTGATAACCTAGCTGGCTCTCCTCCATTTCCACCCCCGGCCTGACCTCGACCACCCCATCACCTTCCTCAATTCCTCGAACTCCTTCCTGCAACGTCCTCTTTGTTGCCTTTGCTCGAGCTCCTCTCCAGCTCGTTCAATTGAGTACACATCACATAGCCACTCAATCTCCTACCCCGCCCATACTCGCTCCGCACCACCACCACCATCAAAAGCGAGACCGGCTCTCGCCATTACACCCACCATGCCTTACCTCCCCACCTCCCAGGCTTTCCTGGAGCAGTCCGCTCAGCTTCTAGAGGCATACCCCGATACAGTACGTTGAGATCACACCTCCCTTGGACCCCCGCAGCCACGGCTATAACAGCTTGCGAATCGCACGACACAAACCTCCCC